>CM030373.1:11413489-11926243 GCA_003604175.2 Clonorchis sinensis
GGAGCAAAATTGAAAATGAGGGGAAAAATTAGGCAAGCATTTGAATCAGCCTGAAATTTTCCTCAATCATTGTGTTGTATAACCCATGAATTGTCGAAAAACAGCCTTGTCGGCATTGATTAAAACGGACAAACTTTGGACTCGATCATCCGTAATTTCCAATAAAAAACCTACTTGAAATTTTACCGCCGTGATAAACTGGGATAAGTAGAATATTACAAATAGTAAACAACTCATATCGATTGGTGCGATGAGCGCATTTACTGGATAAATTCCGCTTTACTGAATAACTTGAAAAAAATCCACTTGACACCTTTCACTTCTGACCAGTTTCTTCATGAAAAGTTCCCGTAAATTCTCGATTCATTTCCTAAAACTATGGCTTGTTTGGTGTAGAACGATCGGCTTTTTTGATCAACCTTTAAGATCATGGTGAAACTCATGGCCATCATTGAGACAACTAAACTGGAGGGTTACAGAAGAAGTGACTCGATTCTCTCGAGGGTTTGAGGTCACATACAGCTATACAGCTGTCTCATCTTTACTGGGAATCACCAGCGGTGCGCATCTCACGAAATTCCGGAGAGTCTGAATCCAGCGAGATCTCGGTCAGTAAATTGAACACTTAACCATTCGGCCAAAAGAGGCTGTTCAGCACTGTCAGTAACTTGTACTTGGACAGGATATGACATTACTCATCCTCCAATCACGGGACCCGGAACCTGTATTCGCACACGTGGACCAGCTCCTCGGAGTTTTCAGGTTGTTCCACTCATCTGATGAATTTTGCTCTCACTCTAGGCTACTTATAGATTGTTGGTAGTGAGAATATATTTGGAATTTACTACTCGACCACGTTCAACAATGTTTGACTGTAAGAACAAAGTTTACCAGAAGGGAACAGGAACATAATTATACTCTGCTATTATCTAACGACAAGCCTATTGTCCAACTGTCAAAATACCCATCTCCTAAATTAATAAGAGTAGGAATGACTTCCAACTGAATATATATATATATATATATATATATTCCTCAGAAAGTAAGTTTGACTCTTGACCGCCCGGTTGTCCAGTCTTTAACGCAAAAAACAGTTCAACCTAGCGCCTTCATGTTTCAAAGTAAATTAAGATAAATTAAACTATTACCTATTTTTACTTTCTGAACTACATGTGTTCGACTTCTTCAGGGACATTGCTGGTCAGCTGACTTTAATCGATTCACTGGACAACGGCCGTGAAACATCACGTGAATCTTGGCGCACCTAGTTCAAAGTTTCAGTTTAGAGGGAGGGTGTAAGAACAGCACTGTTTGAAACACCGTCATGCAGCACGAAAAACCCGATTTGGATCGGTTGGGAATATTCAAGGAAATGTCTTATATCACTGTTGGTGAACCTTATGTCCCTCCTCAGTCACACCTAGCAATGATACGAACAAATCCACGTGGAGTGCCACCGATGTACCTAGCTGGCGGGTATTCCAAGTCAAAAGCTGCCAACGCTGATGGGTATTTCGCTCCGTTTGAATCTATCCATATCGGCGATGGTAATGTTCGTTATGCAGATATTTTGCGCGAGTCACGCAAACAGTCAAAAGCAAGGCGTATTGGTAGAGGAGAATGGATCCCCTCGAGCGGCCCAAAGCTACGTTCGGGAACAGGAAGCAGCTATGGCAACTTTCAGGAACGCTATGAGGCATTTGATCCGGCTCGGAAGGCAGTCCCACGAGTTCCAGAACTCAAGAATTTCTATACAAACCCAGGCAAGAAAGGAACTGGCTATGGTTACGTTGATGTGTGCCTCAATCCGTATCCTAGCGCAGCAGTCGGGGACAGTCCAGGGGAAATTGCTCGTCGTATGTATGAGGCACAGGTCAAAGACCATATTGCCAAACTAAAAGGTCGAAAACCGTTTATCTCAACGTGTCGATCCCTAGATGCATTTGACGGAAATCCATGGGCGGAAGGAGATCCTCTTGCTCCGGGTGGACCCAGTACTGTGAAGTTTGGAACTGCTGCATTCCCCAAGTCAATGATTATTGGGCCAACATTTGTACCATCCAGTCCGGCTAAACGTGATGGCGGAAAGAAGGACGGAGCTTTGAATCCATTTCCCGAATACTCTTCCGAGCCATATGTAGGACTGCAAGGCATTCACAAAGAGGACAAATCCAAATTTGTCGGTTCACAATGGATTCCGAACCCGGGTACTGCACTGGTCATCCCCACCCCATCGATTGTGGCAAAAAATACCATGTTACACTTCAATTCCAAAACGCGAAAAAATCGGCAGAAAGTTTGGGACATCTGTTAGTAGTTAAAAAGGGATTGTAAAAAAAAACGGGGGATCGACTCCAATAAACTGTACCTTCTATGGCTTCTGAAAATACTGGATTGTGCAATGTATTGGTGCACTACGAATAAATATTTCTGTTCAAATCCTAATTTTCTTTCCGGGGCCTCCGTGTTTTCTGCTAGCTACGTGGCAGTATATGGCCGCTACCCATTTCCAGTAGCATTTTGGATGTGAGCTTCTGTCCCATAGGTTTGAGTGAGCAACTGGAAATGCGTGTATCATTGGTTTCTAGGTGACCTTGACCTTGACTTCCTATTCTCTTATGTTTTGTTCTTCTCATTACCGGGCTTCGTTTAAATAAACGAGTGAGGTTTTGGTGGTCCACAAGCAGTGACGTCATCAAAAGAGGATGATTTTGACAATGGTGATGGTGTCGATAAACTTCGGTGACGATGGAACTTGAGAGAGTATGATAAGCCAGCTTTATATGAATCGTTGCGTGGTTCAAGCCATGCATTATATTCGTTCATCCGATAGCTTTGCTACAAGAGAATCTATCTATATAAACCGTCCCGGTTGACATATGATCCTCAGAAGTCCGTGGCAAGTCAGGTCTTCCCCAATTAGACGACTAGTTCCAATACTCTACTCAGAATGGTGTACCGAACACGTCTCTACTTAGTGAGACAAATTCAAAGCCCCGGTGTGATCGAGATGGGGTAGCAGCAATTTGCTCACGTAAAACTCCGTTCTGCCGTCGCACACACCGAGGGCTACTCCCATGGTTTGGACTCTTGACTGTAAACGAGTTGTGACGTATGAGGGTTCTACGGTTTCGCCTGTCAGCTTTAGTTCTATAAATTCTCAGTAGGTAGTGACCAGATAAGAAGTTCCCCAGTTTGTGTTCTAAACAAATTGAAGTTATTAGCTTGCAATTTTGACTGTTTCTTCTACTCAGGAGATGGGGTAGCAGCAATTTGCTCACGTAAAACTCCGTTCTGCCGTCGCACACACCGAGGGCTACTCCCATGGTTTGGACTCTTGACTGTAAACGAGTTGTGACGTATGAGGGTTCTACGGTTTCGCCTGTCAGCTTTAGTTCTATAAATTCTCAGTAGGTAGTGACCAGATAAGAAGTTCCCCAGTTTGTGTTCTAAACAAATTGAAGTTATTAGCTTGCAATTTTGACTGTTTCCTCTACTCAGTGTCAACGTATGCCTAAGAAGTATTTTCTTCTCACTTTTTCAGTAGACCACAGACTGCCAACCCGTTACTGTTTTCAACTTCCGATTCACCATAGTTAAGAACTCTAAAACATTTGGACGTGAGCATATCAAGTGGTCTAGTTTGGCCACCTCGAAATGATTGTGGTTTATTAATTTCTTCGAGTAAATTATGGTTGCACAACGGTGAAGCATCAAGGCCGAACGTTGATTTTATGCTGTCGATCGTGAATAATGCTGAATGATGATGAAGATATCTGCGGGATGTTAATCATGCAATTGAGGTCTCTTCAGTACACAGTAAGACGTCTAACGTCTATGTTAGTGGGACTGAGAAAAGTTTGTTTCCAGAGGGCTTTACTGCCTACATTTCATGGAAGTGGCCTTCTTCCGAGGTGCCCTTGCAAAGAACTAATGGCTCTTTGAGAGGTCACCATCTTAATGAATGCCTCATCTAATCTCCTGGTACCACTGTGCCACCTTCCCCAACGGTGATTTGCTGCTTCTCTTCACCGTCCACACCAATCGCCGACATGTCTACCTCAGGTAACCGTTCCATAGACAAACTGTGACTCGACAGAACTCCCGCTTATTCCAAATTCCGTTAAACTTTATTTACCAGGTTTTCTACCACATCCTTAGAGCTCTTGTCAACGGATATTCCTGGCCATCTGTTCCTCCTAGCACATACCTACAAATTTCGTCACCTCCATGCGGCACCACAATAAATTTTTGCGCTGGTGATTTCTTTGTGTTTAGTTTACTGGAAATGACGAGGTGACTACATATCAACAGATATTCTGTGGCAAACCATGACAGGAGTTTAGGAAGTATATGAATGACTTCCATTGTCATACTTGTCCTCACCTTATTTCAACCTTGACCGGATGATTCCCGCTTGAATAAACAAGTTTTTCTCTGGAAAAATATTAGCTGTGTAGCAGAACAAACTAAAACGACTACTCAATAACTAACGGGTCCATTTTGATAACAAGGCCTCTGAGAAGGAATGGACATACACTAAACACACTGAGGAATTGTGGTCCGTCGATCACAATGTACAAGAAGATTTGTGTGAACGGCTTATTTCTTGTTAAAGCAACGACAGTCTTCTGGACTGTGTGCGCGAAAACAGTAAACATATTTCCATCACCTTCAATGGCTCTGCCTGCCAAGTTCAACCCCCCTTCATAAAATTCCCTCAACCTCTAGAGAGAAGCTCTTCTAAGACATTTCCAATGTTCCAAGCCCTAATTTTCGACGCCCAACAGGCAATTGGCGACAAGCTACCACTGTGTCACTTCGTTGATGGTCCGGAGCTAAACCGCTCTTTTAATGCAATTGTTCAAGATGATAATCCACACGTGCACAGGTGTAGAATCACAGGTCGGGACTTGTTAAACCCCACAAGTTTTCGATAGATGTCATCTGGTAGTTTAGTTAATACTCTTCTTGTGTGCCGCAGAATTTAAGCTAGACACCAAACGTCTTCTCTCCTGGGGAAGCCTAAGAAAACGTGAAAGTATTTTACTCTGCGAAGGTGCTATTTGTGCTTCGATGTATACTACTGATGAAACATGCAAGTAGCCTCTGGTCCGATGTCCAAGATCTGCCTCTGCGTTTGATGGAAGATGAAGGTTACTACGGAAATTATGGAACCGATTTTCAGTACTCGTTATTCACTGTTTATTGACACAGAAAGTTCTGGACAGTTCCAGAGAAGGTTTGAGAATTTTCACTTTTCAAAAGCTATGTGCGGATGAGCTATTTACTTTCGTGTCTAATGGCTTGTAACTGGTTAGTTCGTGTTTATCAGTAAGCAACTTCACAGCGAAGTGTTTCCACCTACGCTTGTGGAGGCCAGCCGGACGACTGACACATCTGAAGAGTTTTCATTGAATTTACTTGTGATTTCACCTGTTTTATTCCTAGGTGAGCTATCCAAGGTCAAGCAAAGAAGGGACTATTCTATTATTTCTCGATGACAAGAAGTATGCTCTAAAAAAACTTTGTCTTCGTGTTCAGTAGAGAAGACGATTTCGTCGAACCGAGAACTTTCTACAAAGCGTCTTCCACACAGGCAAGTTATGCTTTTTCTGACGATGAGCTGCAACCAAAATTGCAATCTCAGGGTACTTTCACACTCTTATGAATCGACGAATTGGGTGCAAACGCAAGCCGGACGCTTGAATCACCGGAAGCATCTCTGACTCAGATCTTTGACTAGCTCCCTTCCTTCCAAACCTTGGCAAATATTCTTCATGCCAAAAATCCGGAATGACCATAATGAATTTTTTATCGGGGCCATGTAAATTAACATCTGCTGCCTCGAAACACAATAGAGAAATTGTAGCTGTTGGATACTTGGATTATACAGACCATCGATTTTCACTTCCTCAAGAAGACTATGTGGGAATTGTTCTGACAGCGAAAAGTTATAAGAGTGTGTTTGAAGTCGACAAAGTGAGACCAAGTGTGCCTTACTTTTTAGATACGTAATGCACTACTCATAAGGTTGCTGAAAATTCTTCGACAGCCCACAGCCGGTTTCGCCCTTCTTAGGGCTCATCAGGTAGGCACAGTCTCCGAGTTTCCGTCAACCTCATGTTCTACTTGAACCTTACTTGAGCCTTACTCTGTTTGTTTAAGCGCAGTCACATGGACGGAAAGTGCTTTTTGAAATCAACCGCATTTTTGGCGTGGTGGAGTCAAAGTAGAAGGTCAAAAAATTGACATTTTAGATCTCTCTTCAAAGCAGATCCTCGACTCTGGGTACTCTGAAAATGGTAAGTCGATAGTTTAATTCGGAGTAAGCATTCAGTGTTAAACCATACTTTAGAACCAGAGTGGTCGCTTCAGCCCACTAAAAGGTTAGACGAAGACCCAGAACCATACTCACGGCATCGTACATCCAAACAAAAACTTTGAACTGGACGAGTAATATCTGGGTGATTTCTGTGTATTACCAGAACAGGTTATATGTTTACTGCCAGGTTTAAAACGGAGCAAAGCCATGAAAACTTTAAACAACCATCACGGAATGCTTTAGAGGTTCTAATTCACCAACATTTCAATAAACAAGAGAATTCTGGCGTCCCTTTTTCACGTGAAAATCTGGGAAGAAAGGAGCATTGACGGCACATCCAGAGTCCCGGCTGACAGCAACATCATTTCCCTCCCAAGATTACTCGTCAGTATATATTTTTCGTACATCGGTGACCTGCATACAGTAGTATGAATTCATCATGGATCTAGTCCGATTTCGAGGAACTGGGAGGAAAGGATGACAGCCACAATGCCTATCCATTCCCATCGGTTGTTGAAGAATCCGAAGTACTACCCAGCATTTGACCTGGTGTGCTTAATGAAAAGCGAACCACCGCTTAGATCGATTTCGTGGGTATGTCGACAAGTTTTTTCACCTGGATGTTAATCAATGCCCCTTCGAAAGATGCAGGTACCGATCAATCCAATGTTACCTTGTGGACTGTAGAAATACGCGCGAATTCCGGCAGTTATCTCATCTTAGTTTTGTCCCCTATGGTAGGATAATGGCCATCAAATAGCACTTTTTGTTGTTGTACGTGAGTTCTGAAACACGGTTCCCTGATAATAACCACGCCCATTCTGTTACGTATCTAATTTAACCACCATAAACTGAACTAAGCTGGTCCTACGCACTAACTGAATAGCAAACCCGACACTACTGGGAGTTGCCTGAACACACGTTTGTGACCAATCGCGTTCAACCATTAGATGAGGCAACCGGAGTGACTGGGCGTAAGATTAAACCAGCGGGTTGGCATGGCAACCTTCATCGGATTAGGACCTGCTTCTCTCCATACGGCTGACGTCCAACTAGTCGGAGCGGTCCACCTTACCGGCTAGGATCGGCGCACATTGTGTCCCGTGAGATGTTGCTTATGCTTAACCAGGTGGTGAAATGACTGGCGAAAAGAATGGAGTCCCAACTCTCAACCATTGGCAGTCCAATGGCAGTCCAATTCAAATTAATGTGAATGACCTCTCAGAGAATGTACAGGCCAGCCAGGAAGGAACAACAGCCGACAGTTTGACTGGATCTATGTGTCAAGTTCAAAACAATCCAGTGTTTTTAAGAGTGCCACAGGTGAAAAAACCTGGGCATTCCTATTCCTCGTGGATCCAGGAAGATTTAGAAGACGGTTTGTGTTGGTCCGATCCGCGGTGCACGAGCAGTCCCATCCAGATCTTCAGCCCGATGACAAGCCAAAGACAGTCAGCTGAATGGGATCCTTCATCTTCACCCAGTCAACATGGGCGACTGCATTTTCACGCTAGAGAGACAAGTGGATCTGTTGACACGAGTAAGCATTTAGATCAGGACTTGCTTCTAGTGGTGTTTTTGTCGTACTTTTTTTTTGTTATTCCACATTTCTGCCACAGTCTGTCCAGAAGACAACATCCTGGCACACATTTGAGTTAGTTTTCTAGGAATGGATATGAATACTGTGTATCTCTCATCAAAATATGGCATACAGACCGCACGTTCATCGTGATATAGCACACTAATTATACGATGACCGAAAATTCATCGACAGGCTCACCAGATGCGCGTATTGCCCGGGTTTTCAGCAGCCTTATTTTCAAAACGAATATCAAAATTTATGCAATATGGAAAAAACTGTTCAGTCGTAGCACCCTTCCGATGCGTAACTGCCATGCCGCCCGAAGGTTGCACGAGGGCTGGGATACTGCCAGGTTGCCCAAGCCTGGGCAGTGGATGCCGGGAGGCAGATGTCGGGTTCGAACCATGGACCTTCCGGTCAGTAAATTCGCGCTCCAATTACTTGGGCCATCTTGCCCCTTATTCGTAAATTACGTTGTTGTCAACAGGAAAGTCAGCCCTGTCTCTCATTCTTATGGTATTCTTCAACAGAATATGTTGAACATCGTGCCTGCTTGATACCAAGGTATTAATACAAGGTAGTGTTTTACTTCTTGAAAGGTTTTTATCACCAGTCATAGTGTAAAAATACAAGGAAGGTCAGACTCCTGAAAATAACCCTAGAACGCCCGGAACCTACCTACTGAGACCCCAAAACTCCATCAAAATCTCTATTGGGAAGCCGGTAAGCATCCAGGCCAGCCAATCATTCATTCAATTCAGCAAAAGCCGATAAGTGTTCAGGCGTTTCATAGAAGCCCGGTCGATATCATTAAACGCCGCTCAGACAGCCTGGATCAATGTTAAGAGTGCCCTTTAAATAGCGTGGGGCCCTTTGTAGCTTTTGCACTCACACGCACTGACTTGTTGTAATGAGGCTGTCATGTTCCTTGTCGGTGAGTCTTTTTTCCAGCACTAGGCACTCGAGCGGGGACAGCAGTCAGAAAATAATGTTGAAACAATTATCAATAAATCTGATGTATCAATTTTCACTACCTCTGTATATCATGGGGGCAACATATGTAGCATATTTTATGGCAGGCTTGCGACAGTAAGGCCAGACAAACTGATCAACGATTTCATAGGAGAGAGTGGAATACGAACATTTCAGGTTGCACTGGGTTTTTCGATGAACAATCTGTCAGGCGGGTTGTCTACCTGAGAATCTTCCGTGAGACCAGATACTCCGAGTTCGGATTGGGAACGGAGTTGGAACCTGAACAAGTTTCCGTCTTATATGGTGCATCCGTCGATTACTCTACTAGCCAGCTTGAAACCCCTTTTCAATTTTGGTAACGAAGATGTTTCTTTGTGATCCCGAATAGACTTTAGTGAGTATCGATTCGCATTCGAGAGAGTTGATCTTTCGGATAACTTCGGCAGTTGAATTGCAAATGTACTTAGCGTAATCCCAGTGGTATTTTGAGCGCTGCCTCACTTTGTGCAGTCTGACGGGGGCACAGAATATCCTATGGCCTGCTGCTCTCGTCTATCAGCAGTGCGTAGCCGTTTAGCTGCCTGATTAGTTCTATTGATAATAAAGTCCGTTTTTCTTATAGTTCGCTGAGATGTTATTGTGCGACTGATTGAGTGTTGGGCGTGAGTGCCAAAAATATCCTGGCTCGAAAGCTTTTGGTCCAACTCTGCCCTTGTCAGTTATGGACAGTTCTCTTATCAGACGCCTTCAGATTTGCTAGTCCGAACTTGAAGCGGTTGATCAGCATCTTCGAAATCGTCTACATGCATTAATCGAGACATACTGCTTCATCGAGATATACTACTGTATCGAGGCGTCTATAGCCCAAGAAAATCCTATTACCACTAAGTCTGAGTACGCTTGACACTGTAAAGTGACAAATAAAATAGGAAGGACAACCGGAAAATTGAAAGGTCACTAGAGGAGGCACTGTCAGCCATATCACAGAACCTATCCATGTTTTGCCCTGTTGGAAAATAGTTTGGTCGGGTGGAAGTCTAAAGGACTAGCAAGCCGTCACCGTTCATCTGTCAAGTACCATTTATTTTCATGAGGAAAACCTGCATACTTGGAAGTATAGTTGTGCATTCTAGCAAGTAAACTTGTTTGAACGCTGCCACCGATGAAGAACACACTACACACGTAGACGACTGAGCCGTTTATTCGGTCACTGTATAATCGGCGTGCAGCGTAAACAGCGAAGGGGTAACTACTGTGGCAGGTTTTTCAAACAGTACGCATTTGTAAGTTCCCGAATATCAGTGAATGTATCGGAGCCATATTGCAACGAATTGTCTTTCGGACGTGGAGAATAAGTCTCCGAGAATCAATGGCTTTTGTACTCTTGGGCTTTATGTCTCGGTTGTTGACACACGTCTGTTTCCTTTGGAAGTAATGAGCGAAGTTCACGCATTACATATCCGTCTGAACTGTGTGCGAGTAAGTGGTCTAGTGAAGCCTCACAATTCGACTTATGCGGTTTCTAGGAGGTAAGAACGACGGCCTTGAGGAGGGAGGGTGGAAGGAAAGATGGATGAAAACAGTTTCTAAATATCTGCATAGCTTGTCAATACACGTCTTTTACAAGGTTGCTGGAGATCGTTCCATAGCCCACTACCGGTTTCGCCTTCTTTAGACCAATCGGATAGACGTACTATCCAAGCTTCTATCAGAATTATGATTTAGATGAACACTGAGTTATATCTAATTGCCGAAATACTCCCAATTAAAAATTGAATTTGTTTTAGCGAGAGACTGAACCGGATCCCAACAGAATCTTTCTTTTACCGCATTTCCGAACTGAATGCGCTGCACATTCGTGTTTACGGTAGCATGATATTCGAGTGGTGGAAGTATAGTTCTGTTATAGAATAGGGAATACCAGAGAAGAACTATTAAGCTGGGATTCCCTTGAGTCCCACGTTAACACCAACTTAATTTGTCACTGAGGTTAATCCACTAAACGTCACACGCCAGTGTTGCAAGAAAGCACTGAAAAAGATCCATCTAATGGCTGTTGTTACAAGGTCGTCTTTTGATTGGTCAAGTGGTAACGCCCACGTCTTCGGTTTGAGGCGTCGCGCGTCTGGTTGGTCCGAGTATTGATTAATCTTGGGCAGACCGTTGACATAAGCAGACCGTTGTTTCTTTGGCGCACACAGGTTGGGTCTGAAGCACCATAGACTGCCTGGCATGGTTCTGCATGATTAAATAAAACTGTGGACTTGTGAAATACACCCACTGACAAACTAACTTGGTTTTTGTGGGAAACCCGGCTGGATCCCAGGAGAATTTCTAGCTTACAAAATTCTTCAGCTGAATGGACTGCACGAAGGAGGTCTTTTTTCCAAAAGTATCACGAATGCCCAAAGATTCATCCTTGAGTGACTCGTAGTGTTTGGAAATGTCTGGAGAATATTCCATAAACAATCGTGTAACAATCGAATGATGCTATCTTGTCCATACTGGACACCTTTCCATAGATTATCGTAAATTGTAAATTTGTGGAAACAGGGGGTCCGATTTACTGCGTTAAAAGGCTAGTGTCACTAGGTTCCTGGTAAAAAATCATGTTTCTTTTCATTGATCTAAGCTTATATAATAGGCTGGCATGGTAACTTGCCAAACACTCGTTTTTCGGTTGGATTTGTCGGCATGTTAGGCTCCTGTCTACGCCGAATTAGTTCAAGGTCAGAACGCATTCGTTTGTTATATCCGAATATTGATTTCAAATCAATCAAGATTGAACGGTTCTCCTCCTGTCCTGGCCCCATTATTCTGGTGAGTCCAAACCAAAGGAGGGGAGGACCTATTAGAATTAATCAACGGTCCATACCCTTGGCTGTCCCGGGGTTCGAACTCCGGACATTTGATATGCGGACTGAACTACCATGTCAGAATTCCACAGTTTAAACTCCGGCCTGACCAGTGCTTTGCACTGCTGACTAGCTGTAATGATAGTTCAGTGCTTTGGTGTGGATTTACCAAGGAAATTCCGCCAGGACAGGATGGTCCCCTTCCTGTCTTGTTCAGAGTTCATTCACCGAAAGAGTGCAGGGTTAGCTGGCCATGAGGTTGTGCAATCCGAGGGTAGCGCTCCAAATGAGTTGCCAAAAGCCCAATGGAGATGCGCGTTCATGCGCACAACACGCACACACACACAGTGACTGAACTAGTGACACACGTCACCGGCTGTCATAAATGACTAGAATCATCGACTGATGGGAGGAAGTCCTTAAACCACCTCAACGTTGTGCCTGTCTATCGAGGGAATTCGAGCCATGGAAACTCAAGGACTACGCCTAGGTTATGCGACCAAGTAGGGTGAAACATATAGAAACAGAACAATCACCCACAAAACTGTTGAATTGAATATGCCCAATGAACCAAACAGATACAAGAGATTGACACCAGGTCGGATTCACAAGGGTCCAATCAAACTAGGCGAAGACCCCCTTCAGAACTACCAGATGCTGTTTTAGGAGCCATATAAGCACGGGCAGAAGAGGAGGAATTCACCCACTCAACTCCTCACTGACGATGTCGATTGGTGATGAAACGTTTGCAATCCAACTGCCAAGCTTGGCGAACAGACCAACAATCAATCAGCGCACCCGAGCTACCTATATTCCACAATATGGTAAGCTGTCAGAAAGTTTTCAGAGGCTTTATGACTAGTGTATTATCTCAAGATAACATTACTCGTATTATATTATCACCAGTAAGAGCTAAGTGGTAATAGTTAAGATATTACTGAAGGGAAATCAGTGTTTCAAACAACAAAATCTAATCCAATGATTAGCTGTCGATGTTTCAGAAACTCACAGAATCCATGTTCAGACCTAGCGTAACTATTCTCGTGAGTTCACACCACACGGGAAAAGCACTGGACACGATTTTCACTCTTATTAGACCTCATCATCACTGCATATCATCGGCGGTGCCCGGGTTTGAACTGACATGCATATCTGACATGCGAGGCGAGCATGCAATCACTACTCCATCGCCGCACTCTGGTGGGTAAACTGATCCAGTTACTCAAGCGTGAACAAGTTCGTCTTTTCCTGCGACGGCTTCATCTCGCATGTGATGGAGGAATAGCAGTTTGACTCAGATGTCCGGACTTCAAACCCCGGTACAGTCAAGGATGTGCAGTCCTGATGAATTCGAGTAAGAGCCAAGTTTGAGCCCAATGGTCCCCCCGTTTTATGTGGACTCCCTGGGAGGAAGACAGGAGAACGACTGTTTACAGGATGTCGACGTGAAAGTGAACCCTATGATACGTGTCGTGGAACTACTAGAAGTTGGAGATGTTTACAGTAAGAACCTGTTCATAAAAGCGAAGTGCCCTTAAGTTCCAAACGGTCAACTACATTTTTCCGTGTGAATTGGCTACCTGTAGAGTCACTGAATATGTTTCATACACAAACTAATCAAGTAAGAGATGATCGTGAGAAACCATCAAAACACCGATTCTTAAACTTGATAATCGAACTCAGTCGGATCGAAAACGCTTTTTGGATGAACCGGGTGGGATGCCGGATGCAAACACTTTGAACCCGGAAGAAGTTTGATCACAGTCACTTGAAACTCATTTTCAATGGGTGTTAGGATAAAATGCAAAGCGAGTGGTCACACTGGTTTATGATTCTGACATAAAGATCAAAAATATGTTTCGAATCACACTACTTACTATCACTTTTGATTGTAATGAGGCTCACCAGGCAAATCTAGCTCAGGAGTCTTATGAATGAAAAGATGCATCGATGTCTTGAACACTGCTCTGACTGACCCTTCAGTGTCATATTTACTTTTAGACTGTTTTCAGGAATATAGTTGACTGAGATTTGGCTGCTTCCTCGGGTAAATGAATGTACTTTTCCAACTGCGTACAACTTGGGTTCAAGTGGAATGTAAAGTTGACTGAAGTGAAACTTGTCGATGAGCCCCAAGACGATCGAAACCACTCACTGGCTATTGAAGGGTTTTCAGCAACATTATGAGTAGTGTGTTACGTAGCGACAGAAACGTATTGCGGTGTCTCGAATATTGTACCAACGGAAACGTGAGGCGACCTTGTGCAGCACATCCAGGCAAGCAGGAATACTATCAACGAGAGCTTCAGCTAGGAGTTATTCGAGTCTCTCGTTGAAATCAAATTGGACTGGAAGGGAGTTTTCGTAGGAGCGACAATAGTCCAACTGTTTACCCCTTGTATCCTTCAGTAATTGGTTTCACTTTTTGATTGGAGCTTTCGCAGACTGAACAACATTCATTTTGCTTTTTGTGAGGTTTCTTCACCGTAAGGATAAGCAAAAGAGGTGTGTGGGTACCTTCTCTCTATGCAGTACTTAAATTGGACTTATTCTCAAATTAAAGTCAAAATCCAACAGACGTACAAAAAATCTCTCCTCTAGTCCCGTAAACTTTCTAGCAGCTTTTGTCTACCAGATGCGAACTTCAGAAACAAGGGATAGTTGTGCCAAGTACTCTTATTTGCAAATGAATTTGGTTTTGATGGGAGACTCACCTCTTGTTCATAATGGTCTTCTTCAACTAAAAGTGCTGCACAAGGGCTACCGAACGTTTTAGTTGGTACGATATTTGAGATATCGCAATACATTTTCGTCTCGACGTAACACACTACTCATGATGTTACGGAAAACTCTTCAATATCCCAACCGATCTTCTGTCAATTCGCAGCTCTAACGGATATTGTCGGCTGCATTCGTCCGCAAATCAATCATTGGTTCTCAAATCTTGACTTGTTTTTTAAGAATAGTGCTCACTCTTTTTTGGTTATCTAATAAGCGTGATAAGATAAACGTCACGGGTGAAACCGTTAACTGATGGTGTGGTTGTTCTTTTTTTAGGCTACTAGAGCACGATGCTGTAGTTCCTTTCAAGCACTTCCTAGACCAAGATTTTTTGCCTTCGTGATTTCGGTTAACTTGGGTCTATTTATAAGTAGCAAGAAGTGTACATTTGCATTTTAGTTGCGGGCATTTTCCTCCCAGAGATGTAATACACTACTCATAAGTTTGCTGAAAACTCATCGACAACCCACGACCGGTTTCGCCCTTGGAGCTCGTCAGGTAGGCGCAGTCTCCGACTTTCCGTCAACCTTATGTTCTACCTGAAACCAAATTGCACGAAGTTAGCGAAATGCACTCATTTGCAAACAAATTTGGTTTTGTGAGAGACTCACCTGGAACCCAGCTGAATCTCTGATGTTTCTAAGCAACAGGCCGCCTAATGTTCCAGTTAGTTCGACGAACGGATCCTAATCGTCTTTTATAATATAGCTGTAGCAAGATTAGGTTATATTTACACCCTTGTCCATACAGACAAACAACAAACTAACTGGTGATATGCGTTTGTATCTGATCAGAACCTGCTCTACAGAAATTTTTGATGACTGACAAGCTCCCTCAAAAAGAGACTGAACCTTGCCATGGTGTGACGGCTTGTGTGCTTCCCTGACCTACTGATCCATATTGGGGGTGTCCGCGTGATATTCACGGATTCTTTCATGCCAGGTTGATTGATGGTTGGAGGCCTGAAAAACAGTCCTCGTGTCCTACATGTTGGGGGTTGGAACATGCGCGGCGACTTGTCCTTTGAGAAGGGGATGTGTTGACATTTCCCACCAAAAACCTCTGCTTGTGGTTGGACTTTTGGGTCAAAGGCTTTGGTCCAGAACCCTAACCATCCTCTTGTTCAAGTCTAGGCGTCTTGGAAGTGTCCCAGCGCACGTACAACTATGATCCCTACAACCACATCGGTAAAGCAGAGAGGCACCATCGTCTAAAGAATAATCTTGCGTTATCGATTTTGATGTTGATAATGACTGACAAAGTAACTCGAAATGAGCGCACTGAGGAAACTGAGGGCGGGTGCTGTCTTGTTGAGGGGAATGTCCATTGTCTTCGACACCTAAAGATAGACTACTTGTAATAATCTTTTGAGGACGTTTCAAAGTAATCTCCATCTAAAAAAGCATAAAAGAGTGTCAAGAGAAAGATCGACAGACGGTTGGAATCTTTGTTTGTCAGGTGATGCGCATTTCCTGACTGGAGGTGGAGTAACGCCATATTCTGTCTAACTGGGAGCTAATCTCAGACGGCTCGTAGGCAAACGGTTGAGCGATCAAAATACTACAGCGCGGTCGTGTTTGGAATTCTCTTGGGTTTCGTAATGGGTATACTGCTGACTGCTCCCAATAAGGATGCAACATCTGTACAGTGCTTCTCGGTTTTTCGGTGTAAAAAGGCTTCATCTACAGGACCAAATGTCGGTCGAAAGTGGTTTTCTCACATTGAATTTTATTCCAACCTCGTCTGTATTACACCACATCAATTTCGTTATTAGCGTCATGTGTTAATCTAAAGAATGGCTATTCGAACTTCACTCTTTACTCAAAATGAGCTATTCGCCTGCGAAAATCTTAGCTAGTACCTGAGCTCAGCTCATCCTCAGTTCATCATGTCCTCAATATCTCACCGCACACCTCACCACACAACGTCAAACAGGTTAGCCGCATACGTAATGAAATTCTTGTGCTTTTGCCTTGTCCCTCCCCCCGGACACCAGCATAAATTATTCCTCGCCCAATCGCAGTACGCTAGATAAGACCAACACTCGTATGAATGCCTTCATTCTTGGGCTGAACGCTATACACTTTCCTTTTTATAACAGCAAGACAGGCGAGCAACTTGGACTACACCTCACGCAGGCACGCACGTCGCCAGATTCATGAAGCAAATCTTCAGCGATTGGAGCGCATCTATGCCGCCGAGCAGATAAGCACCAATCCTTTACGGTCACCTCAAGGTCAAGTTTTTGCGCCGTCCAGCTTGGTGGATTCGGTGCCCCAAGCCCTGGCTGTTTTTGATAGCTGGGAGAAATTCGAACGCGCCTTGGACAAGGGACATCAACTTTCGCTTACATCGTCAGCCGATAGCTCCATCCTCCTGATGGCGGATAAGAGATACAGTACCGAAGAGAAGATGGGTGTCAGAAAATGTAAGTTGGATTCTAGTGGCTTACCACTATTGAAAATTTTGTTTTGCATTGGTTTACTCCTGTGAAGTTGTTGGAGCCTACGGGTGTGAAAACGATTTGAAACATTTCCTTGCCGTTTTAACTACTGAACTTAGGGTTTGTCTTAGTGGACTGTACCGCAGTCTATGGACTGTACTTTGAATACTTATGGCCTGGTACCTTTGTTAGCCAACTAAGATGTTTGCCATAACTAAGTCACCCTACCTTGGTCTTCAAACCACTCGTTACAACAGTTGTCTACAGGTAGCCGAGAATTACGTCATTTTTTCTTTACAGATGATGAATGGGGGTGTAATGGACAACAGTTCTCTGTTTGATTCAAACTCATCCAGATACAGTATACATTGTAGGATCTGAATAATCCTGGTGCACGCTTTTTTATACGCTTTTTTCCCAAAATGCAAGACTGAATGAATGGACCACCGAAGGTGATCACGATTTCAGAACTGTTGAAGATAGTGGACGGATTTACCTACATGATTAGTTCTGGGTAATCGGAATGCAGCATTTCTAAAGAAATGAATGCTGGAACAGCTGAATCTCCCCCTGGGCTTCCCTTCAAATTAGTTGCCTCTGGGGTCGACGTGAGATTAGCCTGTCAGTGAAAGACAGGGTCTACGACATGAAAATGTGACCCATACTGCTCTACAGCTGGGAATTCTGAACCCTGTGAGTTGAAGGCAAGAGAAGATTTCTTTTGTTTGACCATAGCTGTCTTTGAAACATTGTATTTGAGTCATAGGAACATCTAATTAGAACCATAAAGCGCGATGAATGTTTTTTTGGCTGCTTGTCTAGTCGATAACACCATTCGGATGCATCAGAGGCTGCTTGGCCATTTTATGGATTTTTTTGCAGTGGTCTGTTTCCCTGCTGACAGTTTCTGACTGCAGGATATAATAAGGTGGATGGCACAGGATCTGGGGGTGGACGATGAAACTCATAAAACAGGTTGATGCCATCCCTGAGGTTGGGGATCGAAGAGGCACCATATCAATGTTTTTAGGTACTCATCGACCAGGCGATGTCACGCAGCCAGTTCCTATTCTGTAGCCTTTAATCAATAATCTGCTTTTTGTTTTAAAAAAATGATTTTCAGTGCTACTTCTAACACCATTTGTTCCATAAACTACGGTGGGCCAAACTACCGTATATTAGCACAATTTGTCCCAAGTCGAACTGAACCCCTTTGAACTTCATCACATGTGACATCATCCCTGCTGCTTTGTGGTCTGTATGCCTCTTACTCCATTGGTTTGTTGGATGGCTGTTTTGGAGTGCTTCAGGTATATACCAATTAGCCAATCACATGAGAGGATATTAGACATCATCTCTGAAACTCTGTGCCTATGATTTCCAGTCATTTCGTTTCACATCCCAACCTGGAGAATCTGATTATCCACGGTGAAAATATCTAAACTCAAAGCACCGATTCTCGGGATTGACCTCTGGGCACAGTGACACTAGCGAAAGGATTGCCCGTTTTTTTACATTGGAAAACCTAAGCACCACTAAGGTTTTACAACCTTTCACGGCTTGACTGGCGAATTAGTGGACTGATAGGAGATTTTTCCGCATAAGATTGAGGAGGCATTAACAAGTTAGCGCTACAGTTCATCTGGGTGAAAGACCGATCGAAAACTTGTTAAAGAGTCATTTTATATCGCGATGAATGTTTGGGAAGTATTATGAGGTCAGTTATCTGGAGCTCACATTCCCAACACCAGTATCACGTGACTCATAGATAGTCATTTGCACGCATGTCGTATACAAATAAAGCTGTTCATCCGGTTTAGTCCAAACGTCTGTTTGTCCAGGCATATTCTTCATAAATCCCACGCTCGGCAACTTTATTGTAGTTCGAAAAGACTTCTTCCATCCTAGAGCAAGCCTGTCATTTTGTTCAATTCTTCTGCGGTTTTTTTAGTTCTCCAACTATTCTTAGTCAATTAGGTTAGTTCCAACTAGTTACTGTGAACAAAGTTGATGATTTTATCTAGTAAACGATCCCAGACTAAACGTCTTCGAAGAAAGACCCCTCTGGTAGAGGGCATAATTTTGTCTACAGTCAACAAATAGTTAGCGCAAAACTTACCAGAAAGAGCTCACTCCCCATATGAAGCTCTCTGTCCGGTACCGCTGCTCCCTTTACTGCACTGAGACGTTATCACCGCCAAATAAACCCCCATGATGAAGTATTTGGACATACGAAGCAGATTTTTGTCTTCATAGACGTAATTGGTACGCCGTGTGCTATATATATCTACCAGTATTTCTATGTTAAACTGTTTTAGTAACACTATACTCGGGCAAACTCCACACAACAGGAAGAAATCCAAGAGTCCTAGTGATTTGAATCATTACTGATTGGTTTGTGGTCCAGCAACTTTCAATTGTCTTGCGTCAAGAGCTCGGCTTTGGTTAACTGCCTCATTTGTATACGTCCATTGCTATGAGGTAACCTTCAATACATCCCGGTGATTCTGTGAATGTTTTTGCGGTTGCAAGTTGTTGTGACCTATCCTTCTGACTGTGAAAGGGTAAATCTACTTGTGTAGGCAGGGATGGCAACAGGAAATCTTCAAACGGGAAATCAGTCACCTGTTTATTGTAGCTTTCCTGAAGATATACCCGTGAATAGCTACTTTCCAGAATCTTATCAGTAGTACGGTTAAAACCTGCAGGCAATCAGTTTTCAACCCTATATTATCGTTTATTTTTAAGAGCATGGTCACAGACATAAAAAGTGAGTGCAAGCGATGAATGCGAAAGGGTTACAGGAGAATATGACATAAAAGAGAGAAATGTCTCATTCGAAGTCATGCCACCAACAGTTCCAGTCAGATAAGATGAATCCCAACGTACGTAAGAATTTAGGTATGGAAACATATGTGTAAAGTCCAACAACCGAAGAAAGGGCAAACAATGCCGAATGCTCCTCAAGGCGCGGTAAGCGCTAGCACAGTCAAGACTCGCATATCAGGCACAAGGTGTCTGTCATATTGAGTCTGGTGTGAGATTCAATGGCAAGAATGTACACTCAACGCCATGTGCCACGCATAAAAGTGTCGTACGTACGCAGAGAGCCCACAATGGCGAGAAAACACAAGTCACTGACTGTGACCTTAGGAAGTCCCAGTCCAATAACAGCTTTGGCGGATTGAGGAAAGCAGATTCCTCAATAAGAGATGATCATCGGTTGGGGACCAAAAAGTCCACATCACAACCAATTGCACGTAGGGCTGAGATTATGGCGAGGGAAAATTCATCAGCACCATACTTCTGCTTTTTCTCATTCCACACAGTCACTCCGCGCCCATCCGAGACTATGCTGACGTCTATTACAGTTGCTCGGCGCTCCCGAACGGCGATCAGGTCAGGATTTACGATCCAGCAGGACTGCAAAATATGCACCAAACTCTCCGGTTGGCCACAGTTTTCACGACAAGATCGTCCAGCCACCATGGATTATGCCAAACGCTTCTAACTCTCGTCCTGAGCAGGTTGCATCGGAGCTGGATACCGCGGATAAATATCCGAGGAAACACTCTTTCTGGAAATACAAGCCATCGATTAGAAAGAGGCGAAGCGACCAACTCTCGTAAACCGCGACCGTCAACGCTGTTGTGCAGGCTATCACCCCAAGCAGCCACCAGCTCTTCCTTGGTGTTTACGCATGAACCATGGACACGGATCGGAGGCTGAGATCCCGAACAACCTTGCCAAATGCGGAATCGTTGACCACATTGCGTAGTACTCGGCACTGAGTAGAAAGTGCTTTTCCATACGCACTCTCCGCTGCATCGGGATTGTTGCACTCAGACTTGGGAACCAAGTCCCCCATGTTGTTTACCGGTATGGATGTAGCTGATCGGAGTATCCTTCGGTAGACGTAGCCAGCCACGAATAGATTGCCTGATGTAGTTGTCCAACCTTTTGAGCGTGTTTCGGTGGACTTGGCCGAGCACTATAGTTCAGCTCTTGTACTACAACATGCTGCATTCTGCGACGTAACTGCTTAAAATTCTATAGCTAAAGAGTAGGTTTTGGAGTTTTAACCACAGAAAAAAGATAATCAACAAGAAAGCACTTCTAAATCCCAGCTGATCAAGTTGTTGATGGGTTTCTCGTGGTCAGACAGTCGAAACGGGAGGGGTTGCCATTTAGAATCTCCCCTGGAGGCTCGTCAGATCCCTACTGATGAGGAAACACATACAATGTCTCCGCATAGGTTGACTTTACGTGGAGGACAAATCTCTATCGGAAAATAGTTCAGCGTTTAGTAATCGGAGACCGCTGACTTTACCTGTCAAGGTTCCCAATACGATTGTATTTACCGAAGGCCCCGTTCTATTGACAGGATTATAACAAAATGATCAACCGTAAAGTTTGACCACGTAACAGTTAATTACGGATGGTCACAGCTTGCCGTGGCCATGGGACCACGATCACTCTACTGACCCGAAAGCTCGAAGAAATGGAAACGTTGATGTGCTAGTCACCTGGCACGGAGCTATGATTGGTGACTGGTGCGTGACCAAAAACGCGGCCACAAAAATTGACAGGGCCGATGCAAGTAGTCGTCGTAGTCTGCCTCACAAGAGACTCGACATCAATACCATAAGGTAGAGCAGTCGATTGACGTTCTAACTTTAGATTCACTCTGGCTTAATCTCTCGTTGAAGATAATTTATAAACTGCATCTGCTTGTTTCATGTTTCAGTCGGCATGACATTCAAGGTATTGTAACACACTCTTTGGACGGAGCACACTAATTATAAAGTAAATAAAAGCTTATTGTCAGCCAATGACTGTTTCCACTAACTTGGGTTCCAACAGATGGATGCATTCTCCGAGTTTCCATCAACCTTCCGTTCTGCGTGAACCCAAATTGTAATCAATGGGTCTGCATCTATATTTGGTCTTAACGGTAAACTCGGGGGGATCTCACCTGATTTTCTTGTCTATGAGTGTGCTGCAAAATGTCTGCCCTAGGTTTTTCCGAAGATTGAGAGGCCTCTCGTTGGCTGTCGAAGAATTTTCAGTAATCTTATGGGTAGTATGTTTAGTCTGGGTTTAGCTTCACTTTCCTCTCAATCTCTTTCATATTGGAACAAGCATCGGTTTGACAATTGGATTACTTTTCTCCATGAGTAAATGAAAACTTATGTTTCCAAGTCAGCAGGATATATTTTTGAGCTTTTTTTGCGCATATCTATCTGGACGGAGTAGATCACTGAAAGCTGTTTCAGCTGATTAATGGATATCTAATCATCGGAAATGGAAACTTCATGTTCACCATCATTGTGGAACTGACAGAATTTACATAGACTCATGGAATTCTTGAGGGAGTTTTTCCTCGATAAAAACTTGCACCTTAAAATGATTTAATGATAACCAGTCCAAATCACCGAAACCACACGCCACAAACGCCTATCTGAGTGCAGAACTTTGACCGTGTGACTACTCGAACTCGCATCCAAAATGCTCAATTTTGATTGGCCCATGCAAAACTCACCGGAGCCAAGGTGCAGTCACGCCTACGGGGCCAATGTAGCCAATCACGTTCCCGGTGCAGCTGGCACACAACTTGACTGACTAACTCAGGACTGATAATATAAGGAAGTTTCGTTGTCGGAAGGGTGCCCAAGTGTTCTTTGGCCAAAATGGATTCTTCAAAATTCCTCTGCAATGCTCTATGCAGCAGATCAGTTTTGATGCGAAGTGAGTAAACCGGTTATAAGAAAATTTCATAGGATGGTATCCTTTGTTTTGTTTTACCGCTGGTTTTCTTCAGAAGCTCAGTATAGTGTTCAGTTCAACTAAAATACAGACTTAGTAATTCGACTTTGTTTAGACTGTTGATTTCACGCCCATCCTCTGAGGAACTACCATGGACCGGAAGCATGATAGAGAATAAGGGACAACCAAATAGGAGAAGCCTCTATCGGGGGAGCAAAAGAATTTGGCCCACCGTTGAGCAGAAAAAAACATATGAAAAGTCATTCGTCAAGGTTCTGAAAACTGCTTTTTGATGGCACGTAAGGTTCTACTGCCAAAAATTTTTCTCGCCTTCCATCCGTCGTTACTTCCTACGATTTGTAAACTGCAATTTACGGATTGGAGGTTTGTGGCTACTAGAAGCACACATGAACTGGAAAAGGTTTTCCTCTCAGTACGAGAGAGAAACGTTCTTATTGCACCCAAACGGAGGGGGGGCGCAAATGTAGGAACATTCGATGATGAAACTGTCGAATAATCAGGTGCTCGAAACAAGTTGTGGTTGGCGAAGTACCCATTCAATTCGGAATAGGTTGAAATAGACAAAAGACGTCTATCAACATACTTGACTGACAGCTAGTGGGAAAATCGTATCACCTGCCCCTTTTGCGTCACATGGATTTTTTATATGAATGGAGTGAAACCTCCAAGGGAGTGACTACTCAGTTAGAGAACTGAGGTATGAGGGATATTCCTTCCTAAAGGATTTTGTGAATGCCTGTTCGTTCGGAAAACTTGGCAGCCCCGGCAAGCGCTGTAGTTTCTACGAGATATTCCCCAATCGAAATTTTAAACGGTCTCTTTCGTATTGTACAAATCAGAAGATAAGAAATCGGGCCAAGGCAACATAAGTAACTTTTTTCAGTCATTTGCTTTCGTTAGCCTAACATCACAGCAAAAAAGAAGACTGGTGTTGTCTTGTCCAGATGTATACCCCTCTGCAAGCTGGTGGCCGTGGTAAAGATTCGTTTCACGTTTCTTTGCGTAGAAACTTATGGGCCTAAAACTGCGATTACTTACAGTTATTAGCTAATGTCCCCCGTAACTACGAAGCACCGGATTCCATTGGGATGAAGTAATATACAAAAGTAGAAAACATGCCTGGGATAAAGATGAAGTCGTATGAAAAAACCACAACCACGTGAACCCCCCTTCATCTTCTTTGAGACTCAACGGCTTAGGGGTTAGGGGGATCAGGCACGTGACCCTTTGATCGTTAACACTTCCATGTTGTAAATTTTTTGGGTAGCGCGATCAGTTTTTGCAGTCAATGAATCTGATTTGACCTATACATCTTCGGATAGCCAACTCTCGTCGGGATCAGTCAATCATCTGTCCACTACTTGGTGGTGTATTTGATTGTTTATCTATCCTCGTAAAACATCTAATGATTACCTGGCTATGGCTTAAATTTTTGGCACCCAACCACAGATTCACCTCCGACATCCGGTGAAATTCCACCGTGTACTGCTTCGTTGCAAACAAAAACGCATGGTGAGGGATGCGAGGAAGACGTATCGCAGTGACTTCATCAGTAAGCTTTACTGAGGGAGGCAACCGCCGAGAGAGGCCGCTGTAATGTGGTCCCACGAAACGTGACCAGGAATCTGGATATGCATCAGTATTATCCTCTGCTGAGTACTATTCTGGGGGCTTCCTAGATGCCAAAAAGGAAATAGCGTTGGATTTCAGTATATCCCATTATGATGTTTGCTTTTATTTTGGTGAGGTTTCTTTCAGTGTTCTAATGGGGTTGCAATGAAATGCGTCGCGTGATAAATAAATGTGGAAATATTCGAAATAACACAAGATAGCTTGCCATCACTTTAGTATTTCTGACAACGTGTGCCTTTTTTAAGATAGATAACTGCGAGAAAAGGCTGCGCTACAATCAAGTGCACTGTTAGATGGGAGATATTCAAGCTTATACAAGGGTCTTACAAGAGGTACCAAAGCATATGAAACCCATTTATGAGGTCAGGTGACCTCATGTGCTGGAAGATGTCAACTTGAAGGGTCTCAGACACTTGGGTCCGGGAACTCGGGCATACCAATGAACTGTATGAACCTGTTCGAACGACAGGTTCATTTACACACACACACACACACTGTCTACCTTTGACAGTAAGTGTCCCCCACTCTCCCATACATCACATTTCATGGATCTTCCATATGCAACCGCGAAATGGGTTCGAATCGGAACTATCCATCACGTGACCTGGAAGTGCTGATACATCAGACGGCACCTCAGTTACCAGGCCAGTCGGACCACTTCATCCTTGCTAGAGGACTCGCTTGATTCCGTGGAGCAGGTGATTTAGGTTTTATTGTATTAGCTGCACGAAGAATTTTCAGTAACCTCATGAGTAGTGCATTACGTATATACATGTATCGCGATATCTCGAATATCGTAGCAACTGGAACATGAGGCGGCCTGGTGCAGCACATTCAGTGGCCTGGAAACATCACAAACGGGAGATTCAGCTGGGTTCCATGTGAGTCTCTCGCAAAACCAAATTGATTTGCAAATTAGTGTATTTATCGAAGGAAACGTACTGCATTTCTGGCGTTAAGTGACAACCGACGTTTTGGAACAACTGCAATTTGTCCGACAATCACACACACACACATAGAATAAGTGTTTATGTTTGACCTTCCGGAACCGTTAAGCAGACACGTGTCAATTAACGGTTGGTTCTGATTCAAATATCTCAACAGTATGATGCTACTCCACTAAGAGATTCAGATTTCATGCTTAAGTCAACCATCTACTAGGTCGTGACGTAATACCATCTGCACACACTCCCTCTATCTCAAGAGCCTTTCAAAGGCTGTCATCCCGCTTTCTAAATGACACTCGTTCCGACAGTCAGACGTTTACAGATACGTCATACGGTCGCATTCGATGGTTTGGTTTGAGCTATTAACCAAGATGTTACTATTGGCTGCGTATTAAACATAGGTGACCATAAATTGATCACCCTCTGATGTGACACACGGTTATGAGCCAGTGTTTTGACCCACCAGCCTGACATCACGTCATAATTGGAGGTTTCTTCCTTCCGCGAAATCACATTACCTATTAGTTAGTCACACAGTCAGTCACGTGCACACAACTCCGCACAGAGATTTTGAATTATGTCCTGGTCAAACAACGCACAACCGTCACTAAAACTGGGGGGTAGACGGGACATTTTTGCCTTACAAGGTATAAAGAATTGCTACTACCTCCGTTTGCTCGCTTCAGTTCAACAGCTATTAATATTTCGTGAAAGAAGTCAAGCTCTTCAAAATAACAGCTATCTTTTAGAGTTTCCGATTACCTTTGAGTCGCGTTTGGTTTTCGCTTTAGGAATTTGGTTGCTCTTTGAGTTATCAGTAGCGTTTAGCTAGGAACTGTCCAATCTACCCAAAAAAGGTTTAGTGGGTGTGCACCTTTTGGACAGGTTAACTTTATCCACCTGAACGACTCAGATCCGTGAGTTGCTTCCTTTTTGGAGCCACCGAGTGGTGTTCAAAAAATTAGGAAGTTTTAGGGGCTCAGTTGCTTTGGAATGCGCAACGACTATTCGGAATTTCGCGGTGATTAAACGTACCTCATTCGTGGTGAGATTCGCGCAATAGAGGTGGAACAACCAGCTACTTTGTTTTTAGGTGTCCAATGAGCCGCAGTAGCGGTAAGGTGCTTGTCTCTCTTCCCTCAGATGAACCTTTTATATGGGAGCGTGCACTGCCTATAAACTTCAAAGGTGAAAGAACCCCCACCCCCAGTTTACTGTACACGAAACAGACAACGTAAACGGAATAGGAAAAGAACTGTACAAACTTGGCTGATGCGAACCTAAATGATGGTGTGTAACCTTGGCCAACACTCAAACAGAATCAGTTCTTTGTATAGACGTAATAAACTCCTCATACGTCTACTGAAAACTCTTCGACAACCCACGATCGGTTTCGTCCTTCTCGAGACTCATCAGGTAGGCTCAGTCCCCTAGGTTCTGTCGATTTTATGTTCTACTTGAAACCGAATAGCACGAAGTTATCGAAATACTCTCATTTGCAAACAAATTTGGTTTTGCGAGAGACTCACCTGGAACCCAGATGAATGTCTCTTTCATGATGTCAGTTTACGGTAAGTTGTACCGGATTGAGCTTATGGTTCAGCTGTAACACCCTTCCAGTGCCTAGTTGCCATGCCACCCGAAGGGACCATGAGGGTCGGGATACTGCCAGGTTGCCCAAGCCTAGACAGGGGAAGTCGAGAGGCGGTGGTCGGGTTCGAATCACGGACCTGCCGGTCAGTAGCTTTGCACCGAACGTACCGTGCGAAATTGCTGGGACCGGTTTACCCAGTTATTCTTCACCTTGTTCTTCAGCACAGGTAGTCACTTGACCGGTGGAAAAAAGAAATCATTGGCCACTGGTCAGAAGACAAGGATTACAAAAACTAGCACTCGAAGATTAATTTTTCTTGTGCAACACGTACCCATCCATTATTTTATGCTCGTGCGTCCCGTTTGAGTTGTCGACCAAGTGAAATGTTGTCGGGTAGAATGTATAGCAGTGTTTACTTTTTTACAACATGAAAACGTTGGCATGGTTACACTGTCTGCTATTCTACAGTGCTTCTAACTCTCTTATTTCAAACTGGTTTTCGGATGTCTTTGTGGGTGTGAGTGTGCGAGAGAGAGATGGAAATACACCCTGATCAGCCTTTAGTTTCAGATAGCTGGTGACTTAGTGGGTCTTAAGAGAAACGACCATTATTGGGGTAAGGCTGAAAACAACACGACGAGAACAGGGAGAATCGGCTTTGAAGAAATCTGGACAATTTTCAAAAGAACTTTCAAAGAGGAAAGTACACTGTATGACATTTTATGTAGATTTGAAAAAATGATTTGGTCGGGTGGTCAGAGGCACGAAGTTGGAAGTTCGATACGCTGAAGTACAGCTCTGTAGACAGTCAGAGTATTAACTGATTCGGTGGACTCGGAACCCCGTTTACTTCCACAAGTTCACATGATAGATCAATAAGAAATATCAATGAGAAAAACACAGGATCCTTGGGAACATTCGCTGTGGACCGGAAGTGAAATACCCTTGAAAAAGAGAGACGCCAAATGAACCCGTCTTTCCCCCAAAAAACTGTGTATATGTACTATTCATTACTTGGCCTACTCTAGTCAAGGCGCTAATGGTTCATTCACTTATTATCGACAAGAGCTGACATAAAACTTGAGTACCACCGAAACCTAGGAGTAACTTCTCAATGAATACCAAGATTTTTATTTGTGGAAACTATTTCTTCGTGGTGTACGGACGTCTTTCATGTTGCTCTGTCGTTGATTAGTGGGAACTCAAAGTTTTCGCAGTATAAAATCTCTCCTGAGTTCAGCTTAAGTGAAGTTGAACCCCTGCATATATGGAGCTAATTTCAACACGACTTTCTCCTTGTATGATCGGAATAGTGCGATGTTCCGTAGGCATGTGTCCGTTGTCATAGGAACGTGGAATCAGTAACAAAAGGAATAATATCTGAAGAACAGGGAAAACTTGGGACGTTAATCCGACAGGATTAAAAGATGACGTTTCATTGTAGCTGAGATCTTCTTAAACGAGATCAAATTTTCTCTACTGCCGAACGGTCGTGCAACTCTGCGTCGGTCCTTGGCTTCCTGCTCCGCCCACTGTGGTATATCAAAAGGCACGGTGGCTTCAGACAGCCCATTATGGACAAAGGAAGATTAGTACAACCGTATTTGAGGGCTATCACAGAATGTTCCACATGGTTGTGCTGGAATCTCCTTGAGGGGCGAGAAGCGTCGATCTAAAAATGCTCGATCCAGATTGGCTGACATTCTGACCAATCAGGGCACGCCTTCGTTTTGTCCGTATCCCAAACGTGACACATCCGTCCAATTGACGTGATGTTCGGTCTGGCTGGCCTCCGAACATTTACAGAGCAAAAAAACCAAATTGATTTGCAGATGAGTGTATTTCTCGAAAAACAGTCCAATTTGGGTCGTGGGCTGTCGAAGAGTTTTCAGCAACCTGATGAGTAGTCCATTACGAATAAACTGTTTCCTAGCCCATGGCTAGGTAGTTATCAGATCCTGTCTAAGGGTCACGAAACGGTTAACAGTTATTCCGACTTTTCATTAGTGGTCCTATTCCTAACTAATGCTAACGCGCATGCCAGAAATTTATACTTTGCACCTGATGAGCGTCCGGACAAAATTTCGACTAGCGCCTCCTCGTATTCATCTCAAAATGTTGTCAATTTATTAAAATTACCTAACCCAATGGATTTTAAATGGGCTGAGATGCTCACTAATTGTTGGCTGACCCGCCTGCCCACGCGCGCCCGCGTGATGTGGTTTCCGTCAATGAAGAATGAGTGGCGCTATGTCCTGTCTAAGTGAGAGCTAATCATAGCGCTGATCAGCCTGCTCGTATCCGAAAGGTTCGGTATTCAAACTACTAACCGGGAGGTCGTGGGCTCGAAACTCTGAGTTTCGTGAGATGTGGGCCACTGATTATTCCCAATAAGGATGAAACAGCTACACAGCGCTTCTCGGCTTTTCAGCATAGACTGGATTCCCTTACAGTAGGAAATCCCCTTTGAAAATAACCGGGTTCCAACTACAGAATTTATCTTTTAATGATGTGAAACCAATGAACCACTGTCCAACTCAGTTGGAACGTCTGATCCTTCAGTCTGCTTGTGACGACCGGTAACGCTAAAAAATATTCTGGCGTCTGAATGTGAGTCGGAATCTGGGAATGGAAAGCAATATAATGCAGTCCTCAAGTCATTCAGGATTTAATTCTGTATGACTCATCAGGTGCGTACAATGCCGATGTACGCAGATCCAACTTCCATTATTGTTGGACTGTGTGGTACGCGCCTGACGAGACACAGAAATAAATTCATTTCATACAGAACTGCTCTGATTCGTTTCAACTTTAAGTTCATTATGGAAAACCGTTATCTATTGCTCGCTCATTCTAAGGGTTAAGAATATACGTCAAGCTGGTTTGTTCTATACAGGCATAGTTTCTGAAGCACTCGCACGGGTCGACCGTTTACAACAACTTTTGCTGAATAGCTAATACTTTTATAGGAAATTTGGACCACTTAAAGCCAGTATTTTTTAGTTTCTGGAGACCAAGGAAGGATACTGTCTTGTGTGTTGTTTTCAAAGCCATTCATTGTCCACGCTAACATTTACCACTGCGGCCTCATGTGCAGTTCGTCCGCAGTTGAACTCTCCTCCTCAGCTTATGAAGTGAGTGAACTGACAATTTTGTATCAAGACTTGAGTAGAGATAACCTCGTCACTGTCAGACGTACGCCGGTAGCCGTGTTGGCTAACCAGCGTGCACCTCAACTATGTCTTCTTACATCGCTTATTGATGAACCGACATGTGCAGAGGCTTTCAAGACGGGGGCAAATAGACAACCTGCCGGAATGAGACCACAGTCGTTGAAACGGAAATCTACCATTGAAGCCAGCTTGGAACCAATTGAAAAATCATCGTCTCAGAAAGATTTAGTTTTTACCTGGGCAACGTTTCGCTTTTGACACGTCAACCATAAAATTTAGGCAATCACACTAACTGACAAGACCGTTTATAACTGACATTGAACACTGATCTGTAGAGTTCACACTGATTGATTCTCCGTTTACCTTCAAACCTGGCCAACTTGGTAACCCCCGCTCCATTGGCCTGGCGAAGAGTCCGTGCCAAAGGCAGCTAAAAACTACCAATTATTTACCAAGAACTTCTAAAACGATGACTTCTCAATTGGTTTCAAACTTTTTCCAATTGCTTGAAAACAGCTACGGACCATGTTTTCGCAAATTGTCAGGTGACTACGTTCGACTGGCAAGGCTAGAGGCAAACTGGGAGAACCACCGTATATTCAAAAAAGGTGCTTGAAGCACAACTTAATCCCCACATTTCTACCGGGTACGCTACCGGAAACGTCACTCTTTTCTGCCCGAATAGCATTCTCAGCGGCCAAGTCATCCCTTAAACAAACGATCTACTGGATTACTCAGCGTTGATGTGATATCCGTCACCACGCCTGTCGATTCATCCAACATTCTTAGAACATGATCCCCTCCCCCCCACAGACTTCCACTAACTCAAAACCAAAGCGACAGCAGTGAAAACCATCCAAGGACAACACTACAAAGAGAGACGACTCCATAGAATTGGGTTGGTGGCTACCCGAATACTGGAGTGTCCAGTCAAAATTCCACCAAAACAGACAGCAACGTCATCAAACGCTAGGTTAAGTCTTAAACGGACACCAATCTACATGGCAAATCAGTGATACAGTTGTGTCGCTGTTTTATAAAGTACCGTTGACCACTGCGCGGTTGGCTCATTTCTTCCAAGTGGTGATCGACTTTTAAAAACACCAAGACATTTGTAGCTTTTTTTGTCTGAAAGTTCTCCCCTCGTAGACTGGGACACCGTCTATAGTAGATTAGTACGTATAAATTTCACGATAAAACTCTACTACTAAACTGGTACATTATTATTTGAAAGTAATTCAACACCGTGATATTTAGGTCTCATCCTCGGGTCACTTTTGCCGATGAAAAGCTTGGTCGGAAAGTTGAAATGGATGAAATTATCCAAACTAAACAACAGACGATTTAATGTCATTCTACGTCTGGGCAGAAGTAGGCATCATTAAGACGTTATTGATAGAAACTCATCAGTGATATATACTGGGACTTAACTGCCATGCAAGCATGAGGGAGGAAAGCCTTAGTAAAGAGTGGAAAAAAGAGAGAAGGGTGGAATTTTTGTGCGAAAAGTCCTTGAGGAAACAATCAAGGGCGAGATGCCTAGCCGTTTGGACAGCATTAGGAGAGAATGAAGATAATCTGTCCAGGTTTAGGCTAAAAAAAGATTAAACATGATTTTCTTGCAATGAATCTTCAGGGAAGCAATTTACCTTGCTCGGAAGAGCAATGAGGGGCACAATCGCCGCTCATTCGCTTATCAGTCCAGTTTTAAGAATTTAACTGTAGAAAGCAATACTTAGAAAGTCTCGTGGCATCAGAATTTTTTTCGGCAACCAACCGTTAACGTTCTTCGCATTCAGATGATACAGCTTGATTCCTCAGCACACAATCGAACATTCTTCGGACAATTTTAGGCTCAGCTAATTGTGAGGAATGTTAACCCAATCACTGCCGGTCTCATTTTTCATAGTCTGTTCTATGATTGGTTGTATTACAGTTAAGTTTTGGAGCCTACAGTTTTAAAGGAAAATTCATTCAGTACGCTCATTGGGCATTGCCAGATGTGTAGTATTCCAAACAAAAAGCGGCCGTGTTGGAGTCTGGTAAATTGGGGATTGTCAAACATTTCCAGTCTCCTGTGAACCACATGGGATTGCATTCATCAATCCAACGGAAAATTCATGATGATCCTTTTGAAGAGGAGGGCCTCATGAGAACGGAAGAAAAGGGGTGGTGAACCACAGAAACTAGAAGCACAACGACGCACTGTATCGTTGAGATGCAGTTTGATTAGGGGGAAGCAGAATAAGATCCCAGTTTGATTCGGCCATCTTCCTCTAGCTAGCTTTACGTTTTCGGGGGCTGTTTAACTTGCGAATGGTGAAACGAAGAACTCACACTTTCCTACTTGGACGGTTAATTTCACACGCTTCCAGTACCCCAAATAGAGCCTCACCTTCTATTGTAAACAAGGACTGACAGCCTGGTTAAATTTAAAAACATCAGAAACGAGAGATTCAGCTGGGTTCCAGATAAGTCTTTCGCAAAACCAAATGTGTTTGCAAATGAGTGTGTTACCTAGAATACCGTTTACTAATTGCGGCAGGTGTCTAAAAGTGCAGGTCACAGCAGGAAAACCGTACTACTAGGGAACTAATTGGATATCGATTTGATGGCTGAATCAGGTGTTTTTGTGTGGTGACGAGCTTGGTGACCCACCTGGATTCATGCTGTCACGTTTGGTCCTTACTGTTCTTCAACAAAAATCACCTGATAGTGTAATTTTCAGTTACCTAGCGGTTTCGCCGTCTAAAGGCAACTCGCGGAATTCATTCATATTGTCATGTGTATTGATGATCATCTAGCTACGGTCGATCGCAGCTGGATGTCCTGCGAACTTAAGCAATAATAGTACAAACCAAGTGTAGAGAATACAACACGCGTAACAATAGGTCTAACTGATTAACCGTGAACAAGCACTCAGAAAGTGTGTTACTCGCCTAGAGCTCAGTATAGTTCAGCGAATGAGGTGAGCCAACACTGACCAGAGGGAATGTGATTCGGCTGCTTCTGTCTAGACTTGTGTAACCTAGATGTATATCAGTCAGTCCTCGTGCTTCCCTAGAGTTGTAAGGCAATTATGCACGGTCCATCTGAACGATATCGTAATCGTGCCTTACGGTTAATGAGAATCTCCTAATCCATACGGTTGCACAAGCCCGTGTTGAACAACAAGACAGTTAGGCAATCGTCCAATTCTCTGTTCAGGTGACCTTCTGTACCGGAATATTTTTCCTGGAACAAAAAAATCCCACACCTGACATTGTCTGGAACAGCAGTCGTTCCACAGTTTTATTGAATTTGTATATTCCAGTAGACATGCTTTTGACCTTGGGGCTTGGTAAGGAAGGTTTAACTTACAGTGAACCAACAGTCATCCCGCTGCTTAGGGTCTTCACTCCTTAGTTTTCACAGGCTGTTACCATTTGAAGAACCTGTACAATAGCACGAACAGCTTGCGTTTAAACTTTTCAATGCCTTTTGAAACAAAAACTGGTAGTAGCTTTCGCCGGTGTCCACATAGCATGTTTAAGCGTTCAGTGTATCGCAAGCGCACATGGGCCAGGCAAGATTTGCAATTGTCTAGATTCACTTTTCTGGAGAAGCCGCATGTGCACTTTGTTCGACCGCCCCCGACTTATTGGCACTCGTGATTCTCTTCGGAAAGCAAAGTTCCTACAAAGGACGCAGACTTTTAGCAGCTTCCCAGAAAAATTTACCGACGTCAACAGCACACCACGGTCCAAACAGGAGTCTGACTACTCATTGAGAGTCGAAAAAATTTTCATCAGACTGCAGTTTGAGGGAGGTTACCTGATTCGGTGATCGGCCATACGTACCCACTCGCGCAACGAATCCTGCTTTCATCAACGAGACAAGTCAATCATCGATGTCCGCCGCGGATTGTATCCACTATCTCTGCCTCATACGTTGTGTATCAATTCACATGCGGTTGCAATGATATACACTGACAGAACAGATAGGAGATTATTTAGACGCGTCTCTGAAAGTTCAACTTTTTGGTTGAATCAGGTGACCAGTCGATCGACCGATGGCCAGCAAGCTGAGACCCAAAAACCTGCCTCATCGATCGCCAAACACAGTCTATCCCACAGTTGATCCGAGTACAGTATTCAGAATTTGACTGCACAATGCCAACTCGAAATCGTCATCTTTCAGTGAGACCAGTTTGGTCATTCAAAACCGGAGTAGCTTGTGCGCACAAAACATCATGACGCAGGCTATCGGTTTGCATGGAATTGAAATTCGGACTGGGCAAGCTGGTGAACCCAAATAGTAAAGGAGAAACCTAGCGAAGTACACTCATTTGCAAACAAATTTGGTTTTGCGGGATGTTCCCAGGCAGGTTAATGTGCTACAGTTCACAAACGAGAGATTCAGCTGGGTTCCAGATGAGTCTCCCGAAAAACCAAATTTGTTTGCAAATGAGTGTATTTCGCTAATTCCATGCATTTTGGATGCAAGTAGAACATAATGTTGACGGAAACTCGGGAACTTCGCCTACCTGATGAGCCCCAAGAAGGGCGAAATCAGTCAAGGGCTGTCAAATAGAGTTCAGCGACCATGTGAGTAGTGTAGTACGTTTATAAAGTCAATGTTCTTTCATTTTTCTCCATAGCTCACCCGAGTTGTAAGTTGACCAACAATCAGCTAATGTGATAACGCGGCAAAGAATTCGGATGTCCAGATAGCTGATAATGGTGTAGAAATCGTGCCACTGTGCGTGGAATAGTGCGATGTTCAGGGAGGCTTCAGTGTGTTCTAACATTATGTCAGTTGCTAAAAACGTGCACCACTGTTTAAACTTACCAAAAGTGGAAGGCCGCTTTTCACTCCGGACATTAGCTTAGCTTGTCAGGGGTTGCACTGATGATTGTGTAACCCCGTATACAAGACTGTCAATATGGCGAAATATGCTGGGAGTTGGACAAATGACAAGGAGACTTTCCTATATCGGCCACTGTCTGGTGGTGACAGCTCTCTGTCAGTTCGATCTGCGGTCTTTTGCATACTTCGAAGCGAAAGAAATGCAATCTGCTTGACATTAGCTTCCTCAAACACGAAGTGTTTGGAACTCTAATCTTTAACGGTGGGCGTTATTTCTAGGTAAGCACTACGTCATAACAACTTCTATATCAATCGTCTCCCTTGGACGGTCGTTCCCGATTGGATAATTCAGTTATCATCTGGGCAGCAGCACCAAACCATACTGGGTCAGAGTGGATAGTCACGCGCTTCTTATCTGCTCCAAAACCGGCGACCATTTTTACAGACCAAGAAGTTATCTGTGGACTGACCTAGAATGAGGTGGACATTGGGTCAATACCCGTAGCACGTTTGTTCCGAGAAATTGCTAGCAAGCTTATTCATTTAAAAAAACTGTCACTAACAACCGGCTTTAGCTGTAAATTTTCTTCTCATAGCACGTGGATGGACTTCCGATTGGATATACCTTTTGCCAACAATGCTGATGTACTTAAGTTTATAGGAATACCACACAAAAAGAGCAATCGGTAGCTCAACAACGTTCACTGACAAAGCTTGGTTTCAAACTTATTGATTTGGAGCCTTGCTGTGATATGACCTCAAATGGAAAATTGCGCTTGGGTTGCGAACACGCTAAGCAAGGGTAACTGGTCTGAGTGGTAACAATCGACCGAAGCACACGATGGAGTAGTTTTGCGGTGCCTGAAAGACCGTACTGCAAAAAATAGCCTCACCGAATAACATCGGGGCTTTGTTAAGGCCGTCAGTTAAATTACGCAGCTAGAGGACTACTCAAAAACCTATCTACGTTTGCTTGTCACTGGCTGACGGTCTAAGTCGCTAGTTTGAACAATTCCATTCGTTATGGAGACTGTCTGCGTTTGAGGAGAAATTTGAGAAGACTAACAAACAAAGATTGATTTCGAAAATCAGATTCTTTCAATCACCAGCACGGACAATGCTATAGAAATTGACTTGTCTCAACATCAGTTTTGTTGTTATTACGGTCGCTATGCTACCAAGAGAACAAGACGCATTGGCTGAAATCCAACGTGAACACTTGTCAAAAAGCCCATTGGATAAATATTCCTTTTCAAGGTCGTGTGTTCCGTTTCGTTACATCTATCGGACTGTTAAGTACCTAGCCATTGTGATGATGTGATAGAAGCGGATAATACGTATCCACCGATTATCGATCATGACGGTGTCACGCAAGGAGTTCTCTCAGGCGTGGCACAATAGCTGATTAGCATATTGTTGCGTGCTGTGTTCGATGAGGCGAAGAAATGTTAACCAATCTGTCCTCCAATCGATTTACCTCTCCAAAACATATTTTAGGTTTGTAGATCGGAAAACCGTTTTTTAGCAATCGTAGGCTGTAGTGACACGCGACAGCTTGTATCTAGGCGGCACAGAAGTCGGTAATGAACCCTGTTTTCATGCATCAGGCCATATAAAATCTAGACAAAGTTTGAATAGTACTCTCTGATTCTGTACGATACTAATCTTATTTACAGTAGTATTGGTATTCTGCCAGTCTAGGTGCAGTTCTTGTTCCAAAAAATCCATTTTGCTGTTCGTAAATAGTCTTGATTGCTAGTTATGAATTCTGGGGCGCTTTCCGAAACACCTGGTAAATACGAATTAGGGTTGTAAATAAGGTTAAGCGATACTAAATTAAAACCTGAATGGCTTGGAATCTCATTTGGGCACCTGGTAACTTTATCTTTAGAATTTCTAGTAAACAACTTCAAAATTTGGCAAAATCCACTCAGTTGGAAAAAAATTTGTTTTTTTTTTGGAGAGACTTACCCGCAACCTAGCTGAATCTCTGTTTTATGATGTTTCTAAGCAACTAAATGTGCTACACCGGGCCGCCTCATGTTTCAGTTGGTTCGACATTTGAGATATCGCAATACATTTAGACGTAATACACTACTCATAAGGTTGCTGAAAATGCTCCGACAGCCCACGACCGGTTTCGCCCTTTTTGGGGCTCATCAGGTAGGCGCAGTTCCCGAGTTTCCGTCAACTTTATGTTGCACGAAAATAACGAAAGACACTCATTTGCAAACAAATTTCGTTTTGCGGGAGACTCATCCAGCTGAAACTCTCGTTTATGATGTTTCTCTGGCGAGTCAAAGTCTCACAAAAACGGCGTCGTAGAAACAAAATAGTCAACAATCGTTGTTAAAAAAAACAATGTTTGATGTTGTAGTCAGTTTGAGGAAAATGCAGTCCCACGTGTTCCATCGCTTCAACTCCCACAAAAGGAAGCAGGCCTATGGACGTTGCTTCCGCATCTAGTACGGTTACCGCAGGTAGTAAATCTGCATCGGTGGAGGCGGCGGCGGCGGCGGTGGAGGAGGAAGGGAGGAGGAGGAAGCGTAGGAGCAAAGAGGAGAATGAATAGTAGGCGGTAGCTTACTTTGAAGTAAGTACACATAGTACGAACAAAAGACAAGTCTGCTGACGGACATTAACCAAAGTCCCGTCTACCGGAGGCTTGTTTTACCGGCTGAGCTACAGAGACGGTCGCCCTCCATTTACTTGTGTGCACGAACCTTACAGCTAAATCTTAGTAGACGGCAAACCTCCTCTGTAGTTTGGTGAAGACAGCATTCGTCCGGCTAGCGGAAGGTAGGGTTTTCCAGTCCACTTCTGAACTTGCCTTTTCGTCTGCTCATCGAGTGTACGGATCAAGTTCGGTCTACTGCTGAGAAAAAAGTAGTCATCCATTCAATGTGAAGGCTGGGCAGTTGGCTGGGCTTCGAAGGAGTGGAGAGCGTAGCTGTTTGGAAAACACTGAGGCTGACTACAATCCTCTTGAATGGTCCAGAACCAGCAGTGATTCCCTGGGCATTCAGACTACAGAAGTGTAACTTCACGACATACCGGGGAGCGAAAGCCGGTCGATTTTCGGGACCAAGGGTTGAAGCTGAATTCCCTCAAGACCACGACGGGTGTCACTAGCCTCGTCCTCAAACTGGACCGCGAGAGTTTGATTCAACTGCAGTGACTGCTGAAGACTACAGTCATTTTTCGAATGACAAAGACATGGAAGGAAAGCAGAGAACTGCATCGTTTCGTGGACGTTTCGGTAGCATAGTATGAATGAACCCGGCATATTATCGAAGGATTTGAGTGTCGTAATACACGTGATAGCTTGTGAGGAATCTGATTGGTCAACGTCACGAGAGGGCACAAACAGGATGCTTCAAAACACACAGCTTGCTTCCGGCGGACATGGATGGAAAATGAAGTGATGAATTTTATCGTGACCCGTAAGCGATGCCAGATGATGAAGGGGGTAAAACAGGAGCTCCTCACCACATGGAACCTATCCCCGTATCAGAAATTGGGGAGTCATGGTTCGTTGACGACATGGGGCTCCTTCCTGTGACAACTATTGGTACTCGGTACGCTGTGGTAATGACAGGACACCGTTCACTGTGGATCGAGGCGGCACACTTGCCTCCTCAACCAGCGTCAGCCGAGTAGTAATGTAGCACAGTATGGCAAACCATGAGGTATCAGAAATGATGTTACTGGACCAGGGGGCGTTTTATGAGAGAGAGAGAGAGTTGTTTGCGACAGCTTGGCGCCAAGCGGCTAATTGGAACACCAGCAGACAAATGGCCTAAAAGAACGCAGCAAGCAAAAGTTGAATGACAGGTTGGCTACCAAAAGAGATTAGTGGAAGCGAACCTGCCGTTGGTGCTCGCTTTGATCCACCAAGCTTTGATCCAGTCCAGTACAGGCATGGTCGAATGCACGTCTCTCTGTTTGTAGCCGACTACTTCGTTCAGCTGTAACACCCTTCCGGTGCCTAGCTGCCACGCCACCCGAAAGAAGCGCCAGGGCTGAGATACTGCGGCTTCTTCTTAAAGCATGTTCCATAAGTCTGAAAGTAATTCTGGCTTCTAAGGCACTGTTGGATAACTAAAAAATACATTAGTATGTTTCTGTAGTACTCAGGTATGCCTAGTCCCAGTTTCTTAGAAACATTACTACCTGTCTCCTGCTGCGGTTAGCTTCATGTTATTTGATGCAGTCGACTGTCAAATGGTTTGAATCCTTCTCCCGGACAGTGTAAACTCTTTACACTTAGAAATCGAATCGGTTGGGTACATGTTAGAAAGCAGTGTAAAACTGGGATTTCTGTACAACACTCAGCCCTCCACCAGTTTGTTGCTCGTGGGCTTGAATGGTCTACTGTAACAAACAGCAGTTTTGTTTTGGGTCTCGATCGATCTTGCTTTTGCTAGGTAAGTTAGATTCCTAAAATAATCTCAGGATGCTCAAAACTTGCTGACATCCTCAAACTCCACCGGAATCGCTTCAGGGAAACCGTCAGGCATCCAGGCCATAAAATCCATTTTCCGATTGAACACTCAGGCATTCAATCAATTCAGCAATGGCCAACGTTGATGAGTAATCAGGCATCTCATAGGAGCACGATCGATGATGAGTGTTTAGGCATTTCAGATAGGCACGACTGACTATGATAAACGTTCAGGCATTTTATAGAAGCAAGGTCGATGATGACTGATGTTCACCAAACGCCGACCAGACAGCTGAAAAAAAGGTCGAAAGTGTGCTTTAAGTACCGCGATGCCCCTCCTCACTTTTGCACCCGCTTGTTCGTAACAGAGTTGTTTTGCTCCTCGTTTGGTGAGCCTTTTTTCTGACACTGAGGTTCTGGGGCGGGAACAACTGTAAGTTACAGCAGCTTTCTACTGATGATTGACAAGTATTGTAGAAAGTCGTTTTCGGTTCAAACTCGGGTTTTTATCAGTTACAATGCATCCGCACGTATTTGAAGTTGTTTCACGTTTGTCTGCGCAGCACAGTTTATTTTAAATTTGATTGCTCTACGAGCAGTCGGTTCATTACAGTTTCCCATTGTATTTTCAAAATTTTCTCTCACAGTGGAACAAGAAAAGGTCCAGAAGAAGACGTTCACAAATTGGTTGAATACGTATTTGTCCACAGTGAGTGTGTTGCCGTCTGACTAAGCATTTTGTTTCCCATCTACTTATTAATCGCGTGAAATCGGACCCGAACTCAAACAAGTAAATGAAATGCACTGTACGCGCTGTGCCAGTTATCATTGTAGAATGAACTTTGTGCTAAGTTTTGACGAAACTAGTGGTTGCCACCTTCTGGAATATAGGGAACTGGTTGGTTGCATTTCGGCTGAACCACTACCAGGTCACCAGGAGGACGATTCGGTTTCTCAACTGAAGCCTAACCACAAGGTAGCGGCATTCGGTGTGCGACTAACTGAGTATCCCAAATGTTGAGGAACAGGTAATCACACTTATTCCTACCCCCAACATGGAGAGTTAGGTGACTGTTGTAAGACTCCTGTCCATTAGGCAATCTGGTAGGGTATCGACTGGACAGCTTCCAGTACAGTTCAAGGAGTCACTGAGCTAGACTCCAAGATAAAGTCAACTCTGTTCGTGACGAACGTAGATAATGACAAGTTACCGACTTCTTGCCCCATCTCTTCAAGTATCAGTGCGTGTACTTCTGTCCTAAGAACATTCTCGCCGTATTGCGAGTAGTTCTTTGAATGGCTGCATGGGGTACGTGCTTAACCGTAAAACAATTTGGTATTCAATTTAGTACAAAGATGATAACTCCTATTTCATCTGTGTACAAATAGGTAGAAAGTTCTGGAGAACACCAACATCTATAATCAACCGAGTAGAGTTGAGTTTCGAATGTTGCATTCAGGTCCGACATTTATTTGCCGTTGATGACACACCAGAAAAAATGCACTATGTACCTTTTTCAGGCAGATGAACCCATGAAAATTGACGATCTCTTCGTTGACATTCGGGATGGCGTGGCCTTGATCCGTATTCTTGAAATTCTATCCAAACAGAAATTGGTAAGCGCTGGATTCGGATCTATTGGTTTCCACAAATATGGTCTGTTCCTGAGACGTGTCCAAAGTGGTCTCACCTGGGAGAAGCAACGTTTTTCCGCAGAAGACCGATCATCTGTCCGGTTTTATGTTAGCAGTCAGTTAGCCTGAAGCCAGTTATTCAATTGAGAAACACTAATTTACCACTAAGCGAAACACACTACTGATCCTTATAAGTAGCATGCCTGACAACAAAATTATGAACAGTGATTTGCGATATCTCCAGTGTCGTGCCAACTAAAATATGAGATGGTCTTTGGACAGCATAAAAGAAAAATTCATCTGGAACTCAGCTGAGTCTGCTGTTGAAAACAAATTGATGTGAAAAGGAATGTAGTTGGCGAAAAATTCAACTTTCTTCATATTACCTACCATCCTCTTTCGTTCACTGCACTAGGGATATGATTCGCACCCAAGATGCAGCAGGAGGAGGGCTTAATAGGAAGAAGAATCTTGCATTTTATCGTAGGAATTAGTGGGAACCAAATACTCCTGTCTACATGTGAGTCAAGGTTGCGTCGCTACGTACACTGGCCACAAAGTGTCCTCATGAAACATTCTGAGGCTCCGTCAACGCGTAAAGTTTTGCAGTTCCGTAGCAGTGCCTCGTGACATCCTTTTAACCGAATTTGTACGTACTTCAAGTCAGTTATGATAGGTAGGACCGACTTACTTTTTACAGTCTGAAATTCCAGAGAGGTGGATTAGCAAGCTAGCTTGATGCCCACACATGCGAGCTTTTTTGGAATGGATGAACTCAAAATTCATTTACCTGTTTGTAGGGTTGATTCAAAGGTCTAGACTAGTCGCCGTTGAGCTGATGATTAAAGGTGCACATCGTTCTTTGCACTGAGATGATTCCTTACTCTGTGAATTTCGACCTTCAGGCTCATTGGGCTGAGCTAAACCCTTGCTTTTGAACATCTTACGTCTACACAGCTGAACATAAATCGTTACGGAGTGTTTGGGTTTCCCGATTTGATTCACTAGAGAGAGCGATGAGGCCGAAATGGCCAGAATTCCTCAATACCCACCTGAGAGACTGTTCATTCCGTCCATCACCCAACCCTCCTGCCTATTAGTTCGAGTACCGTCTTCTTTGCTCAGAGTCGAATATAGATGAAAGTTTCGTATAGTTTCGTTCGTCTAAAGCGCAAACCAAGATGAGTTCATTAAAGTCGCTTGCGGATCGATATTCATCCTGCCGAACTGTACAGTCGACGATTTGATTTGATTGATAGAGTTGAAGCTTGACTTGCGAAAAATTCTATATAATGAGAACCTGGTCACTGGGGTGTTTTAACTGAATTATGTGTTCACTTTGTTTGGAAATTAAATCTGAACACCCCCATACAAGCTGTTAATCGCCAAAAGTGGTGCCAGTGACTAAGCTGCCATGCTGTTCTACATCGAAAATAGTTATCATTTTAAAAGATATCTTGTCTTGTAGATAAAAGTAGTCTACGCTGAACATTTATGCATACATTCCTCAGAGGAGGAGTGAAATTCAATCGATAAGTGAAACTCCCATCTGAGAAGTCGTTGCTCGGGGAGCCAGTCAATACGTGTGGCCGCGTGATGTGGATCCCGTGATCGAAGGGTGAGCGGCTATCTATCCTGCCTAGGTGAGAGTTAGTCACACTGCTGATCAGCCACTCGTGACCAAACGGTTAGGAGTTCCACTTAGAAACCCCTGTGACCTTGAGACTCCCTGGAGTTCTGTTGGGTGCTGATGATTTCCAGTAAGGACTGAGCAGCTGTACAGTGTTTCTCGCGTTCAATTACAGGGCGAAGTTTCCCAAATCTCCTCACACTACTAACAGTTGTTGGTGTTGGAGACATGCTTCGTGAATTCCAAGCAACACCATGTGATAAGGAGGAAACATTCTCTCGAAGACCACAGAAAAATAGAGAAATCTTAAGATTGAGATAAGAAAACACTGCTGGAAGTTAAAACCAAGTTTGATGCCACCACAAGACAGCTAGAGATGTTCTGATCCACGAACCAATACGTCTGGTGTAGTTTTATGCGTTCCCTTATCAGCCTCACCTTCTAATTTTGCTCTCCCGTTTATAGCACACCGAAGTCCGCCGAAATATGCAACGCGTTCACTGCTTGGTAAACATAAAAAAGGCCCTGGAATTCTTGGAATCGAAAAAGGTAAAATTAACAATATGATGCGATCCATTTCTCTTTTTTCCACGAAGGATTCACCTTGTGTATTTTGAATTCCGTAAATGGTGATTAGGTCCATTTTGTCTGGTCCCACCCGTCAGTACACCCAAAGCAGCAGATATGCTGACCAGACCTCTGATCGTGCTTAACTCTGATCGGCTTTGTTTGGACACTGGTTATCCTTACTCTGAATGAAGCGGTTAGGTTTGCTCCCATTTCGAAGCGTACAACATTTCCATCGGATACAGTATGAAATAAACCTTTTGACTCAATGAAGGTTCAACATTCGCATAGATAAACGGATTCGACATCACTAAGGTGTCTTCGTAGCCCTTAACTTGAAGATAAATGTTTATTGGGTTTCACCATTCTCTGTAGAGAATGCCCATAGAAGAAACCACTTCCCACAAGAATACCACTTTGAGCTGATGCTTCAAAGTGTACTTCAGTGACTATCACTCTCCAAAAAAATATTTTCGCTTCGAACTCTCGTTTACGGTGGTCACATCTCAGGTGGGCGGACAAATTCAGCGCCAAATCTTACATACATTAACTCAAACTCGCAGTACAAAGGCAGCAGTCTGCAGAGAGTTAGGTCACCCTGACGAGGATTCTAATTTAACGAAGTTCACTAGCAAAAAACGATTCGGATCATTCAACCTGGGAACCAATAGATACAACATCTCAAAAACAGCAAATGAATGAGAAACAAAGAGATGAACAATACACGTCTTTGGCGAAATACACTCATTCGCAAACAAATTTGGTTTTGCGAGAGACTCACCTGGAACCCATCTGAGTCTCTCGTTTACGAGGTTTGTTTTATCAACAATGAGAAAACGGCAAAAAAGAGAGATTCAGCTGGGTTCCAGCTTAGTCTCCCGCAAAACCCAATTTGTTTGCAAATGAGTGTGTTTCGCTAATTTTGTGCAATTTAGGTTCAAGTAGAACACAAGGTTGACGGAAACTCGGAGACTGCGCCTACGTGATGGGCCCCAAGAAGGGCGAAACCGGTCGTGGACTGTCGAAGAAATTTCAGCAACCATACGAGTGGTGTATTACGCCAATACACATCCTTGTTGTCACACAGTTACGGAACTCTCCTAGGATACCTGATTCTTGACGAAGTCCTAGTGTGATGGCCAATACAGAACGCGACAGTCCGTATTTTGTACGAATGGAAGTACTTGGAATTCGGACGCGCCTAAATGAGCATCTTCAGAGGATGGACAGAATCATATTTAAGACCTTTCTAAGAACTAGTCCGAATCCTCTCATATAAGTTCATGATCAGTACATACAGTTGACGTTTAGAAGTAAAAGAGAGAGGCAGGTTTTGATCCGAAATCTCGTTTTGGCTAGATTTCAGCGGCCGACCTGACTACCCATCCGTACTTGTGTTGACTGTCAAAGTTTCTGGAGTAGCTACGGGGATTATGACTTGAAAGTGCGCAATTATGTCTACATAATTTTCTCCATATGGGATGAATGGGTAGGTAGGACGCAGAAGTAGTTGACAGTAGCTGTCTTCTTAAGATAAATCATTGGGTCTGAATGCAATCGAGTTTCCTGAGCACTTCCCCACGAAATACTTTTATCCCGACTGAATTCTTCAGCTTTTCTGATCAAGTAGTTTAAGGTTCGTCGTACTGCAGTTGAAAATGGTCAAATCCGACGTTATGCCTAACCAGATACGAATACGTGCGTTGCTACGCTTCATATGAAGAAATTGCTTCGTCTAGGTTGACCACCCGCTGTAGATTGGGACGCAGAGGCTACATATAATGGGTTTCTTGAAGTAGGCCATTCCAAAGAGGCGATTGGAAGGTCCGTGGTTCGAACCCAACCCCCTAATCTCGGCTGCTACTGTCTAGACTTGAGCAACCTACCAGTGAAAGGAAGAAGGCCTTCGCTGCGGAGCTGTCTATTTGAGAACACCAACTTAACAGGTACAGACTATTGGACAGGGGAGCAAAATTCTCATATGCATCTCGTTTACAAAACTAAATATCCATCTTCTCCTTGAACGCGTCTTCCTGGACTTTCCTGGATATTCATTGACTCTTACTCAAATGCAGACAAACGCTATAAAGAGACTCCAAAAATTACGTAACAGGTCTCAGTTTTCAAGAAACGCAAAGCGGATTTATGAGAAGACGTGCTACTCACATGCCCCATCAGTAGTATCCACCGTTACACCAGTATCTTGGCCTTAGTGCTTCCTTCCGGTGGCATGGCAGGTAGGCACCGAAATGGTACCACAACTGAACGACTGTTTCATTCATTATTATTCATAGTTTTAAACTAGCAGGTAGATGTACGAGGTCACCTTTTTAAACTCTCAACTAATTAGCAGTGGTATTACGGCTCTTTTGGGGTGAATGTGACTGTATTCCCCAATCTGATTTGGAGGGGGTTTTGACCCAAAAATGTCTAAAAAAACATTTGACTTATTCATACCTCTGGGGCTTGCCAAATATGCTGCGGTTCAACACCGTTATTTTAACAAAATTCCACGGCATACAGCTCCAGTATCCGAAACTTTCAGGTGAAGCTGGTGAACATCAACCCATCAGACATTGCAGATGGAAAACCAGCTATCGTATTGGGACTTATATGGAGTATCATCCTCTATTTCCAGGTGAGTGGTGTGAACTTGTCCCAGATCATCTTGGCTTCTTTCAACTAACTGCTAAAGGTGGCCGATCAGTAACTCCTAACCACTCTGTCCTTGATAGATTGAAGAACAGGAAGAGCTACTGATGAGGATTCTTGGGCTGCCACCCGGAGAGGCACGATCCCGAGGTTCTGCCAAGCAAATGCTGAAGAGATGGGTCCAAGACATATGCACGGGGTAAGCTTTTTGGTTTGAAGGAGATCCATCTTTGAAAAATGCCATTATTCTGGAAGGGACTAATTACGGATTCTCCTCGGCCACAATCTGGATCACTCCCCTTCCCTCCCTGAGGAGAAGCCACTCCATGTAGCTTCTTGAGAGCTTGAAGGTTGAAGAGTGTAATTCCTCATCCACTGCTTACAAATTTGCTGAAACGTTTTATCTTCTTGAAAGAACAAGGGATTCAACCGTTACGAGAAAATTGCTTTGCAAATGAAGAGTATCTTATCACCATTTACTTTGACTGAAATGTCACCTGAATTCGCATACTTTGATTTCAAGTACAGGTGATTGTGATTCGGCTCGGGGGAAGGCCATCGATTATAGTCATTTTCCTGTGCTCGAAATCTAAGCGCTTAAAGTTCGGCTTTCGATAGGCCGCGTTGTAATTAATGTGTCGAGCACAACTTTTGATAGTTTAGACACATCTTATCATGCTAGCCAGTTGGTTAATGATCACCTTGATACACTTTTGTATAGTACCTTGGAATCGTGAGTTGTTCGTCTTTGTCCACTGGACCACGCCTTCAACCTATTGTTGTCCTAATATGTCCCCGCCGGTTGCACTAACGCTCTTTGGCGCACAGTCCACAGTGTCACAATGTCCTAAAGTATGCGTCAATGCACACCCTGTTTCAATGAGGATGAATGTTTTTCCATATGTTGCCTGAGCATCCGCTTCTGTTTGGCCCCAACATGTGCACTCTTAGCTAAAGGCCGTGTGAAATCTTGCTGGAGAATTTCTTGGTTGTTGACGCGTGAAAATCTTGCATCCTGTATAGTCTAAGAGTTAGCCAAACTGAAAGCTTGTCCTTGTTCGTGGTCAGGAACAGTTTTTTGCACAGCACTTTTTTGTCCTTCCGGCCTCAATGTCAGCTGATCCATTAATGTGAGCATCAACGATCCTACAATACACAAAAAAGCACTCCACCGGTGTAGAAGATTTTCGTTCCTTTTGTTCCATCTTGGTAATATCCTTGCCCTAATACGACTGCTTTTTCGTCATGTTGTAGTGAAATTCCAAGACACACCTGCATCTTCTTCTGTGGTCACTAATTCCATTGACGCGTGACAAAAACTTAATTATGTATTTACGTAATGCACTACTCATGAGGTTACTGAAAATTCTTCGACAGCCCACGACCGGTTTCGCCTTTCTTGGGGCTCATCAGGTAGGCGTACTCCCAAAGTTTCCGTCAACCTCATGCTCCTCGTGAGCCCAAGTTTGACGAAAGTCGCCAATTGCTCTCATTTGCATCCGAAGTTGGTTTTGACCGGAGACTGAGCTGAACCCAGGTGGATCTCTCGTTCATTATTGTCCACTTCGGTTCAATTCGGGTTTTGGTGTAGCGGAAATTTGGGGATTACACTTACTAATGAGCCCCAAGAAGGACGAAACCGGTCGTGGACTGTTAAACAGTTTTCAGCGTCCTTATGAGTAGCTTGTTGCGACGGCTCGAATATCGTACAAAATGTAACATGAGGTGACCTGATGCAGCACATTCAGTGGAAGAAAACCATCACAAACAAGGAATTCAGTTAGGATTCAGTTGAGTCTTCCGTCAAAACCAATGAGGGCAAAGCATCTATCGATTTTATGAACACAATGGTGTTGTACACTGAGTACTTTTCTCCCGGGGGTATAGAACCATCCTTACTCTGACGTGAAAACAGACTCATCTCTTCATTCTTTTGCGCCACTCAACGAATGAACGGCATAAAAGTGTTCATGACAAATCAAGAACAGTTTCTTGGCGACTCTTACACTGACGTTCATATCAGGCTTTCACTAGAGTTTCACTACCGCGGATGCAGTCAGCTCAAAATTCCAACAACCAGTCAATCAATGTCGGCCCACAACAACTGACTGCACCCGCTAAACGTCGTTCGCATTTTTCAAGCTTTTATCTAAGTGTGCATGGACAGTCCTCCATTGAATGCCCCGTACGTCATCTTTTCAGAAAATACGACATAAGAATTAATGACTTTGGTCCAAGTTGGCGGGACGGAATTGCATTCAACGCAATGGTGCACAATATCGATTCCTCTTTGGTCGAGATGGACAAGTTAGAACATCGAACGGCACGAGAGAATTTGGAGCATGCCTTTTCACAGGCCGAAACCCATTTGGGGATACCAAGATTGTTAGACGCGGAAGGTGAGTGCTCAGTGAATATTTAGCACAGTTCATACCCTAAAAAAACACGTCAAAACGTCCCAACTAGATATTTTCAACCGACAAATCAGGTGAAGCATAACCCCAAAAATAGCAGTTACAAAGTTTAGGTCGCTATTTTATCAAATTCATGGTGAAAAGGAAGAAGGCCTTCGCTGTGGAGTTGTTTGCTAGAGAAACACCAACTTAACAGTTACAGACTATTGGACAGGGAAGCAAAACTCTCATATGCATCTTGTTTGCAAAACTGAATATCCATCTTCTCCTTGGACGCGTCTTCCTGAACATTCCTGGATATTCATTGTCTGCCACTCAAATGCAAGCAAATGCTACAAAGCGACTCCACAAATTCCGTAACAGATCTCACTTTTCAAAAGACGCAAAGCGGATTTACGAGAAAACATGTTACTTGCGTGCCTCATCAGTAGTATTCACCGTTACAATGATAGTGTTTTCAGTCTGTACAGATTTGCTGGCAAAGAGAGGTTAATCCCGTGAGGGGTTAAAAGCCTCCCTCCTTGCAGCATCCCCACTTCTCCGGCGTGAAAACAGTCAGACGGTGTAGCTGTTAACCCCTGAGTCTGTGTATCTGTGTGTGACTATGTGCATTCGCAGTGTTACAAAACTGTTCAGACTGATAGCATTAGTTTCGAATCTATGTAATTCACTCTTGACAGATGTGGACGTCGATCGACCAGACGAAAAATCCATCATGACCTATGTCGCCCAGTTTTTCAAAGCCTATCCTGAAGGGAACAAACGAGAACCAGCGCCAGTAAGTGATACGACAATTGTCTGCCCTGTTGTGCCACACTTGGATGTCTGACGTAAACACGAGTACACTGTGGGACTCAAATCCTTGAAATAGGTTGGATAGCAACTGAAGTAAACCCAGTGTGCACACTAATAAAGAGTTTGAATTCATCATATGGGTTCAGAGGGAAGAATCATTACCTGACTTTTTTGTACAAGTTACTGTCTTTATACTGGCAGTTCGTTAAAACTTGGCTACCGAATACATGCACAATTTACAATGCGGGTGTATTGATATTTTAATATATATATATATATCGTGTTTTCCTTTGTGAATCGTATGAATATACTGCCTCAAATCTGATTACTGCAAAATGCTAAACTTCTTGTTCAAGGTTACATTTGCTGTGACTGTTGATGACAATTCGGAACGCAGCCGAGGAGCCTATCAAACATCAGTCATTCATGAGTAGTCTATTATTCTTGAACAACTTGTTGCATAGTAGCTCAGCGGCTGACTCAGACTGTCTACTCTAATTTCGAAATAACATTAGACCATACCAACCACAAAATTACGGCTGAATGTTGCGGTTGTCGTGCTTCAGTACAAGTTGGTTTGTTGGACTCTGTGTCTTGAAATTGAATGCTCTTCAAAATCATGGAACTTTATAAGTTCTCATCCTAAGACTGTAAAAATGTACAAATTTGGAGCTCAGGGGAAGCCTGTCTCAGATGGATCATGTGCTTATCCTATCGGCCTTGTGAAACGTGCACCTTGCCGAACCAAATGCAAGTTGGATGAACCGCATACAGTCTCCCAATCAAGACGTGGGTTGCTTATAAAAGGTTATGATTCAGTGAAGGCACTTGGTGATGGCTATCATCAATGAGTTCCATCGTACTTCTGTATCGCTTGAGAACTCGGCCAACATAGTCAGCAAACATGCTGCCGTGTTCTTTACATCCTGTCGTAGTAGAGTGCTTTCACTCTCTAAAGTGTGCGAATCCTCGGGAAGGGCCGAAATTGTGCTGCATTTTTTTTTATTAAATGGAGTGATGAATTCGGAAGGGCCGAAATTGTGCTGCATTTTTTTTATTAAATGGAGTGATGAATTCAATTGACGACAAAATTTAAAGTACAGGAATTTTACAAAGGGAACATTTTGATGGTTGGTTTTATTTCCTTGACGGACTGCTCTTCAGGACTACCTGGTTTCAGGAAGTGTTCGACTTCCCGCATACCGTCTACTGGACCACATATGACAGAATTTGTTCTTAATAATTGAGCCAGAATGATCAGTCGTGAAAAAGCAGGCGGCCATGCATTTCATGCTAAGAGGGACTCATCCAATAGAGGCAAAGGTCGGCCAGTGCACTCAAGTGGTGCACTCTCAAGTGGTATACGGGATTCCAGCACGGGTTTCGAACGCAGTCTGACTACTCATGAATATTCAAAATTGTTCCCAGCTATTTGCGACACTTGGGGGGACCTACAGATATAAAGGTACACTCAAGATAAAGTGTTCAATGGATTACCAGAACAGAATATATTTTTTTCTTCTAAGTTTACACTGAACCCACCAAGTTTTCACATCATCCTTGAAAGAACTGAAATCTTGAAAAAAATTCTAACTACTCGCAAGTAGCCAAATGCTAACAGATTTTGACGCATGCGCTAGAGTGAACGTCACTTCGCTGGAACCAGACGGATAAGGCTGCCACTACTGTGCCTTTCGGATCGATTGTACTTACATGGTCCCCGTGATCCATGAAAAGGCTCTTATTTTCCGAATCTCATTAAGCACTACTGAAGACTGCGTTCCGAGTGGGTTCAACTAAAAGGAAGTAAGTCTTGTCTTACACGACGGATCATAAGAATTAGGGAGATTCGAGTAAGTCGTCACGAAAACACTTTAGATACTCCTATTGAATGATCCTGAACCGTCTCTTTCGTAGGTCAGATCTTCGGATTGGATGACTCTTGCATCAAGTCAACGTTTTTTTGGAGCCTTATTCTAAGGTGCACTACACACGTGGTAAATTTTTGAGTTCGGTGACAATATCGACCGCTTCTTGTGAACACTACTTTTTTAATGTTTTAAATTTCGCCCAACGAACCCGGAGAAATTAGTTTTCGGAGGCATTGCCCATTTCTTTTTGAGGGTAAGACAGTGCTTCGCCTGTAACAAGTTTTGTATGCAGCGGCAGGTGTTCACGGACTGCACATTCTGGCCAAATTTGTGTAAGGATTAATTACACTGGGATCTTCTTCTCACTTGGTATGGTTACTTGGATTTGGCGATTGAAAACGACTACTGGAGATTTTGAACCAGGTTTACATCGCCCACTCGTCTAGTCTGTCTACCGTCCTGTGATGAACATACGGAGTTCTGAAGGAGTAGGCCTGCAGCTTACACAAAATTGTTGGACAGCACGTATACATTTTCCATGAGCATCTAGAAGATAATTAAATTTATTTGAATCGGACAGGTGATGACTTTTCAAAGAACAACCTACCTGTGTATATTTTGCTCTCCCAGTTGGTCATTTTACAGAGGGATTCATTACAGGGAGAGAGTTTACTCTTTACGTTCTACTGCTAAGCGTTTTATTACGAATCTGTTTTGACGTAGGTCCCCATCTCACCATCTCTTCCTCAAAACATCAGTCAACTCCTGTCAAGAATCAGACAGACGGAAGAAAAGGTAAACATATTTAGTGGGGATAACAGCCTACCTTTGGAAAAACACTTCTCGGTGAGTCTTGTTCATACTATACAGTAACTTTAGGTGTGGCCTGTTTTTAAATTCTACGACATTTGGGTTACATATTCTGCGAGACTTTTGCCAAACTCTGAAGATGTCGCAACGGGCATTTTATTCGAGGTATCAGGAAATAGCTGGTCGCAAACACCAGAAGGACTTTGTGTTGCACTCCTGATATACTATGGCGCCAAAGGTGTCCCACTGTTTTCATTTTATAACCAAACGTTGCTGTGACCCGATGAAAACAGGGTGCAGGGATAAACAAATATTTGGTATGCACGAAGTAAGCGACACCACGAATCCGGTTTTACGAACAGGCAAAAAATCGCTCAACTGATGGGTCGTCCGCAGACAGCGGGAATGTGCTTGGTTTGATCAGACATCAACCTTGTAAGAGTAGAAAACGCAAGGCAAGAGAAGAGAGAGTCCACGGAGACGTGTTGACGCATGTCCTCTTCCAGACCGTCTTTGTCACTAGACGATGCCGACGATGTTTTCAAATGCAGTCTTCATGGTGAATTGTTTCGCTGCATGTTTGTCCGTATAGGCAATGCACGATGAGTGTGTGAGGCAAGCATCCCGCATCCTCTATTCTACTTTGAGAACTCACGTATGTGAAATTTTGATAACTGTACCAATCTGTTAAGCCGATAAAGTGGTAGTTAGCATCGGTGTTGTCAGGGCGAACGGCAAGTGAGCAGTTAGACAGTTATAATGGATAATTGACAAATGTGTGCGGTGCAGCATTTGGATGGGCTAAGTCTCCTGCCAATTTTGTCTTCGCAGCGTCGGAAACAGCGTCACAGCCGATTACAGACCCCATTTCGCAGATTTTTGGTCACCTTTGTCCACATTCCGAAGGGCAGCAGATGGTGGCGTGTGCTTCGATAGACGGATTTTAAACAACTTGAAGCGGACCTTTCTAAACGAGGGATTCAGCTGGATTCGGATGAGTCCCCCCTTGCCAAAACCGAATTCGGACGCAAATAAGAGTAGTTGTCAAAATCTGTCCAACTTGGGATCAAGTAGAACATTAGTTTGACGGAAACTCGCGGACTGTGCCTACCTGATGAGCCCAAGGAAGGGCGAAACCGGTCGTTGGTTGTAGAAGAGTTTTCAACAACTACATGTCTATTGTGTTACGTCTAAAAAACACGGTATTTGGACTGGGCGTCAAATTTCACAGTCGTCGAAGGCTTGACTTTTGTTGTAATGGAGTGAACAACCCTAAAGCTGTGACGAACGCCTGACGGCGGTTCATCGTGCATTGGTCCCGCCTGACAGTTTGTTTCGAGCGCGTTGTGAAACTGAGTGGACGATCACGCCGTAATTCTGATCGGCGACACCCTGGATGTAGAATGCTTACAAAAGCAATATGCAATAGGTACTCCACACTTGTTGATAACCTTTCTACCAATGTGCTTATCTATGAGAATTGCTAAGTGCGATGACTAGCTGACAAAGCTGACGTTAGGGTTTTGATCGACGGAAATGGCATAGCCCTTGTGTATGTCCTAATGGTCAGCTGTGTTATGGTATAAGTTTGGTGCAGGACCAAGTCTAAGGTCCTTCTAAGCTGACTAAATCTGTAGTGTAGGGGATCTTTAGGTGATTTGCTACTGTGTATTGATCATTCTGAGGTGCTGTTTAGTATGGGGATAGTTGTCTGTATGCTGAGGCCACACGTGCTGACTGGTTCCTCGAGTGAAGTCACGTGATGTGGATCCCATGATCGAAGGATGAGTCAGCTAGACCCTGTGCGAGCTAATCGCACTACTGTTCAACCGCTCGCTAATGAACGGATAAGTTTCGAAACTATTAGTTGGGAGGTCGTGGGTTCGGATCTCCGGCTGAGTTTCTTGAGATGCGCAGTGCTCATGGTTCCAAATAAGGATCAAACACTTGTGCAGTATTTCTCGGCTGTTCAGCATTTGTTGGCTCCACTTACAGGACCAAATCTCCGTCAAGAATTCCAAACTCTCTTCATACTATCAAAGAACGATTTGCGAAAGCGCACTCTTCAAAATCGTTCCCGCCCATCAAAGACCCAAGAGTATTGTGCTTCTGTCGCCTATTCATTCAAATTCACGCTAGATTTCAAAACCTGTTCTTGGGGGTATGATGCCTCCCCCAAACCTCTGTAACACACTTCTGCCCGGCGTCAAGTGCGTTGTTTTTCTTGGGGGGGGGATTTTCACGATATCTACACACGTATTTCAGATGGTTTGTGTGTTGCGTGAAGCAGTTGTATCGTTATATTGTGCAAATCCCAATCGAGACTTCGGAGACAGGCTGTGAAACCCATCAGACTACTCACCGCAACCCGCCCTTAGCACGAGCAGCTTCATCTCACGTTCGTTACTTTTCCCCATAGTTCTAACGTTGAGGAATTACTCGTTCAATTTGGAATGTTCCCTCCAGCAAATCAACACAAGGAAGGATCATTAGAATACTTTATATAAGTTTAAGTCTCGGTATTCAAAATACTACCTGAAAAGCAATATTCCATTAAGGAGAGACCGAAAATGTCATCTGATCGAACTGTTCAGTGCTCAATCTAGTGCTCTTTTTCTGTGAAGGATACCCTTTTCCATTGTAAAAGACGTTTTGCGGCAAACGAAACTTGGTAACGTGGTTTAGGTTGAGCTTAACCGCAAGAGAGTTGTCTAGACGAGCCAGCGATCAGTCTCTTCGTTGCTAGTTCCTTCAATCTATGCTGAATAGCTGGGAAGCCTCGTACAGCTGTTTCATCCCTGCTTGAAATAATCAGCATTGTGCACCTTACGAAAGCACAGAAAGCCTCGAACCCGCGACCTTCCGGCCAGTTGTTGGCCGAGAGTGGCTATTCAGCAGTGTGGTTAGCTCCCACTAAGACAGGACATAGTGCCCCTCATCCTTCAATAACGGAAACCACATGGCGTGGTAACATATTCATTACCCCGTCGAGTGACGACTTCTGGATTTCATAGGTCTTCGAATTTCACCAAGTGGCATCTTCCGTTTCATATTACCGACTAGGTACACCAGTATGCCTCATGCTTCTCAGCCATTAACAGCTGAATATCGTGAGCTGACTTTAGTAATTCATACGCAGATTGCCTTTTGACGATAGTATCCACCTACATATTTGAAGTGAGACAACTTGCGGTAAAGAACAACTTGGGATTTGAGACGCAGTTCAAGGCAGAAAAGAACTCACCGACCTATTTTGTTTGCCCAAGATATTCCTTTTCATAAGTGACTACCTCTCGGACAGACCGTTTCTCGTCTGCTCACGTGTGTGGATTATACTTTGTTTTGATACTAGTTTGACCGGGGTTTGGAATGCATGATTCGCGTGCACACCAACTACTTACACCTAATGTCTCCTCTGTTTTGCTTTATTCAACCCTGACCCTTCAGGCGTATCAGGATACTTTGAAAGAAATGAATACCTATGAGGAATGTCTCGATGAATTTCAAGCTACTGGTAAACCCACCTCCAGTGAGTTACAAATTGCGCTGGAGGCAAAACAAGGTCTTGACGAAGCTCTGGATATCTGGCGATGGCATATTGACTCGCTTGTTCCGGGTGAACTTGGCAGAATAGTCGAGTGGGTTGCAAAAGCGGAACAGTGGATGAAAACAACGTCGAAATCGTGGTATCAAGCACACAAAGGTCAAAAACTAGTGGGGATGTGGGGGAAACCCAAGGAATCCTGGAGGCCTGGCAGTGCTGACCCACCGAATTCCCCACCCTCGCTAGACCAAATCGAGAAACTGATCAAGCAGGGATCTGTAAGTTTTCTGGGCTTCTCAGATATCAAAGTAGCTGACACAATATAACAACCTGTGTAGCCCAGTGACAAGATAAACCGATTGATCTGAATTAATGTTGACGGGGACGTGTTGTAAACAGTTCATCTGCTCGACAGACGTCCCTGTGAAAAGAGACCATTTGGCCGATAGTGAATTTGTGTAGGCACATATTTTCAGTTAGCAATATAAATTAATCTGTAAGGTTGATGAAGCTTTTCTGAAATCCACTACTTGGTAGATTTTAATAGGGCTAAACTGAAATCAAGCTTCCGAGGATTTTTTCAGCAACCTTGTGAGTAGTGTGTTATGTCAACGAAGCATAATTTGATATCTGATGTGTCGCACCAACTAAAACATAAGGCGAACTTTGCGCAGTACATTTATTTAAAGACAAATATCGTAAAAACAGATTCTCCCTGAGTTTCTGTTAAAACCAGTGTAATTTTACAAACGAGAGTGTAACTTCAGATAACTTCCCGATTGTCAACGTTGTAATGTGCTTTTCAGGAGCACTTTGGGCTCAAGAACCACCGCGCAATTCAGATGCGTGATAATATAAGCAAACTGCTTAATACGCCCCCATTGACTACTGAAGGGGGCCATGCCCTGCCAGCTGAATTAGCAATGCGAATAGGCCAACGCGTTTCAGAAACGATAGCCAAGGAACCTGGATATACTGCCGTGTTGGACGCGGCACGTGCTCGAAGAATTTTCTTGGACCTACTGTACGCCAATGCCATCGTAGAGTCTCCATCGAAGATCAGCATACGCAGCCGCCGAAGGACTTCTGTATCTGGATTTGAACGACGTTTGGCTGCTTGGGACTCCGCGTTGGAAGGACTGTCTGAAGAGGAAGATGTGAATATGCTAAAAGAAATGCTTGTGGATTACCAGGTAACTCGATGTTTTCAATCCTTTAATCTGATTTCTCAATCTGTCATTTTGTGAAACGAACTGAGACGTATTCTCGGTTGCGTATAGCATAGAGCCTACCGGTTTTCATCTACGTTCAAAAGTGAAACACAACATATTGAGAACGTTAAAGTACCTGGAATAGGCTAGACAAAATAGCGGTTGCTCATAGCAGTCGGAATTCATCGGAGGACCAAAACCGTCATTTAGAATAGGATGGTAAAACATTTTCATTTCACGGCCAGTCAAACACTGGTTGGGTAATAAAATCGATTCAAATGCAATCAGTCTGAAACATGTGGTTGCTGGATCTGAGTATTTATCAAGTGCAACTGTGTATATGTTTTATTCAGTCTTTCCTACATATGATGCAATGCAAAGGCAATTAACAGAAAATCACTTATTAATACGAAGGAGACTGCGTACGCTGCCAGTGTGAATTGTTTGCCTATACAAGTGGGCAGAGTGATCCGGTCACAAGTAGATCTGTTTAGCACAAACCCTGGGTTGTAGTATTTTGGTTAAAACTGCGTAACGTATACTCTGCCTGAAGTTGGTCACTTCATTTTGTAGGACACTGTACTGACTTGAACCTGACTGTTGAATACGATCATTGCAACGCAATCGTGTTAAGATCAACTGACGGCTACCTAAGGAACTTGCGAGTCCATCAAAGGTCGAAATGCTTTCGGTTTGCACCGGACTCCAGGAGGCTCACAAGCAGAAGCACGTACTTGCGTTGGCACAAAAATGCACCCATATCTGGTGGTTTAGCTGCTACCGCCAGGCTAACCAGTATCGGACGACAGCCAAATGCCTTTACGGACTCCTACACTGGTACGCTGCGCAAAGTACTCGTGGGAGCCAAGCGCAGATCCAACCGGAGGATGATTGGTCGAGAACACCCGGGCTTGCATCCAGCTAGAAGATGATTGGTTGAGACTGTCTAGGCATGCGATCATTCCGTTTGCTCGTATATTGCTTTTTGTACGGTTCCACATCCGTTATGAACGGCTGAAAGACAACAGAAATGTGTCCACTTTGCGTCTAGAGCGTCCCTCTTTGGTGTGACCCGCTTAGAATAGTTGCACCAGGACGGGTGAGGACTGTTCAAACGCGAAACGTATGTATCGATCGGTCACCATGATTCATTGCCTACTCCCATGTGTCTCACAATGCTGAGGTGTCAATCGTTAACCCATGGAGTCAGCTACAAACAATCGTCTGTCCTCGAAAGACAACAAAATTCACAGAAGTTTCTAATCTGTGTTTCATCTAACTACAAGGAAATACATTCTAACTACAGTTCAGTTCAAATGACGCAGGTGGTATAGCTTCGTCAAGAAAGGAATGACAGTGATGGGGCGAAAGACCTCAACTAAAATCTGCCAAGTCAGTAGATAGTTTCACAACGGAGAAAATATCTTAATACACTGTATGAGGGTGGGGTATTCGGTAATTTATCGTGGTAAATTTCTACCTGCATAACATATATTTATTTTTCCATATTGTTATAGAAAAACGAGTAAAATGTGATTTGATTTTCCCAGTCTAACCAGTCGACGCCGGATTAAAGCAACAGGATTTCTCAGGAACTCAACACATCAGAGGGATCAACGAGTTCCACGCAGTATCCACCAGATATTCTAGCAACGTCAGATACTTTTGACGTTGTTTCTAATCTGCGGATCTCTGTTTGTCAGATGTTCGATAGTTCAAATGCCTACCCTTTGGAGTATTGCATAAAGTGGGTATGCTCGCGTTGGGTGTAGTTCGTAAAACAGCCCAAATTCGACGGCCCGTGTCATAAACTAGCTGTCGCACACACACACACAGAAAATTCACCCAAAAATCTATCTATCACGCTTCTGTTTTGGCACTCCGTGCAGACTGACAACCGGACACTTCCCGGTTTGTAATAGATGTCCACTCATGATCGCAAACGCGGTCACAAAGCTGGACATGTGGCTTTATGACTTCTTGCATGCTCATTTCAATAAATTTGTCAGCTGGAATGCAATCGAATGGGCATCGGGACAAATGTGACGTACATGTTGTACAAAATGAATTCGAAGATGTCAGTTGTTGAAGTAGAGTGTGAGAGGAAAACATTTTAATCTATGCTGAATGGAACTCAGATGCTGACTGAACGGAGCAGCATCCGTTGTTGCACGGTGCTTTCAAGTCACTGCGTGCGGCCACCTAACACAAATGAATGCATTCCTCTACCTTTGAAAATAGCTCTTTGGCCAAGTTTTTCAATATCTCTTTTACAGTATTATCTTTCTACATATCCTATTGATGAAATCCGAAAACAGATGTGAAACATTCCCCCTAGGAAAGCAGTTTACTGCGCATTTTGTCTTGAAGGTGTACTGTACTGACTTGAACCTGACTGTTGAATACGATCATTGCAACGCAATCGTGTTAAGATCAACTGACGGCTACCTAAGGAACTTGCGAGTCCATCAAAGGTCGAAATGCTTTCGGTTTGCACCGGACTCCAGGAGGCTCACAAGCAGAAGCACGTACTTGCGTTGGCACAAAAATGCACCCATATCTGGTGGTTTAGCTGCTACCGCCAGGCTAACCAGTATCGGACGACAGCCAAATGCCTTTACGGACTCCTACACTGGTACGCTGCGCAAAGTACTCGTGGGAGCCAAGCGCAGATCCAACCGGAGGATGATTGGTCGAGAACACCCGGGCTTGCATCCAGCTAGAAGATGATTGGTTGAGACTGTCTAGGCATGCGATCATTCCGTTTGCTCGTATATTGCTTTTTGTACGGTTCCACATCCGTTATGAACGGCTGAAAGACAACAGAAATGTGTCCACTTTGCGTCTAGAGCGTCCCTCTTTGGTGTGACCCGCTTAGAATAGTTGCACCAGGACGGGTGAGGACTGTTCAAACGCGAAACGTATGTATCGATCGGTCACTATGATTCATTGCCTACTCCCATGTGTCTCACAATGCTGAGGTGTCAATCGTTAACCCATGGAGTCAGCTACAAACAATCGTCTGTCCTCGAAAGACAACAAAATTCACAGAAGTTTCTAATCTGTGTTTCATCTAACTACAAGGAAATACATTCTAACTACAGTTCAGTTCAAATGACGCAGGTGGTATAGCTTCGTCAAGAAAGGAATGACAGTGATGGGGCGAAAGACCTCAACTAAAATCTGCCAAGTCAGTAGATAGTTTCACAACGGAGAAAATATCTTAATACACTGTATGAGGGTGGGGTATTCGGTAATTTATCGTGGTAAATTTCTACCTGCATAACATATATTTATTTTTCCATATTGTTATAGAAAAACGAGTAAAATGTGATTTGATTTTCCCAGTCTAACCAGTCGACGCCGGATTAAAGCAACAGGATTTCTCAGGAACTCAACACATCAGAGGGATCAACGAGTTCCACGCAGTATCCACCAGATATTCTAGCAACGTCAGATACTTTTGACGTTGTTTCTAATCTGCGGATCTCTGTTTGTCAGATGTTCGATAGTTCAAATGCCTACCCTTTGGAGTATTGCATAAAGTGGGTATGCTCGCGTTGGGTGTAGTTCGTAAAACAGCCCAAATTCGACGGCCCGTGTCATAAACTAGCTGTCGCACACACACACACAGAAAATTCACCCAAAAATCTATCTATCACGCTTCTGTTTTGGCACTCCGTGCAGACTGACAACCGGACACTTCCCGGTTTGTAATAGATGTCCACTCATGATCGCAAACGCGGTCACAAAGCTGGACATGTGGCTTTATGACTTCTTGCATGCTCATTTCAATAAATTTGTCAGCTGGAATGCAATCGAATGGGCATCGGGACAAATGTGACGTACATGTTGTACAAAATGAATTCGAAGATGTCAGTTGTTGAAGTAGAGTGTGAGAGGAAAACATTTTAATCTATGCTGAATGGAACTCAGATGCTGACTGAACGGAGCAGCATCCGTTGTTGCACGGTGCTTTCAAGTCACTGCGTGCGGCCACCTAACACAAATGAATGCATTCCTCTACCTTTGAAAATAGCTCTTTGGCCAAGTTTTTCAATATCTCTTTTACAGTATTATCTTTTTACATATCCTATTGATGAAATCCGAAAACAGATGTGAAACATTCCCCCTAGGAAAGCAGTTTACTGCGCATTTTGTCTTGAAGGTGTAATCACTTTCGCAGGTCACCCCACACACATCGTCAACTCGTCCCAGGGTTTGACTGAGCTCGATTACCGTTTGGTGTCCGTCAGCACTGGTGAACTGACAAACGGTTAGATCTGTCTCCAAGATCTGCTGCTAGTTACGTTTGGGTGTAAGTATACGTAAATAGGAAATAGTTCGGATTGCAATCATCAGGGACATACGTGTTGTTACTTGTTACTAGTAAGGATATCTCCGAGCCCGAATCAGAGGGAATAGACCGTTTTCTGACCACAGTAACACGCCCAAGACTTTTCGCTTCTGCTACGCAGAGTACACAAGCTTACAACCTGGTTGTTTTTACGGTTATACCGCAAAAACACCGTTGTTTGTCTGTGTTGTTAGTGAATGTATCCGCCATATGGTGTATGCCCATTATTCAAGTTTCACCTGATTGGACCAGCTGCTGCTGTGTTGATTTGACGATTTTCATTGGTCCCCAATGTGGGCGACCAATTAACCGAGCAGCCGAGCTATTAGTAGATTTGCTAAGGAGCAAAGTGGCTGCTCAGTCTGCTTTGTCTGAGGTTCACAAACTAGGCGTGACCATCCACACACCGATTTTTCTGAAGCTTGTCTAAAGCATCGAAGATAATCTTGCAGTTTTCAGTTTTTAATTTTTATTGACTGTGAGCACATACACTTAACACCTCCCCACCAGAATTGCATAACGATAGAAAACATCCCCACGAAATTGGAAAACTCGATAGAGGAGCTGAACAAACATAATGGTCTCCTTGTACGGCTATCAAATGTTGACGAAAAATTACCACCACCAAACTCCTTGGTCATCGTTCCGGAGTGGATAAAACATTGTGAATCCAAATGGAATCCAGAAAAGGCCAAACGTCTGGAAGAACTCGGCACAGGGTTGAAACGTCGAATAGATGCATGGGAAGCCATTGATGCAAATACTGAAAAGATCGAGGTAAGTTATATTGATTTCTCTGGGGCCGAAGTCTTACAACGTACTCTGTCTCTTTAAAAATTTCCGATGGAAGTGCAAAACTGCCGCAGAGATAACAGGTGTTTTTCCGTGATAGAAGGAGAACCAAAGGCGAAAACTACACCACGTTCTCGACTGCGATTTTCTAAAGCAGTTGTAGTTTTCAAGACCCATCCTGGAGTAGGTGGACCTCTGTAGTTTCCAACTGATACATACCAGTCTGGTTGTCACTGTGAGCATGTCTTGTTTGTTAACGTTTCCCCATATCATCACCTAGATTTCAATCCCTGGAAAATGTGTTTGCTCCAACCTCATTAAAATTAGCGTACTACACTATCCGCCAACTCCTTTACAAACTGAGTTGCTTTTAACAGGAGATCCAAGTGTGCAGTATGCCCAGCTGAAGAACATCATAAACGGGGGATTAAGGTGGAACTGTTGAAAACAAACGGTATAGTGTTTATGAACTAGCCGGGCGATTACCGGTTTGATCCCTACTGATTCCTAACAAGGATGGCGCAGCTGTACAATGGTTCTCGGACTTCCAACATTCATCAGTTCCAGTTACCGGACGAACTCACACCCACACTGAGACGGGACGTATCATCTCTAACTCATGCAATTGAAATGGTTTCACCACATGTTATGTGACCCTTTGAGTGACCAATTTCCGAATAGATGGTGCGTGCAGTTTGCGAGTTTTCCCATCCGAGCAGACTACTTATAAGTTCGGCAGTAGTGCAGGTAAGCCATTGAATTTTTCAAATAGGGAACCCATCCTGTGAAGTCTTTCCTGTTAGTGAGAGTGGATATCCTATCTGATCGGTAGGCAAAAGCTGCGTCATTGAGAACCATCAGTAGTGCGCGTCTCACCGAAATTCAGGAAGCTTCGAACCCACATCTCGGCTGATTGTTTGAGCACTTGACCATTTGACCACAAGCAGCTGACCATCATTGGGACTAATTCACACCTGGACAGGATAAAGCACCGCTCACGCTTCAATCACAGAAACCTCAATGAATCAAACTCTCATCTGAGAAGTCACCCCTCGAGCAGCCAGTGAACACATGGCCACATGTTATGGATTCCATCGTTGAATGATGAGTGTGTCTGTTTCCTGTCTAAGTGCGACCAATCACACTACTCACTGGTCACTTGTGGCGAACGGTTAAGCATTCATCCTGGTGGCCTTGAGGTCGAAGGTTCGAGAATTCCTACTGGAGTTTCGTGAGATGCGTACTGTTGATGACTCCCAATGAGGATAAAACAATTGATCGGTGCTTTTCGGCTTTTCAGTATAACCTGGCTTCACTTAATGGAGCAAATATCTATTAAGGATTAGAACTGTGTCTGGATATTCCCTGAGAGTCACCAACTTAGTGTCGGACGATTTGTTAACTGTGAATTTCACTCCTCTAACCAACGTTAGAGGCTAAATGCTGAAAGCTATCAGTAATCAGTCCGCCGTAAAATGCACTTCGTTACAACCCAGGAATACAAATGGGTAGGTCTTGAAATATTCCGTTTTTTTTCTAACTGGTCTGGGAAAGTGTTCCACACTACTCCAGTTGAAGAAGACGGTAAGAAAAGAAAAATTCGGCTGGATTCATAAGTTGAACGTACAACGACCCAGACTGAAGCAAAAAAACGTACTCTAAGTTAACGGATATCCAGTTAGTTTGATAAGGTGTCAAGCAAGCGGAGTATCGTTACTTGCAGTTAGACTCACTAGGAAATGTACCGAGATGGCTATTAGTCCATTTCGAAGGGTCCTAACTACAGGAAGGAACCACCAGTTGAAATATCATTTGTCGGCAGTTGGAATCAGAGACAGCTCTGTAAGACCGGTCTTCATCTGTAACTTTGCGGTAATGTATGTTTAAAGCAAGGATATGCAAGTAGAAAGTTTTGACCAGGCTGGTGAGCGCATGGCTCAGTTGTAACGTTGTCAAAAATGACTTCATTTTGTAAGAATTCCTCGTTGTCTAAATGTGTGCAGATCTCAAGCATTTTGGACGATAACTGGGAGACAGGCTCTCCTATGGTGAACAAGTATGCTATTCTGTCGAGTAGTTAACAGTGTCAGGAAAAATGTCTTGCATACCCTTGAGTTTACTGTCCTGAGAACAACAGTAACCTCACAAGCAGATACCGAATTCGGACTTTGATGTGAAATTTCAATTACTCTCCTAGGTTGCTTCCAATTTTCACAGTTGTGGTAGTTCTAGTAATGCATTTTTCATTCTTAAAATGACCTTCGAAGAGACAGTAGTTATTTGCATTTACCTCGATTGCTTACTATGGGAAAGAGGTTGAATTAATTTTTTTTAGATCTGGGCAGCCAACCGTTTCGGACGTTAAGTTGGTGTTAAGGAAGTCACGGGCGATCTGTAACGACGAACTGGATTCGCATTCCCTTCAGGACATCAGGTACCTACCCCGTTTAGCAACGATACCGTACAAAATGTAGCATAATTCCTAACCTTGAATAAGACGCTGATCTTCCGTTAAACTTTAGCCGAAGTTCGTGAGATTTCTGGTTAGTTTTCCCCTCCCAGTGCAAAATTGAACGTTCCAGTCATATGCGACTCAAATTTTTACTCCTCACTTGATCTGCTTGTGGACATGCATGGAAGAAACTCTAGTTAGACAGAATTTGACAAACTCACATTTGCACACGAATTCAGTCTTGACAGCAGATTAAACTGAATCCAGATGAACCTCTGGGACCAGCATAAGCGAAAGATTCAACTGGTTGCCAGCAGTTACTACACTACAGAATATGTGAAACATTTTGCGGAAAACAACCCCAGAAAATATTCATATTATTTTAGAGTTCAAGTAATTCTCACTCATCTGCCAGAACAGATCCATCGTTCGTCAGTCGCCCAATAAGTATCCTTGTTTTACTGATTGGAGCTCGCGGTTTTGAGGCTGACGCGCCTTTCATCCAAACAGTGATTTACACCTTGTTTCAGGGCTCTTTCACATAACTTTCCCAATTTTAAAGCATGACACCTAGAATTCCATAACCCAATGACAAACGGATTCCACCTTTGCGAAACTTGCTGAAAGTTCCTCTTAAATTAAGAATCCCCCATTCTGTTTGATTTCTGAAAGCCAATCAGCTTGCGTCACTCCCCGACAGTGTGATCCGTCTTGAGTTGTGCCAAAGTCCAGCTGAGAGGCGCCTTGAAACTAACCATTCAGCGGAGCATCTTAAAAAACTAGAGATTCAGCTGAATTCAGTTCAGTCTTCCGTCAAAACCAAATGCTTATTCAAGTGACAGTATTTGTCGAAATCTGTCGAATTAGGGTTCACTTAGTACAAAAGGTTGACGAAAATTCGGAGACCTTGCCTACTTGTTGCGCCCGAAGTTGGAGGGCGAAACCGGACTTGGACTATCGAAGAGTTTTCAGCAGTTTCATAAGTAGTGTTTTGCGTTTAGACAACATTTGGAGCTAACTTAGTTTTATATGAATTTTCAGCGCTGGCTAACCCAAGCCGAAAGGTTGATGGCAGAACAGAAGCAACCTCCAAACGAACGCGCGGAATTGGAACGCTGGTTTGCTGAGGCCGAGCAAGCTTTCGGGTATTTGGGCCCCAATGCCGATGTGAATAGAATTTCAAAGCTAAAGAGTCGTCTAGCACATGTGAATCGCGAGGTCAGTTTATCCACGTGATTTTTTTATTGTGTAACATGGAGCAGACAGCCGCCTTCTTTACAACAACGGTTCTATTGATTTGAATATCTCCGATTGGTTGAATTTCCGTTCGCCACTCTTAGTCTAACAGGAAGCGTACGTGTTTGGTTCATCACCGAGATGATTGGTGCTGTAATGCTGAACTGTTTGGCTGACTGGTGTTTTGTTGAATGTCTAAGTCACCAGCCAACGGCTAGGGAGAGAGAGAAGCATATGCAATCTGGACTGGAGCAGCGTTTATGAACCAGTTGGGGGATTCAATTGGAAATCTTCAATCAATGTGGGCCCAGAACAGGAGGAAAGCATGGCCATATCGTTCTGCCACATTGTTATTTGTCCTGCTGGTGTTTTAGTATGCACAACCCATTAGGTCTCCTTGTACCTCGGATTTGGTTTCACCTACAAGTTGTCTCCATCAGCTGTATGTGACTGAACCCGGATCTCCACGCTGGGCCTGATAGTTCAGTCAGTTAATTCAACCAAAATCCCAACCGGAATTGATACACGGCTCTTCTGGTCAACTTTTATCTGTTATGAAGACATTCATTCACCATGTCAAGTTACATAGTCCTATTATTGGAGCGAGATGGCTCAAGTGATTAGAGCGCGAATTTACTGTCCGAAAGGTCCGTACTTCGAACCCGACCTCTACCTCTCGACTTCCCCTGTCTAGGCTTGGGCAACCTGGCAGCATCCCAGCCGTCGGGCTTCCTTCGGGTGGCGTGGCATCTAGGCACCGAAAGGTCGCTACAGCTGAACAGTTTTTTTATAGTCATATTATAAACTAATCTGGCAGGCGTAAGAAAGTGAAGCTGAGCAACTTCGTGGGTTTCTAAACTTTGCAGGGCAGCTACGCATCGCGAGTGATGTTTCAGTTGGGTTACAGTAGTCTTTCAACAGAGTGGAAGTCCCGTCAAATGCATAACTTCTAGAGGACCGGTACGATATCAAGATTGCTGGACCCTGAACCATAATTTCTACCATCGTCTGACTTATTTTAAACTGTAGATTACCGAAATCACCTTTTGTTTCACCAGTTTGTTCGTCAGTGTGGGTGGATTCAAACAATGGGGGTTCCGGCCTCAACTACCAAAATATGCTTGATAACAAATCGAAATTCCTCCCAAGTTTTTGACCACTATCGTGATTACTTTTCAGCAAATTGGTTCAACAGAACGAATTGGAAAACTGATGCGCATTCAAACACTGAAAAATCGTGCATCACGCTGGCATGATGTTCTCTAACCTAGAACCTGAAAATCCAAAACAAATCTCTCCGCCTTTAATTAGTTTAAACAACTCTGAAGTAGAATTCAGTTCATTTCACTCCTATTTGAACACTTCTCATCCGGTCCCGCTGCAAATATTCTGGTGAGTCTACATCGGACAGGAGATAAGTAATTATACAAACTAGGTGAACACAATCTGACCCCATAACAGTTTGAACGATGGCGAAGGCTTGAATGGCCGACAAGTTTGAGTGAAAACACGGTGCCAGCAGTTACCTAGACGCAACCCACTACTCGTAAGGCTGCTGAAAACTCTTTGACAGCCCAAGACCGGTTTTGCTCTCCAACTTCGGGCTCATCAATCCCCGAGTTTCGGTGAACCTTGTGTCCTCCTTGAACCCGAACTGGACAAATTTCGACAAGTACTCTCGCTTGCACACAAATTTGGTTTTTACGGGAGAATCAACTGAATACACCCTCGTTTTTCATGATCGTCCACTTCAACTGTGTTCTGTACAGTCTAGCGGGCTCCTGAAATCCACGTGCACAAACTAAGACAGATCAAAGTGTATTATAATAGTGAAAAAACGATAATACAGCATAAATCCCACAAAGAATGTATCGAATTCGCTTGGGACTAGCAGCCGTGAAAGTTGCAGGAAAAATGCACCCGCAATCGTTGTCTGGCTGGATGCTGTTCCAATCATGCGCAACATATTATTACGACTAATTACAGTTTCACAGGTTTTATTTGTAAAATCAGACGCATCCTCTAGAAGATGTTGATTTCAAACGACGTGATGGTTGCCTCCGGCAAAAAAGCAAAGGTTTACTTCAGTGAAGGGAACAGTGACAGCCGTTTTGAGCTCCGGCGATTCTGTGAGGCTGCTTGAACCCCATGGCTCACTCCAATTTTGATCCACCCTCCCCAGCGTTATTCCGGCACCCTAATTGTTTGACCGGTTACATTAGATTGTTCCATTTGAAGTTTTCCATCCGAATGTATCTTTATAGCAGAAAACTGGAGATTAAGCATCCCAATAAACGAATTATCGGCATAGAGAAGATGACATTTGCTGAATGAGTTGGATGTTTCGTTTAATGGTGCACCGACAGATGGTTTTATCCAAGTATTCATCGACCCCACGAAAGATCTGATGAACATCCAACAACGGATATGGGAATTCGGGGACCTTTCTGGCGAAAATAAGTTTAGGTCGCGAGAAATGCAGTCAGGCAATGACTTTCCTGCTTGTTGAGATGCGTCATGCCTCTCTGATTGGCAGCTTCTGGTTCTTGACGTGCCCCCTGTTCAATAAACGAGTCTCAGTAGGGAACAAGTGTTTCTTGTGGCTGTTCCCAGCCACTTCAAGTTGCCGACAATAGACTAGAGTTCTGTGTACAATAGTCAACGCCTCCGTGCTGTCAGTGAACTAAGATAAATCTCGAGGCGGAGTGAGCTTTGAAGATAAATATGCCAGTCATTTGAAAAAAGTGCCTTAAAAGTGAAGGAGGGCGCGTACTGTACTAGAGAGAATAAACTACTCTTGAGGTAACCTGAACTAAACGACACTTTGCTCCTACATTTGACCATATTTGGATCTATTCCAGATGACCCCTGCACAAGCGGCTCGTAGTGCAAGCCTGATAGATTGCTGCAAGGTCTGCGCAGATGGTTGACTAGGCGGAATTGTTTCTACAGTTGAACATCACAGGTGAACTGGAATCCGAGACGATCGCCGGACAACAGAAAACCATACCTTCAGTACAGGAGTAATGGGTGAAGACCAACAGTGCATATGAAATGTGGGGTTCCGCCTACGGCTATTGTTCACAGCAGATGTGAAGTAGCCTTAGGATTGTGTGTTGAGGAAGAGGTTGATCGTCGTGCGGATGCGTTGTCCTGTTTTTCGGATTCATTATACAAAATTACCAATGACCTCATGATCCATGAGTCGTCGTTTGCTCCACCAAAAGATATATCAGAATGCCATAGCTCACAAGATATTCCAAATTTTCCCTAAACGACCTGACGATCAATTTCTGTCCAACAGGCTGACAAATTGAAGCAAATCGAACAAAAACGTCGAGAGGCTGAGGAGCAGCTTGAGCGCGCCAAGGCGGAAGAGGAACTTACAAGTCATTTGTGCGCGGTGGAGACTTGGATGTCTCAGGCCGAGACTGTCCTAAATCCAAGCGAGGAATACGGTTTTACCGGAGATTGCACACGTGCTTACTTGGATCAGCTGAGGAAAATGCTGATGGATACTATGGATGGACAAGAACAGGTGAGTTTTGAAGACAGTTCGACCGCTTTCCTATTTAACTTGTCTGTTTGTTTGTGCTTCCTTATATCTAGTTGGCTGTGGTCTAAAATCAGCTCACAATGCTGGATTTCGATATCGATTACTAAGCAGCTATGCATTATCAATGAATGATAGCACTAGCTGGGCATATGTGGGCTGGCCACCTGATGACGGTTCATTCAAGGAGGTTGTACGAGTGGCAACAGGTGTAAAAGCATTTGTTCATGCTGGTCTGCTAGAGGCAGACAATTTGATGTGGCAGCCATAAACAGCAAGGGAGAGGGCGAGTGGTCCGAACGCGTCGATGCGACAAGCGTGCACCACCAAGACTGCTGTGGACCCCAGCACTGAAAGTTTTGATGGTCCTAAGCCCATTGGACTGCAGGTTGGCTTCTCCGCTCTACTCAGTGCGACTCCGTTGTTTACCGTCTATCACTATCAGTGGTTTTGTTTATCCGCATTCTAGGTGTGTGGCTGGCACCAAGTAGGCATGTGTGATTGCCTGAGTGCATGTGTCTATGTGTGTTTGTGTGTCTATGTGTGTTGTTGCCGCCCAAGTAGGCATGTGTGATTGCCTGAGTGCGTGTGTCTATGTGTGTTTGTGTGTCTGTGTGTCTGTGTGTGTTGTTGCCGTGCCTACGCTACGTCTCATGAGTGGCGTGGGCCACCAGATAACCCCGCTCATGCACCGTGAGACTCGACTGTACAATGCATCAAACTGGATTGAGAACTCTGGGTGACCACTTCTACGTGCTAATGGCTTTACAACCGCCCCCTCCTGTTCACCCTCAGGTCTTATGGCTTCTGGTCGGTACAGGTTGCAGATTGTTCAGGCGCTCACGCGTGCAGACCAGAGTAAACCGTGTTTCATCAACGGTTGTGCGTGGGCACCCATCAGCGTACTTTAATGTGACAAGTTGCCAGTTCACCACACATCACCGGCGTCATCTCGACGGTTCATAGAGCGGCAGCGATACTGGCGGTGAGCTCTTCCCACGTTTCACAATGTTGGCGGACGGACTCAAATCTGAGGACTTACCGTATAGGCGAACATATACAGTTGAATGAATGTGGTAGTTGACGTTATCCGAATCACGCGCGGGACAAGGCATCAAATTCTCCCCTTCCGGTTGTTTTCTAACCTCTTTAGAGGTGAACAGAGACTGGTTTAACATACTTACGAGCTAGCCCAGATGACTGCTTGTAAAACACATAGGAAGAAATTTCACTGCAGTGCTTAAAATTTTCGATTTCTTTTCGCTACCTGCGCTTTGTCAGTAGTTGTACCCACCTTTTAGGGAGTTTTGTGAAAAGTGTACAGAGTATGTTCGTCTGTCAAGACTAAATGTCTCAGCTTATCATGCAGATGGTTGACTCATGCATAGTTGTGCAATTTAGTCAGATTCTCCAATGATCATCAGCTCTCGTCACCGGAGTAATTACGAACGAGATGAAAAAATTTTTCCCTCAAAGCGAAACTCAGTCGGAAGACAGAACACTGTTAGACTGGTTGGGGAAATATTTTCTAGAATAATCTTGAAAACAGTGGTATATTTTTGGGGAAGTTGTCATCAGCCTCGACCCCCTATGAAAATCATGATATTCTGAAAAGCGATTATCTGCACCAATCAGTGGGTGAATCATTTGCTCAATATGACTGTCGAGTTGTATCCCTGAGTCAGTGACATTTCATGGCGGTTCTTTCTTACAGCATTCCGTCCAATAAACAGGCTCCCTTAGTGTACTAGTCTCCATGGAAGAGAGGTTTTTAGCCATCTAAATTTTTATAAAATATGATACCTGTAAATAAGCAAAGTCCTTCCATACTGCCCTATTGGGAGGAAAATTCACCATTGGAATTACATACCATCTACTACTGTCCAAGTTAAGCTGTTGGCAACTAGCACAGCTTTGAGTCGTTGCATGTTTGTTGACCGGAGGAACAAAAAGGTCACTCCCCTTTTCCTGAACACTGATGCTGATATAAACTCATTCGAAACCACACGAAGCAAATGCTAAACGCAGCGGTGAAAGGCTCTTTGATACCATAGTTCGAGTGTGGGGAGGAATAGTGGATTTGGTGTAAGTTGGTTGCAAAATCTCTGCATAATTTATGGGGAATTTTCCACCTGTTTCTCTTTGAATGCTCGCATTTCATCATATTAATCTGAGTTATTGTACTGTTGAAATTTTCTCAGGCACAGAAACGGCTAACACAAGCAATCCGTGTGGCAAACGAATCTCCTCTAAGCCCCCTGGATGGGGCTAATCAGGAGCGATTGAATAATGCGGAAAATTATCTGGTCACCGTCTTTCCCACGATAGAATCTCGTCTGAAAGATCTGAACGATTTGTACGAAGCGACGGGGCGCATCGAGAACAGTCTAAAACTGCTTGAGCAGAGCACGGAACATGCACGCCAATGGCTACGCAACATCCCGCTCAAAATTGAGTCAGACCATGTTGCCATGACTGACGAAGTGAGTCGACAGTCTACAGTCAGACTAACTTTTAGTCAATACGGTTTTTGATTTTACCTGTAAATTTCAAAGCTCTCTATAATCCCCACCCCGTGATATGCTATTCCGTACTTTCGGAAGCGTCTGATACTACTGAGTTCGAGAATAGCATCTGGTCCTATTTTTTACTGCAATAAGTTTCTCCAGATCGAAAAACAATTTATTGTGGTTTAACTACTTGGCTGCGATTCCTAAAGTTTACCATGAATTTTCTTGGAGGAAACTACTGGTAAGTTTGATGGAAGCTTTTTGAGAGTCCACAAGTGGTTTCACCTTTCACATTCTGACTTACCAGGCGGGGTTTCAGTCAACATTATGTTCCGCATGAACCCAAATCGTGTTCGCAACTAGTCTGAACAATTCAAGTCATGCATGCTTCGTATGAAAAACGGTGAGTATTGTAAAAATACGCAGCATACTTCTCACAAGGTTGCTGAAAACTCCTCAATATCTCAGGTCGGTTTCTCCGTTCCTGTTCGGGTTTATCACGTATACGCAGTTCCCGAGTTTTCACCGACGGTACAAAAGAATCGAAGCTAAATCTACCGTTTATGATATTCTTGGGACCGTGCCTTTCGGATGAACTCCAAGAAGGGCAAAACCGCAGTGGACTCTCGAAGAGTTTTCGGCAACCTTATGAGTGGTGTGTTACGTCTATAGGATGTATTGCGATATCTCGAATATCGTACTAACTGAAACATGGGACGGTCTGACACATCACATTCAGTTGAAGAACATCATAAGCCAGAGCTTCAGTTGGCATTCAAGTTAGCCTTCCGTGCAAATCAAATCGGTAGGCAAATGAGACGATTTGTCAAGCAGTGAGCATGCCTTATGCAATGACAACTTTTGGCCTCAGAAGAGGACCAGCCATCTTACATAGCCCTTGTGGTATATAGGGCAAGTTTGGGTTGAATATTGGCGGAAAAGCACAACGGTAAGGGCAGAGGTTTTTTAAAAAAACAAAACATGTAGGTCACCTTGAGTACTCTTTATCAGAATCCCAAAAGACAAGAGGTACCTATCAGTGGCTGGATATCGGGTCATTTGGCAGCAAGAGAAAGTCAGAAAAATTGAACCATCTTGTTAACTGTTCGTGTCCCACATCCCGCACAAACTGTCGAATGGATTCGTACGGTTTTTTCAGAATTTAACATAGGTATTCTTCTAGATAGACAACGAAATTGCGGAACATTCGTGCAAATTAAAAACCTCCCATCAACACAAGTGATCGGACTGACTGCGTGTACAAAATCAGCCGCGGAGAGTGAAGAGCTACCTATGAAAGAGGAGCAAGCAGTTAACTCGAAGCGCGCGCTGCACAATACGAAAGACATGCTCGTCTTCCTCACCAAAATAGGAAAGACTGAAGTAGAAACAGCGTAGTGGAATCAGATAACATAATCGGATGTTTCGACCGTTGTGAATACCCTTTATCGACAGCAGTGTTGATGTTATCCTGTCGATAGTGTTTCGAAACGGGTAAAGCATAGTGTTATTTGGTTCCGCCGGGAAACTCCACCTGCGAACCAAGGCATGCATGTTTCCCTGCACGAAATTCAGTCGAGTTGAAAAAAACTTGAAAGCGACTCAACCACTGCAATCCACGCACTTGGATGAAGTCAGCAAATCAACTTCGATGGTACATGTATACTGCAGTCAGGATTCAAGTTACACGTGGAATGGGCGTTCGTGGAAGTACTAGACATCAGCACACAAGCAAACTGCATCAAGTATAGTGATGGCGTCAGCATTCCGTCTATATGATTTCCTGCAAACCTCAAACGAGACAGGGGCCTGGTAGCAGGCCGGAATCTCAACAATGGCGCGTCACGCGCAATACAACAACAACAGGAGCCACATCCCGGCTAAAGTACACACAACCACACACACACGTAACCCGAGCTAAAACACGCACGCTGGTGGCATCTGATTGCCAAATGATCTCCGGAATACACCACGATGGCGGGCGGTGCACTTGGCCCGTACTTAGTTGACTGGAAAATTCCCACGGCAGCTGGAAGGTCGGACTGAAACAACTACGCTGTAGAATACGTGACGTATTCATGGAAGCCCAATTGAATGACGCGCGAAATCACAAGCCAAGAATTATGAAGTCTTGAGATTTATCAACAAAATGCGGTACTACACGTACAAAATGTGTATAAGAAAGGGAGACAAACCTCAAATTATGGGGATTTCCGCATAATTGTTGCACGAATTGGTGCAAATCCAAAGAAAGCCCGGCAAGAACGGCAACTTGATTCGAATTACTGACAAACGTGTGCGCACAACACGTGGTAACGCAAGTGTTCAAAAAGCGCGCGTAAAAATTCATCAGAATTGATTCAACATGTTAAAGGTCAAATGTTCATGAGGGGTTGTGGGTGAAAATCGAATACATGAGATGACGCAGAAAACAGTGAGTTTAAGAAAGGGAAGGGTTTGACCGGAAGAAAGGAGGTAAATAGGCTGTGTTTGGTCTTCAAACTTTCCATATAAGAGTGCGGCTAGCTGATCACATCTTCAACCCATGCACATATGACAATCATAGGTTGACCAATTAGACAGTCTCTTGAATGTTGGCCACATGTCGATAAGTATAAGTTAGCTCCTATTTCTCCTGTAGGGCCGGATATCATTTACGCTTCTCCTGACGAAGGTCAGCGTTGTGTTGTCAAACATAAATCAACACAAACGAATAACGCGCACAGCGAACAGCCTGTCCGATCTCATTCTTAGCGAATACCATGCGGATATTTTAAAAGGAGTTTCTGGAAAGGGTTGTGATTCAAGGGACAGATAAAGTAGCTTGAATATAGGAGTTGTCAACAACTACCACCATAATGCAAGCTCGTCCAGCAATCAATGAGCACGTGATTACTCAGCGTAGAAAATATGCGGCATGTACGACTAACTACTCACAATTTGAAGCCAGGTTTCCGTTTCAAGTAAAACACCGAAGGCCACTGAAAAGACTAATCAGTTAGGGCCCAGGTCATTTGAAAATATGGAAACCAAGGGTTTTACTCATCAACATGCAAGAGAATTTCGTCAAAATCCAACGTGACGCTGGTTTAAGCAGGGCTATGAATGTTGTTCGTCTTAAAAGATGGTGGATGGCTTTTTAACCCTCCCAGTGAGATGTTGTGACCAATCGCTTTCCACGTACTAGTTCTCGGAAAGAGAATTCGACCTTTATTCGGAAAATATAAACATGATTTGTTTAATTGTGGCAGAATAGCTGACCTGCTCTTCAAGGGCATACGCATACGGTACAGAACTCAATCTCGGGATAGCTCAGTGGTTAAGGCGCGAACCGATTGATCGGAAGGTCCGTGGTTCGAATCCAAGTTTAGCATCTCAGATGCTCCAATCCAACTTTGGGCAGCCTGACAGCATCTCGCCCTTGTGCATACTTCTAGTGGTGTAACAGCTAAGCACCAAAAGGGTGTTACAGCTGAACGATTATTTTTCACCCCTAAATACCACCTCTACGTTCCTCAACCACTGGTCATGGTTGTCACAGAAATTCGAGGATCGCCGCCAAAAAGGGAAACTGAAGCACCACGTGATTGATTCACTTGATTGTTCTAATTTCATACTCCTTTACTCTACGAGCAAAGAACTCCGGTTGGCCAGAGTATCTGTCTTCCGAAACAGTCTGAAGCTAACGTTATCGCGTTTTTACTTTCTGTTGGTACATTACTCACGAGAAGTAACCTATGTTCATCTATCTATATGAGGCCTCACTTGGGCTGCTATTGTTTCACGTGATTATCGCTAATATCTATTTTTCTCTTGTTACCTTTCACTCTCTCAGTTCGCAGAGATTCGCGGAAACATTGCATCTTGTCAGAATCAGATTGTGGAACTAGACCATTTGTTGCATACTGGTCGTATGATGACGCTGACCAGCGCTTATGGACTGCAGGCCTGGGTGCATCGTGATCGACTCAGTCCAATTCAGGAACGGCTTAAGGTAAGCAAAATTGAAGCGGTCACTTTTTTGGGGTGAGAGTTTTGTGTTGAACCGTCAAAGCGCTGAAGGCCAGTGAAAACGAGAGAGGGAAATTCATGTTAACTACTCTCGATATTTCATGGTAAAAAGAGGACTAAAACGGTTTTCCTCGGTGGAAAATCAGGAACTGTACGCAAGACTTTCCAAATACCGTCTCTCCCGCAGCGGTTAAAGACTAATTCCCTTCAGATATCTGGGAGATAGAAAGTTTTGATCTCTTCTGGAAATCACATGAGAAACTCCAAGATGGTATCAGAAAAGTCAGCTGTTGATCTACTGGGTAATGTTGTGGTGAGTCACTGTGAACTCAAATGTGCACTTATTGTCTATGGCGGCGTTTGAGGTAGACAAACAAGCCAGAAACGTTTGTTTCGAGTTCTGTCCAAGAACGTTGTCTTCTCTCTGGTATTGCGTATATCTGTATCTCGCTCCGTTTTCAAAGTTAGAAAGTGCGTGGTGGGGTACAGTCTTCCACGTTTTCGGTTCCAAAAATCTATTTGTGTGTTTCACGAAAGACTAGCTGTAACGCGGTGAGCCAATATTTTCATCCGGAGCTTGGTGGATTTTCGATACAGTCTGATACTCAGCAAATCCATTTTGTACCGAATGCTGTCCATCGAGATTGATATAATTGTCATCTTAATTTAGCTCGGTCAAAATTGACACAATTTTCCCCTGAATCCTTCTGCTCAATTTCCAGGAGATCGAATTAACCGCAAAACAAAAAGGCGAACAGCTTGAGGAATGGAGTGGAACTCTTGAAGATATCCGCCGTGAACTAAATGATGTTGAAGATGAATTCGAAACCCTTCGTCATGCCGTGAACCGAGCGTCTCGTCGCGACATAGCGCGACTACTCAGACAGATTCAGGTAATAGCTGCAAAGTGAATATAAAAAATAGGAATTTTTGTTTAGCGGATTTACATAGTTTAGCGGATTTACATAGGATATATATATATATATATATATATATATATATATGACGCCCCAATGCAGCTGGTTACTTTACTCAATCAAGAACGGGCAAATTCTCCCCTCGTAAAATTCGGCAAAATCGTTCCCCCTCTACGCTAAACCCAGAATTCAATGTTCAACATTCTAATGATTCACTTCACCCCCCTGTAAGGGACGATTTGGTTGTTTGTGACAGTATCCTGAATTTTCAGTTGAAGTCGGCTTTAAAAGTAACACATACTTTCTTGTGTACATGACTGTTTGAGCACGTCCTGGTGCAGTTATTCTTGTTGGTCTACACTGAACTCGGGTTTCATTCTTACGAAAGCTCATAAGTACTGCACACCCTTGGGATTTAAATTCTGGAAGCCTTACCACCATCCAACCAGCGAACGCTCCACGCGTCTGAATGAATGAATGCGTTCGCGCTTGGGCGATTTTGCTGGTTTTCCCAGTGACCTAACCTGGTGACTGTTTTGGTCATGTCGATCGATTGCCCCGCCTGTTGAGAATTTCCACTCAGATGTTTCCAGGATAGACAAGTGAGACGTAACACACTACTCATAGAAATGCTGATAACCATTCGACATCCCACGACCGGTTTCACCCTCCAACTTCAGGCTCATCAGGTAGGTATAGTCCCAAAAGTTTCCGGCAACTATGTGTTCTACTTGAATCCGAATTGGACAGGCTTCAGCAAGCACCCTCATTTGCAAACAAATGTGGTTTTGACGGGAGACTCAACTGAATACGGCTGAATCTCTCGTTTATGATGGTGCAGCACATTCAACTGAGGCTGACCATCATAAGAGAGAGATTCAACTGGACTCAGTCGAGTCACTTGTCACAACCCTAATCCTGTACACGTTGCAGCAGTTGTCGAGAGCAAATAAGAATTCACGGGATTTAGGCTACCATTTCACCGTGTCTACAAATGCGGACAACCTCTTCAACGTCCACAAATCGGTGGGTAAACAGGCAACTTCAAGTGATGGATTTTATTCTGCTCGTTTCGAGATGCTGCTTGTGAAATTGTTTAAATACTTATTGCCGAAGTTTGTGTAGCAGGACACAACGCGGTCGTCCAACATTAGACATCTTCACGAAGAGAAGATTGTTGAAATTCATCGTTTGTATCGAAACTATCAATAATCACTTGCAGCATATGATCACGCGTAGTTACTGTTGCTACCGATTGAGCAGACATAAGAAGATGCCACACGGATGCGGAAGAAAATTATTAACTCTCGTCATCTACTGAGGTTGTCTCCGTTTTCCTTGTTAATACATTACTGAGATGTCTGGCTCAGTGGTGCCTCCACATGGTACGGTAACTTAGTGACGCACGCACTGCCGAGGTTCCCGATACGGATCTTTGAGTCACGCGTAGGTTTGACGATCCAGAATATCAAAAGGAAGAATTGGGCTCGAAAGTTCACGGTACTAGTTAAACAATAATGAGCAAAGTTTGTACATCAAACCTCAACTGTTCACGTTCGTGGCGTCAACAGGTGTGCAAGTCTGTTACCGACCGGCACAGTGCATTGTCGAGGTCCAGGTACCGAATAACGGCTAGCGGAATGTTGGCTCCGTAGTGAGGGTTGTGGTCGTCGCTTCAGAGGCCGTGCCATCACACATAATTCACGAAAGGACAAGTTAAGGCAGGCTCAGCAAACGGGGCGCAAACACGCATGAATAACTACGTCAGTTGCGCTTATCCACACGCACACACACACACAAACATGCTAATATAACGGTATTTGATGAGGCGACCTTTGCGGCAAGGTGAACGATCAGTACGGATGGGCAAAACAAATAGATGATAAGATGCTAGTGTGAATCATTCTGCAGTGTTTTCTCACAGCGACAATAACGGTCAAAGCTCTCTTTTATCTTTGTTCGTAGTTTTTTTCTCCGTTACCGAGAGTAAAACACACAACAAACGACGTATTTTGAACCGCCTTAAAGCCAGTAAGGAAAATAACCATTCAGCCACATCATTCATTCAGTGCCAAGCCACCAACACACCGAAGGGAAGACGAGAGCCAGTTTGCTTAAGCCTAAGCAGGAGCATTTGACATGCCAAAAGGTCCGAGCTACGGACCTTTTGGTCAGTAGGTTCGCGTCCCTGGAGGTCGGGAGCAGATGCAGTGGGACGGCATAAATATTATCCCGGAACGTCGGTTGTCAAGAGCATCCGAAGTTGTTTAACCTTGTAAAGAGTTAACGACAAGTCACACATTAGTACATGCTGAACATCTTCTACGTTGTGACCAATTCCACTCAGTCGAAGGGTACTCCATTCAGAACACGAAGTAGGCGGGTCTGACATTCGGTGAGGTCTTGAGTTGGAGACTAGTGTGGACGAGCATTGTTCCCTCGTAATTCTTGAGCAGCTAGTGAAGTGATGCTTCCAACGATAGCGTAAGATGTTCCATAATCAGTTCATTCTACATCTAAACTGCGCGCCATAAGTATCATTGCAAACCGCAGTTTCAGACAGTTGGCTACAGGAAATGGTAATGAAGATAATCAGAACGCATGCACACACACAATAAACTTCCACCGATGCTTCTATACATTTCCCTTAGGTAGCCTATACGTAGCCGGGGTTCGCTCGCATTCCAAATGGGTAGGTGTGATTAATTATGATATCGGATCCTCTAGTTCCTACGAAGATTCGCTCTATGCGTGCTCACTTACGTAAACAAATCCAAACTGTCATCGTTGTTGGGAAAAATGTGAAGCTCGGGCAAGCTACTTGAATGTTGGTCCGTTCACCAAGCTTGGATTATGAACGTTTCATCGCTAACCAAGGTAATATGATTAGTGCGGGGTTGAGTGGGTTAATTATTCTTCTTCTGCTTGTGCTTACATAGTTTCTAAACAGCACCTAGTTAGTTTAAAGTGATTGGCTTTACTGGTTTTCGCGTAATGTGATTGGTCCACCTGGAATCTGCGTTCCGTTGTGATCTCATTTCGCTGTATCTGGTTGGTTCTCTGGGCGTCTTGCTCTCAGCAGTTTTGTTCCCACATTGTAATTGGGCCGTTTCCTTCTTTCCTTGTGACCTCATTTCGTCCTACATGATTGGTTGACTGAATAGTCTTCTATTTTGGTAGCTTTCTTTCTTCTACCCGATTGGTTCGTTGATTATTTTTAGATTGTCTGATTTCCCCTGCGATTCAGAGCCTCACAACTGTGTGACTTTTGCTCGTAGCGGCTGATAGACTGGATCCGTATCAACGTGTTTGTTGATCGTTTTTTTGTGTGGAGTATCACGCCTCGACAAACTCTCGTTCCCGTTTTGTTCTTGCGGGAGCAATTATTCAAAAACTGTCCCAAATGAACTGATCTCCTTCTCTGCCTTCGTGAATTGAAAACAGTGACCCTGGGTCGTCTTCTGCTGGCAAGCTTGTGTTCGTGTATTCTGGTGGCAAATTTTCTTCTAGTCTGGCCAACATAGCGTTTGTCGCAGTCGTTGCACCGAATTTTGTAAATCACGTTTGCCTTCTTCAATGCATCCAACATTCTCTTTGGTTTCGAGAGGGTTCCTAACGTGTTTACAGGTCTGTGACAACGTCCAGCTGAGAACTAGCTCCAGTGATTGTCGTTTCGCCAAACATGTGTGAGATTTTTTGTTGCCTTCAGAATTTGGCACAATGATGCAGTAAGAAATCACGCCCCCACCCCTACTAAAAACGGTACACTTATGAAGTAGATGGAAGCGAATGTTGCGATAAATCCTTGATTTGCGCATTCCATCCTTTCTTTGTGAGTAAGGATAGCGAACTTACCGTTCGAAGTATACATCAAGCAGATATTCAGATGTTGAATTCGACGATCACGCCCATGAATGCCACATTCCTTGAATGATACAAAAATGCCGTCTTGAGTATGGGTCAGGAAGGCACGAATCCAGCTGTCAAGTGTTCTGGTCCACAATGTATGCATTATCGGTAGGCAAAATGACCACGTGCTTTCTTGTTTTGCTCTGTCTAGGACGGCCACGTGAGTGATGACTGTTGCTTGAGTACTATTCAGCCGCATTGAGTTAATCCAGTTGGACCGGGTGTAGAGTCATACCACCGTTTTGCTTCCATTGGTTTGTCCATTGCTGTGTGAAACTTCTGTGTGTATCATGCATGGAATGAAAACATTTGAAACGTATTCCATCAAGTGACGGGAGTCAATCGATCGGCCGCAGTTAATAGCAGGGCGAATGACTTTACTGCTCTTAAAGTTAATGTTGCTCTTCAACTTTTGATTCCTTCAAATGAAGTTAAAGTGGTTGGGTTTTTTCGAACATTGAAATCGTGCCCGTCAAACGCAACCGCCTCTGCCACACGGTAAGCGATTCGCTCAACGAGTCATTGGCTGCATTGAGTACATATATACTTATTGAATAGCGAAAACAGTTGCAGGCTGCGTTGATCGTCAAACTCCGGGACTTTCGGTAAACTAATCACATCAGAGCGAGAAAACGATAACAACGGGGCATTTTGTCTTTTTCATGGGTCCACTCACTTTTTTGGGATATGTTTTGTTAAACTTCGAGTCCGGGCGGTGTCAATTGATGGATGTTCTTTTGGAATGACGTCCGTCGAAGAAATTGCTGTGATATTGGGTAAGAAACATCGATGCTGACCAGACAATCCGTAGGTAGCTGGCTGTCCCCTTTCGACCGTAACTAACAACTTACGTTAAATGTGCTGCATAACTTCAGCGGGTGTTTGCATGGTTTGTAATTTTGTCAATAACCCTATAGAGGACAATTTCGAGTTTAGCTTTATAAACGTCAAAAATTGAAAGCTTTTAAACCAAGCTCTGTCAGGTTATCTGAGCATTCTTTTGTCAAGTTGTCAGGGGGAAGAATCTTGTTCTCACTCCGTTTTTCCAGGATAAAAACCAGGTTTATCATTTCTATCAGAAGAGGTTGTTCTCCGAATGTTTATACGACGTCTTGACTCGTTTTGTACCATTTATCCAGGAAGCTCGCCTGAAAAGTGAAAATCGGGCCTCTTCCATTTTGCGTAGTGCAGTGGCTCAGACTGAGAAACTGCTCCATCCTACAACAGACCCGACATGTCAACTGTCCGCAAACGCGAGAGATGAAATTGAGCGACAGGTGAGTCTAATCGTTACTTTTGTTGTTTCAGTTATTCATCCTACTTGCAGGTAGGGAACACCAAGAAGGGACCCTACAAATTACCCATAATAATTCACTTCTGTTGGTATTCCAAGAGACTAGAAGGCTGATTTTTACATTGGGTATGGACTCACTAATTCTGAAGCTGTGGTGGAAACCACGTTTCACTAGGTTAAGGGGTTACCAACCTTGTTTTGAAACAGGCGTCTAAAACTTGGGATTTTTGTGGGGTACAGCTGTGCAAAAGTTCGACTGTAAGCCACCGGTTCAACAGTGACTTATGTACGATGCTTTCGGAATTACGAACAAATAGCACTGAAAAATTATTGAAAGTGGCCGCCGTAGTGATAGTGTGACGGCTCCCATTAATTCTTAGCACTTGTCTCAGAGCCGCCATTCCACTGCCAGACGTAAACAGACTGGCCACTGACACTGTTTCCGCTCCAGTGTTGGAAAATGAATTACCAACAAGGAGGACAACAGCGAGTGCGAAAGTTACAAGGGATCTCGCGATACTTAAAGCGTACTTTCGACCTTGATCCTGACTGTCCGATCGGCGTTGGGTAAAAACCCATCATGGTCGACCGTGCCTCTGTGTCATGCCCGAACACTCATCATCATCGGCCTTTGCTGAACCGGCTGACTGCTTAAGCGTCCAGTCGACAGCTGGCCTTTCTGGTCCAGATACCCGACGGCTTCCCTACCACGAATTTGGTGGGATTTGAGGGTCTAAGTAGGTTTCCAGCATTCTGGGATCATTTTCAGGAATCTGACCTTCCTGGTAACCATCAGGAAGCATTACATGATAACTCATCATCATCATTATCATTATCATTATTATTGTCATCATCATCATCATCATCAAATCGCCGACTTGCCGCCAATCCACCCAGTCCACCCGATTAAATCCAAGACTAGTGAACTAGCTGCACCTGGCAGAATACCACATGGTGAGATCATTCGTGCTGTCAGTTGCAACTTGAGAGTCGATCTTATGTGCATTTTTAAAAACAAGTTTTTGCGTTCCTATTTGTTACAACTTCAACAAAAAAATCTTGCAGTTTTCCAAACTCCACTCACTTATTACAACCCCCGGGTAGTTTTGAAAACCATACCCACGGAGTGAGAAATCTGCTCAATTACCAGACGGCACTTTCGACTACTAGGTTGCTTTAGAACGGTGTATGCATTAGCCAGATTCTCGTACATATGCGTCGTCACCTGGAATAACAAATGTTTCTCCAGATTGCTAAATCGGCTAAGTTTTTGGAAGATAGAATCGTCATGCGAAGAGTAATGGGAAGTGCCTTGCAACAGACACTGCACCCTCTCGATGCATAGCTGTCATGCCAATCGGTGATACTAAGCGAGCTGAGACAATGTCGGCCTGCCCAAGCCTGGACAGGAACAGTAGAGATGCTGAGGTTGGATTAACGCCATGCGCAGTGAGTTCATGTCTTGATCACTGAGCTATCTTGCGCCTTGACCAATGGCAGCGATGAATGACTGTACAGTGAATAGAATACGTACATCCATTTATGCATATCTTTGTCATAGCAGATGAAGGAAGCACACAGGAAGGGCATTAGAATTTTCAATGATCCTTGAACATCGTATATTCCAAACAGGTTTATCTGACTACCAGTATGCACAATACCACCCGTATTTGGTATACCAGATTCTAAAGGTTTTGTTTTCATATGAATCTGAGTAGAAAACCTACTAAAATCTCGTTATGATCAACTGAACTAACCATCAGTGACATATGGGATCGATAACATGGAGAAGTGACCAGTGTTGAGGAAACGTTGTCTTTAGAGGTCTGCGATCATGCATATCTTGTTAAGTTTTATCCGTTGGCTATTTACCGAATATCCTCAATGCGTAGACGTAATACACCATTCATAAGTTTGCTGAAAACACTTCGGCAACCCACGACCGGTTTTGCCATTCTTGGGGCTCACCAGGTATGCACAGTGCCAGAGTTTCCGTCAACTTTATGTTCTGCTTGAACCCAGATTGCATGAAATTTGCGAACTACACTCAGTTGCACTCCAATTTGTTTTTTGTGAGAGACTCACGCGGAACCCAGCTGAATCTCTCGTTTATGATGTTTTCAAGGAACTGAATGTGTTGCACCAGGCCGCCTCGTGTTTCAGTAGGTACGATATTCGAGATATCGCGATACATATATTATATACGTAATGCACTACTCATACGGTTGCTGAAAATTCTTCGAAAGCCCACGACTGGTTTCGCCCTTGTTGCCTGGAAACATCACAGACGGGAGATTCAGCTAGGTTCCAGGTGAGTCTCTCGCAAAACCAAATTGATTTGCAAATGAGTGTACTTCTCGAACTCAGTCCAATTTGGGTTCAAGTAGAACATAAGGTTAAAGGAAACTTGAGGACTGCGCCAACCTGATGAATCCGAATAGGGTGGGCGGAAACAGTCGTGGGCTGTCGAAGAGTTTTGAGTAACTTTAGGAATAGTGTATTATGTCTATACATGTATCGCGATTTCTCGAATATCGTACCAACTGAAACATGAGACGGTCTGGCGAAGCATATTTGGTTGCTTAAGAACATCATGAACGATAGATTCAGCTGGGTTCCAGGTGAGTCTCCCATCAAAACCAAATTGGTATGTAAATGAGCGTGTTTCGCTAATCATCAGTGTATCTTGCATCCTGCGAAGTTTATACTTTATGACTCAGCAGCCGGACAACTCTGAAGTGACTAACCCCTGACTACTGCGTTATGACCTAAGGGCCGAAGTGAGTTTTGACAAGTATCTGTTAGTAAGCATGCGTGAGAACAATGCGACTGAAGTGGAGTTACGGTAAACTCAACAATGATGGAAGGCATGTACGAGACGACCAACAAAAGTTGGTCCGGACCAGACTAGGAGCACCACCGTTGCAGGGACATTAGTTTGAAGTCATGAATCACATCTTCCGCTGATTCTGATAAAAGTGGATGAATTTCGAAGCATGAAAGTTCAAGTCACCTTGCCTTATTGACACAATTCAGCTGAATCGTACAAGATACTGCAAAGAGAAACTCGCTCGTCTAACCAGCATGACCTAAAGTACGATTTTTAAGCGGGTAGAAGCCTTCAAGGCCTTCACGGGACTTCATCCTGCAAGCGAAGCTAATCTGCACTGATTAGCCAAGAAGACTCTTACAATTTCACTGCAGTTTAACTCACACGCAGCTGGAGAGTGATTTGAACCCACAATCCTCCGGCCAGTAGTTAACCCTCTACCATTCAAGCAGAATGTGGATTAGCGGTTCGCCGAAGTTGAATCCTCCGGCGGTAACAGTGTGAACAATGCATCGGGAGCTAGATGCATAGGCGATCTCTCGATCGCCGAATAAGCGATCGATAGATGCTGTTTTTTTAGTAAACACGAACTAAGCGTTTACAAGCCACCCGACACGAAAGTAAACATCTCATCTGCACGGAGTTTTTGAAAAGTGAACATTCTCAAGCGTCCTTTAGAACCTTCTTGGACGTTCTTTGAATATAAAAGAATAATAGACGAACAGTGCAAAGCGGCTCCATCATTTCCGCGGTAATCTTCCCCCTCGATCAGATGCGGAGGCTTACTTTGGACAATATTCGCATGCATCGTCACCAGCCTCCCTAGTCGTAATGATATATTTTTTAAACCGCAGATTTCCATACTCCTCCGGTTTTTCATTCATAATGTTCGAACCCGTAAAGTGAGCTGTTCCTGTTTCTTCACAGCTGGCGGAAATGAAAGACAAATTTGACTGTCAGAGTGGGACGTTTGAAGAACTGGAATCCGAAGTACAAGGGCTGATGGAACGAATAAAGCAGGCGGATGAAGAGGTGAAGCGCGCCACGGACTGGCTTTCCGCGCAGGAGCGTCGGTTTGATTCGTTGCACGCAGGCCCGCCCTCACAGTCTGCATCATTGGAAGAGCCAACAAGCACTGGAAAAGACGGAATCAATCGTCAGCTACAGCTCCACTCACAGTGGGCTGAGGAGTGTCAGGTAACGTCAACAGATAACAACAGTTCATGATGAAACATCTTCCCCAGTACTTCATCCGTGTGCGTATGTGACAGTGTTTGGTTCAGCCGTATTCGTTTATAAGTACAAACTGAGAGCACGTGACACGGTCTTAACTCACTATTTCCTACTTTGAGGTTCGGGCGGAACCAAGACCGGATAAAAACGAAGCTTCGAAGGCATCAGTATTTTTTTCAGTACTCAGTAACACTGATTCAATTCTGCTCATAACTTATTCCAACCGTCTATGTCCCTTCCGTTCTCAAGAAATCTGCAAACAAAACTTTACTAAAAGCGACAGTCTAACAAACTAACTTCGTTCTAAAATCTGCAGTCGGATAGTTGTGGCTTGCAAGGTAACTGAGATATGGTTGTACTAGCCGGTAGGTTTTATTGTTCAGTTTCAGGTAACTGTATTACCTAGGACAACTGGACATTCGTTGTCTGTCGTTTCCTGCATTTTCAAACGATCCATCTCTAGTCAGGTAGTCTAAAATCGAACGAATTTGTAAATAAACTAAGAACTGGTCAGCTATAATATCCTTTCGGTGCCGAGATGCCATGTCAACCGAAGGAAGAACGAGGGTTGAGCTACTGCCAGATTGCCCAACCCTAAATAGGAGCAGTCGATATGCAGAGATCGGGTTCGAACCACGGATCTCACAGTTAGTGGGTTTGCGCCTCAAACACGGAGCTACCTCGAACACTGACTACTCGGTTGACTGCTGTGCTGTTGGACACCTAATCTACAAGCCACCAGTGAGAGAGAACCGGAAGGTGTATGAACACGTGACAGAGGTTGACACGAAATGCACCATGTGATCAAAACAAGGAAAAGACCTATGGTGCCTATCAGACAAGGTCATTTGCTGATGTCTGGTGCGAGGCATCGGGCAAGTGCCGACAAGGGTGAATGCACACACACACACATACACACACACATACACACGCACACAAAAACTATCCACCCGAGGAGTGCTCTTCGCCGACTGCTACACCAAATACAGTTGGAACCAATAAGCGGCAGAATTATGGTGGTTCATTTCCATAGAGTCGCCTCATCTTAAACAAATACAAGCTGCCTTCCATATTCTCAGAGAAGAGCATTATGCGAGCCGATTCAGTCATGCGTGTTTCGGTCTAATTCAGCAAGCATGTCAGAACTTGATCAGATTGATGATAAACACAATCGATCAGTCGTTCAACTGTTACACAAATAAGCCACATGACGAAACTATAAGATGCGACTATTGGCAAAAGAAGGGAACCAGTTTTTGTACGCAAGTGACGAGTACAATAAAAAATCACTTCCAGAATTCACGACATGAACTGACATGAAATCTGCCAGAAACTAGCAAACAAGCAGGGCATAAGTGTACGATTACCCTGGGGTTCCATCCCATAGAGGAGGTTCTCAACGCGTAATTTTTTCCGGCTGGGCAACACATCTGCAAAAACTCTGTCATGCCCTGAACGAGTATGTGGATGACCCGTCGACTGATGGTATTCCGCGGAAGTTCTGCTGCTGACACCCATTGGGTTGTGTATTCATGGTCGATTGTGGCCTTGCGTATTTGGGTGCGAATCCCACTCACACAACTGCACAGGTGTTTTACCGAGGTCACCAGAGTGATCTGTGAATCAAACAGTATCCATCAAAAATGTTATTCAGACCCTCGTCAAGCGGGTTGCGGATTGCAATGAAAAAAAACAACTGGAAACTGCCAACCCAACAGCAGCTTCAGAGAGCGAGATGTCGGGGAAAAATTAAACTGCATTTGAGGGCCAGTAGAGGGACGAATTCAAATATTGTAGAATTCAATCGGCTGATGTCAGTATGTGGCTAAGGAATAAAATCACACAGAACGAACAAATATGCATTTACTCTCTGCAAGTCGATCAGGTCGCAGGATCCACACAGTGATGCGTTGTATGAAGGACATCAAACCTTTGACTTTGCTCTAGCAGATTGAATTTTCACATCAATTCATCCTTTTACTGGACAGATGCCAGTTTAGTCTATTCGACTAAGGGGACGAGATGGTTCAGGGGCTAGAGCGCGAATTTATTGACCGGAAGGTCCGTGGTTCGAACCAGACCTCTGCCTTTCGACTTCCCCTGTCTAGGATTGGACAACCTGGCAGCATCTCGGCCCTCGTGCTCCCTTCGGGTGGCACGGCAGCTAGGTACCGAAAAGATGTAAGAGTTGATTTTATTCGATTTATTCTATTCGACAGAGTTATTCATCTCCACAGTTCAAATAAATAAGGTTACTGAGAAGCCTGGAATGATAAGTCTACGTTGATCAATAAAGTATGCTGTGATCCAAGCATTAGTTCCGTTTGGAATCGTTCAGCCGCTAGTCACCGAACAGCCGGAAAGCCGTGGGTTTGGAACAACACAACAAATTGTTTGCAAAAGTTCTTTAAAGAGGATGTTGATGGTGTGATAATGATGCTGGAAATTCAAGTCCTTACCGGCACCCACTACATCTACCTGATAGGTCGAAATTCGAATCACGTGTTTATTGGCTTTACACCTCTACAAGAGTACCGCTGGAAGCTACGGGATCATGCAACAGTTTTCGCTGTTAAAATACTTCGGTCAAAGGTATCTCCTAATACATCGTGTTCTTTCAAAGAGAAACCAATCGTGCCCCCACCGATGTCCTTCGAACAATAATGTACTAGGAGACCACTGCTGACTCGTGGTTTTAGGGCTGCCAGACTCCTCACAGTCAGTAAATATGTTCATCAATTGGAACGAAATCCAAGGGAACTGGAAATAATCGGAAAAATTTGCACAACTTTTAAAACTGATTGAACAACCCTAAGCAAATGCGTTCTATTTTAAGCGTGGTTGAAATTTCCGAGTCCATCAAAGGCAAACCGATCACATTTGGAGGAAAAACTCCGGGTCACAGCAACAAAACAAAACAAAAACAGAGAAACGGTTTTCCGGCATCTGTTGAAAAACACCTGATGATCTGTCCTGGAAACCTATTTCTCATTCCCTAGTGGTCAACTTTGATTAAAAACTGATTAAAATGTTTGCCCTTTTGAACGCATTAAACGACTTAGATAGTCATTTTCGTCGCAAAAACTAGGGATTGGATTTTTTAAATCCCATTTTACTTGTCTTTGATTCAGAATTATGTGAATACTCTTGAACTGGAAATGAGGCCATACTCTCCTCACATTCTACGAGTGGACAAAGTAGACGGTGAGCTGCTGGACGAGACGTTCCCAGACACTTCAGAACTCTCGACGCGCTTTCAGAATCTTTTGTCAGATGCCGTGGTAGGTAGATTGTACATTCCATTTTTTGTCACGTACTGCGAGACCGTGAACGCACACACGCATCTCATTCTTTGGGTTAGACGCTATGATGAAAGGGCCTAATAGCTTTAAAGCGTGTGGTCGGGATTTTGCACAACTCAGGAAGGCCAGAAGAAACGTACGGAGATAGCTAGACGTTGTTCTACTTAGAAACAGATGCAGTGATTTCTGATTGCTGGTACAAATTTTGCGCACTGCCACTGTCCAAAATTCATATTTCTAGCTAGACGGCCGTTATGATTAACTTTGTCGTTTTTTCAGGCTGCATTCCTTAATTGGAGTCAGACGCCCAGTTAACATTTAAAAAGTTTCAGAAATATGTCTGACTGGGTGTAGCAGGTTGATGTTGATGCCCTGTTTTGTGCGCAGATTGTTTACGTTGGGTCCGAATTAGGTCCGATTTTCCTTGCACGGCCAGGAGGTCACTGGATCTGCGATCTAACAGTGCGCACTTCTGCCGGCTTCACCCTGGAGTGCCGACGCCTCAGAGCAAACTTAGCCGCGTATAGTAGGGATACTTCCTTCCTGATGGCAGCAAGTGAAATCAACCTATACCGAATAACCGAAAAGTAGTTTACAGCTGTCTCATCTCTGTTGGAAATAATCAGCATTGCGTGTCTCTTGAACCTCCAAGGAGGCTGGAACTTGCGGCCTACAGGCCAGTGGTTGATAATGGTTCAGTCTTCAACGGAGAAGCCATCCATCTAGGGGCCAGCCACCATATAACCAAGTTGTGTGGGTTCCGTGATTGAAGGATGAGCGGCGTTACGCCTTGCCTAGGTTAGGACCAGTCACACTGTTGTTCACTCACTTGTGGCCGAACAATGGTGTTCAGATGGCCAGCCAAGGAGTTCGCGGGTTCAAAACTCTCTTGAGTTTCATGAGATGCACACTGTTGATGATCCCCAATGATGATAAAACAGCAATACAGTGTTTATAGGCATTTCAGCTTCACTTATAGGACGATATTTCAATTCAGCATATCTAAAATCTCCTCAAACTACTAATAAATTGTTTTTTCCGACGATTCTAGTTTACGACCGCCACATGAATGTGGAATGCTGTGATCGCTTTGTTGCCTATCAAGTGCTAAGATGAGCAACAACCCGAAAAGTTTGAAAAAAACAATGGTTTATTGATTATCTGTTAGCAGACTATGAGCAGATGGCATAGCGTTCTTCCTACCAGATTTCGCAGATGACAAAGCAGCGAGGTTTGAAGTAAAGGGAAAAAGGCATCCCTCCTTCTCCGGAACATGTAGCCCCTTCAAACTGGTCAGCTAAATCAAAAATGGTTAGACCAGGAACCACCCGAAAATAAAATTTATCAACTGCATGAACAGTCAACGATCGCATATTTCAGAGGTTAGCAGGTTGACAGTGCTAACCAAAGGTTCACATACCCAATTCCTGTAGTTCTGTCTGATTTATCCCTATAAGACTGGGAGGTCTAGTTTGACTGAGTCGCATTTTTACAGCACTGTTGTTAGTTAGCGAACGGGCACATTCCTCAGTGCTTCCTACCCATGCCGAACAAAACTCTGAATAGGATACTTTCCGCGCATAGTTGACCAACTAATAAAAATGGGGGTATTCACGCACAAGTATTGGACTGTTAAATGAATTGTGAACGGAATCCCCTGTTCTGTGGACGGGCATCGTCTACCTATGACCATCAACCAGGACTGTGCTGTAATGTAGTCCTTCCATGCTCTTCGGAACCGATATGTGTGTATGTGTGTATATATGTGTGTATACGTGTATATGTGTGTATATGTTGTGTATAAATTTCAGCACAGATATATTCAAGGTGTGAAGATGTTAACAGACATTGGAAGCAGATTCATGATAAGACATGCTTGGAGGTTCCGGCCTTTTTTAAGGCCTAAAAGGCCTACAGGCCTACAACTTACTTGAACGCGAGCTACACAAGCTACGCACATTTGAGATTTGAGTTGGTGGGAGGCCGAACTCAATTCCCCGTTTATTGCTAAATTGAGCTGAATTTGCTGAGCAAAGACCGTTACATCGTCCAGTCGGAACGATATTAAAAATGCCAGAGAAGAATAATGCAAACGGACCGATAATTAGTTGAACCTCTCTCTGCAAATGGGTGAAAATGAGGGACTACTTCCGAACGAATTCCAGGTTTGATGCATATTACTTATGAGTAGTTCAGAATCAGCTAGGCAAAACAGCAGTAATCCATCAATTTCAGATAGTTGCTCTACGCATTCTACGTGTTTGAGGGAGACACACGTAGTTTCGTGATGTGTGCCTCTCCTCCGTATATGGACTTTAACGAAGCGCAGCATCTTAAGCATACTGCAATTGAAAACGTTCTTTGTGGACTGACGTTTTCCACTGATTGTGTGGAGTGTGTAAATTATTTCCAGAATATAAAGATGCTTCATTTTTCGTTAAACCTGACAGATTTACGCAGAAAACGCTAAGGGACTTCTTTCTACGCTCACATCTGCGCGAAGTCTCCTTGAATCGTCCCGAATTTGGCTTCGTGGTGCTCGAAACGCACACGCCGACTTTGTCACCATTATGGGAGAGACTGCGCAGAGTTATGGGGACGTAGACGGCCAGAAGGTGTTCTTGTCAGACCTTTTGATTACACTGGCTTCTGGAGATGACAAAGTCAAGGAAATCAAACAATTTATACAGCAGCTGGCCAGTTCAACCGCCCATTCCAATACAGCGGCCGTCGTTATGGTTGCAAGACGCGAGCTTTCAGACTTCCAAACAGAGTTGGCGAAATTCCAACGGTTGGTTGAGTCGCAGCTGAAGGAGGTAGGAATATGTTTATATTTTAAATCATTCTATCTCAAAATAGTGCAACTGTTTAAGCTGATGTATGGCTGGGACCACACAAATATTTTCAGAACAAAATAAATGAATAAATTAACTCGTATATTTGGAGATGAGTACTTAAACAGGTCAGCCGTAGGAGATTATTCAAACACTGGTCTCAGTCAACGATTTGATTCGTGAAGTTATGACTAGAAGGTCCGTGGTTCGAACCCAACCGCAGCCTCTCGAGTGCTCCTGTCCAGACTTGGGTGACTAGGCAATATCTCAGTCTTCGTGATAGTGACATCTATTGATATGTTGGCACTCAGTTCAGTCAAGTGAACGCTTATTTACTCATATAGCACTGTAAAACTCTGTACAACAAATGCTAGTAAGTTTTGAAACATGGAAATCATAACCTTGAAGAATTACTGGTTGAATTCGTGTATCAAGTTTAGCTCACTTTCTTTGAGGGCTATTTGGAAACCCTTCACACCGTCTCGTTAGATTCTGGTATTTTGAGCAGTTTTATGGATATCACCTCAAATGTGGTCACAGGTAGCGTCAACCGAAGTTTTGAGACATATGTTGAAAACGTGAATGTTGTAAGTCTAGCCACGGTTGTTGAAATCCCGACACTTTAAAGCAACTATTAAGCAAGCTGAGTAATGCTCCAGTGCTTATAACACTCCTTGAATGCTGCTTACTAGATATTTTCTAACTGCCTATCTGTGTCACCCTACTTCTTCAAAATAAAAACCAGTTTAGGCGTAACACACTACTCATAAGGTTGCTGAAAGATCCTCGACAGCACATGACCGGTTTCGTCCTTCTTAGGACTCATCAGGTAGACGCGTCGTAAACGGACCAGCACAACCGAGAGACTCGGTTGTCTTTCATGTCAAAATTAACTTCGTGTGTAAATGAGAGTATTTGTAAAAAAGCCAGTTTGATTTAATCAGCAACCATTTTCCTAACGGCCCCTGGGAGGGCCAGTCATTCTGAAGCAGTTATTCTCAGCCTTGGCAACACAATGGCTTGTGTCTCAGCCTGCATGACTGACGATTGGAGTGGCTGACAGTTTAGACGCCTACGCTTCATCGGAGATCGTCAGGGAATGAAAGCACAAGCATTGCTTTCTAAATTTATGCAGCATAGCGATTTACTGCGCGTTTGATTGGCTCAGAATAACATGGTCACCGGTTTGTTTTCTGAATCGGCTTTGCAAATTTCAAGTTAGATGCAACTTGGATGCTTTTTACCAGTTGGTTAATATTTTGTCCCCTGTTAAATTTTCTCATACTGGTCCTCTGTTGGGCCCATCAGGTATTGTTTGGCGCTGTTTGGTGAGAATATTCCAAATCAAATGTAACATCTGTGTGTGATGATTCACTGCCATTCCCCACTCTGTAAATCGTGATTCATTTTGAACGCATAACTGTATTCTGTGCACAATAAAAAGCGCACGCGATATATGGTTGGTACGATATACGCCGATTTCACATCACTTTTGGGTTCATCCGTTATTTTCTCATTGACTTTTAATGGGCCAAATTGTCTAACTTAAATATACCTCATCTAACCTCATGGTAAGTCAAATTACCATCGTCTCGAATGCATTTTAATTATGGGTGTATAGCACTGATCGGTATTCACTGAAAATCACGTGATTTATTTTTGTCGGGTAGCATGATTATCGTTTTGATAGGCTAAGAAACCTCAGCTCAGTTTATCCATGAGTTTAACCTGTTCCATCTTTAAAGTATTGCAGTGAAAGAACCGAGCCGCGGTAAACAGGCGTCAAATTCGTTTTAGAATGTTTTGGAATACCCTGAAACGATAAGTAGCTCAGATGAAAGATAATTTCACGGGATGTGAGACTTCCTTAGGAGAAGTAGTCAGGAGCCAGTCAATACGTGACCACGTGACGTGCTTTTCGTGCTTGGAAGATGGATGGTGTTACATCTTAAGAGAGAGAGAGAGAGAGAGAGAGAGAGAGAGAGAGAGAGAGAGAGAGAGAGAGAGAGAGAGAGAGAGAGAGAGAGAGAGAGAGAGAGAGAGAGAGAGAGAGAGAGAGAGAGAGAGAGAGAGAGAGAGAGAGAGAGAGAGAGAGAGAGAGAGAGAGAGAGAGAGAGAGAGAGAGAGAGAGAGAGAGAGAGAGAGAGAGAGAGAGAGAGAGAGAGAGAGAGAGAGAGAGAGAGAGAGAGAGAGAGAGAGAGAGAGAGAGAGAGAGAGAGAGAGAGAGAGAGAGAGAGAGAGAGAGAGAGAGAGAGAGAGAGAGAGAGAGAGAGAGAGAGAGAGAGAGAGAGAGAGAGAGAGAGAGAGAGAGAGAGAGAGAGAGAGAGAGAGAGAGAGAGAGAGAGAGAGAGAGAGAGAGAGAGAGAGAGAGAGAGAGAGAGAGAGAGAGAGAGAGAGAGAGAGAGAGAGAGAGAGAGAGAGAGAGAGAGAGAGAGAGAGAGAGAGAGAGAGAGAGAGAGAGAGAGAGAGAGAGAGAGAGAGAGAGAGAGAGAGAGAGAGAGCTAATCACATTGCTGTTCAGCCGCTAGTGGCCGAACGGTTAAGTGTTGTACCATTGGTCTGAAGGTCACGGGTTTGAAGCCCTCTGAGTTTCGTGATAAGCACACTTCTGGTGATTCGCAGCAAGGGTGAAACAGCTGTACAGGGCTTCTCGGCTTCTCAGTATAGATGTTCTTCACTGATACGATGAAGTCGCTATTGATCATTTTAGATTGTTCACTAGGAATGAGGTCGAACAGACTTTGTTGTGTGAAACCTGTTTAGGTTGACTGGTGGTGAAAAAGCCAAAAGACAGTCCACTCGTTTGAACAGTCCTTCTCCTGTCCTCCACTGAACTCGAGTTCCGCTCTTATTAGAGCTCATTAGAGTTGATATCATCAAACGTATCCAGAATGCAACTCCGGATATCTGAGCTGCCAGGCGGGCTTGTTAACACTAGCCGACCAGCACAGGCAGGACGTATATGAATTATCACGGCTGAGCGATATGACTGGTTTACCTGATACTTCGAGCGATAACCCAGTAATCGTCCTGATCAGCTTATTTTGGGACTTTGCAGGCGGGTAGCTCCGGGGGCCTGTTGGACAATTTTTGTCCTGTTGTACGTGGTTGTGGGATTTTTAGAATTCGAAATTTTGAGCACTCCTTCTCCAGTCTTGTCACAATCGTTCTAATGAGCGAAGTTTCGCGAATGTGTTTCACCTTTTTGTTGTGTACCCATCAGAATATTTACGTCAAGGTAGAATAAGGACTGTTTTAGACGAGACTGATGCGAAATATGAAAACCCCACGACCACCCACAGCAAGAAATTTGCACTTTTTTCATGACGTTTCGATCCTCGTTGGGAGAAGCAAAGTGATGGGAATCCCGCAAGAAACAAGCGTCATTTGGTACCTATCTTGGTGCGGTCAGCCTGCAAGAAGATGTTCAAATGATCAAGATGTGATTGTCAAGTGCGCGAGGATTGAATATTGTCTCAGTTATTCATGCTATTGACTGGCGTTTGTCAGCCGCCGTGACCACACAATGGCTACGGGGTAGCAGTCATTTCGACGGAAGCAGGCAGACTGCGTATGAGGTGTCATGGTTTCCGCACAGCATCGTTCTGCGTGCCTCGTTGTATTTTCACGAATTTTCTGGGCCTTGTCAAATAAAACATTGTGGTTTTCGATCAATGTGTACAGAGCAGTGACTGAGTCTGTTTCCAGCTTCTGGAACAGCGTGGAAAGCGTTTTCTACTAAGCGCACTTTTAGCTGCCTATTTGTATCTATTGGGCACTGAAATCCACACAAAAAACTTTGTACATGCCGTTATTTGGATCACTTGAGTTGGTGAGATTTTCAGGGGTGTACCAAGTGTATTCTAATGGTGTTGTTTATTTTGGACTTATATTCTGATGATACCTGACGAATTCGCTTAGCAGTTTGTGCGCCGTAGGGAACCTCGTAGACAGGATGATATTGTCCTCAGGGTTTTAACTTGTTTCTCAATGGGTAGGGTCCGTAAACATCAACCAATCGGGTGACTGCCTGTACACTTCACCCATAGCCCTGATTTCAATATCATAGGGCTCAGGTCTGACTCATATCGTAAACATTTGTGCATCCGCCTCTTACACCTGTCCGCTTAGGTGTGCTCAGTCGCCGTTCGGTCGGTTACTAGTACACACAATCTCAACGAATCAGTAAGCATCATATGACTGTGTGCTCCAAACGGCCTTGGTTATGGGTCTCATCTTATCTAATAACCCCAAAAGCCTAGGGATTTTCCATTTACAAACGATCTTATTGACGGAGTCCATATGGGTTGGATTGTACTTTACTCTTTGAACCATCAACCACTAATATGGCGCAACTAGTTGAGTAATACTTACTTGGACTTCTAAAAAAACGCGTACATATAGTGACGCTTTACAGAGTTAAGGTGATCATGAACAGGACAGAATCTTCAAAGTTACCGAGTTTGTTCCAAATTTCATATTCTCACTTCAAGGTCATAAATCAGCATCCATTATGCGTGGCTAATGCCACATGGGGTTTGCACAGAACAGCACGTACACTCTCCTGAAAGCCGTGTGACCCGTGTAAATCCGAGCGTCAATTTTATGAGGTGGTTCTCGAACCGTCAGTACGTGTAACTGGCAGCTCACAGTTGAACTGACTAGCCTAAACACATGCATTTATACGTATTCCCCTATATATATATACATATATATGCATATAAAGTGCACGGTATAGAGCAGTACATCACAGTGGTTCACTTGTGGTACACACTGGCAACTCACTGTTCAAACTTCGAATTTTTTTCGGAATCTACCCTTCAGACTACATCTGACGATATCAAAGAATTTGAGGTGTGAAACAAAGAACGGCCGTGTCGAGGGCTGGACTTATATCACCAAGTACTTAACGATCAGTTGTACTTGCATCTGACTTAATACACTACTCATAAGGTTCGTGAAAACTACGAATATTGTACCGACTGAACCATGAGGCGGCCTTTGGGCAGCATATTTAGCTGAAGAAAAATATAACAAACGAGACATTCAGCTGGGTGCCAGATGCGCCTCCCGTGAAAACCACATTAGTATGTCGAATTTGTGTGTATTTGTTTCTAAAGTCCAATCAATAAGTGTCACGAGGACGTTAACCTACGGTGGAGGGACATGCAGGCCACCGACAAAACCGTCACCCGATGCTCTCTATTCACCGAAGCCTGTGTGACAGTCTTTTTTCGGATTCTATATATAAACGACTACACCCATCACTTTTTCTTACTTTGTTCTAACCAGACTGAAAACAAAATCGCTTGCAACAGTCAATTAATGACCGATCTTCAGGCGGAAAATGACTGGTTGAATGAATTACAAAACAGCTTACCCGGGAGTCCTCCACCGGCGAAGCCAAACAACGGCGAAATAACCCTGACTCATTTGGCTGCAGAGGGAAAGAGTAAACTGAGTCAACTTCAACAACACATGACAAAGTTAGAGTCGCACGACAAACAGAGTTGCGAAACGCTGCGTGAACGAGCAGAACAACTGAAGAATTCCGAAGCCTCTGATAGACTGCAGCATTTTGTTCGTCGTCTTACTGGGCTTAAAGAAACGGTAAAGGAACGGCTTACAGAGTGGGAACAGTTTCTTCAACTGGTAAAGGAAATCAAAGATTCAACAGATCATCTCTCTGGAAAGATGACCAAGCTGGAGTTGGAACGAACTGATGAGATTCGGATGAGAACTGTTACTTCAGTGGAAGAAGATGCCAGTCCAGTCGCTTTGATGCAGAATCTCAAAGCAAAACTTGAGGTAGGTTGCTCAAATAGCAGGAACACTTAAAACTGTTACTGTGCCCGGTGGTTGATGCCACGTTGGCGATAGTGCTGAGCCTGAATAAAACAAGCCAAGGTTTCCCAGACGATGAGTGATGTTGCAACCTCCACTGAAATCAAAAAAAGCGCTGATTCCGGAGAATCAACATGAGATGTCTTCAGAATGTTATTCTTCATGATGAAGAACCCAGAACCGTTGAAATTTGCCGCATTTCTTACACACCATCTGCTCACATAGACGAGGAATTTGAGCAGTAATTTATGCATCTGTGGTAATCCGATGAAGATTCTGAAAATTGTCCCTTTCCTAAGAAAGCTGCCAATCTTGCCGAGTTTTAAAATTTCAGCTGAACTAGTATAATAAACGACTAAATAGGTGTTTATTAGTGCTGATTCACTAAGCCACGTACATAGGCTGATAAAGTGCATTGCGAAGAACTCCGAACACGATGCCAACTTGAAAATATCGTGATGACACTCTAACCAAACCACGAAAATTGTTCATACCATCCTAGAGATCCTACCTACGTTTTACGCATTTTTGGATTGACCGCATTCAGCAGTACGCCACAACATAGAGACCTTAGAAAATACGCTAACTGCAATGCGGCCAACGTCGGTTACAGTCAAATTGGTGATGAAATTAGCTATCGCCAACTCCAACTGTGACTCTTGGCCTCATCTTGATGCACCTTCTCAGACTCCCTATAATCATCATCACCGCCGTCATCATCATCATTATCAGCATCATCACCATCATCTCCATCAACATCAGCGTAATCGTCGCCATCATGACCATCATCATAACAAACATCAAGATCATCACCATCATCATCATCGCCATCAACACCACCATCGTCATCATCATCATTGTCATCATGATTATCATCCTTATCATCACCATCATCCCCACCATCGTCACCATCCTCCTCCTCATCAACATCACCAGCATAGCCATCAAGCTTATCATCATTATTATCACCGTCCTCATCAGCACCATCATCATCGTCATCACCATCATGATCAGCATCATTATCCTCACTATCCTCATCATCACCATCATCATCATCATCATCATCATCATCATCATCATCATCATCATCATCATCATCATAGCCATCATGATCATGATCATTATCCTCTTCATGACAAGCTTCAATGTCATCTTCATCACCAATATCACCATCACCTCATCGTTGACATCTTCAATGTCATCTTCATCACCAATATCACTATCACCTCATCGTTAACACTATTATCATCGTTAGTACTGTTGTCTTCATTGTCATCGCCCTAATCAACTTTATCAGTTCCACCATGATCCTCTTGTATTAACGGTCTCCCGGAAAACGGCCACTCAGGCGAATCCATTGTGCCGAACGCAAAACTAAACAATAACGCATAAATCTCGAGCTGGTAGTAAAATAACAACAAGCCGAAACTTCATCAGTTTGAAAATTTCACATAAGGTTACTTAAAAACAGATGAGCCCGTTAGAAAGACCATCTCTGTCATCCGTAGAAATCCTTACCTTAATAAAGAGAATTCTGGTACACCTCTAGGACTGAAACTGCCATATGGACCATCTCGGAGAGAACGAAGATCAGGGGTTTGAATGGATTCCAGTGCTCGCGACGGTCCCAGAGTCCTGAAGTTTTTCAAGAATATACTGAGCTGAATAAAGTTTTGCCTTCATGCTTCTGTGATCGGTTTATTCTACTGGACTAGCATCGTAATCGCAAAAATTATTCTGGTAGCATCTCCAAGCTCTAATTTGCATGAGTAAAATTCCAAAATCCTTTTAGTTGAATCAACCCATAGTGTTTCGTGTTTCTTCGGAGGAATACCGCTTTCAGAAATGTTAATATTGTGATTGAAGCGCTGTTCAAATTGATTTCTTTGAACTGTTTCAGTCGGACAACTCCCTGGAATGGGAAGGGTTTCGAAGTTCGATCCCCTCAACCTCATTTATGGCATAACCGATCCATGATTCGCTACAACAACAATGCAAAATAGCCTGAGAATACCTGGTGGGAAACAAGATTGATTTTACGTGACCCTACGTATGTAGGCCAAAATTTTTTCACTTGGTACATCCTTAGTCGTAAAAATGACTTTGTTTCAAAGGGGACTGTATTGGTGGTCCGAAAAACAACATTTCTGAATTCGTCCCTGTGCGGAGACCACCTTGGAGGCCAGATGCTGGGAGGCACTAGGTTTAGTCTACCCTCAGAATCAGAAGTATTTACGTCTGTCCAATACATTGGCCTTTCCAGGGGGAGTAGGACTGGTTGTGAGAAAATTTGGATGACACTGTGCAGCTATAGCTACAGCTGAGATGGAATACCACTCAAAATCAAGTCTTCCCTCCACCGGTCCACTCGTCCACGGTTTGCCATGGCCCGCTGTTCAGCAGAATCTGGCCTCACCAAAAGACACAGGTTAACCAACATACGGAGGAACTGCCTGAGGTGACTGTACAAAAGCGTCCTCCTCTGTGATGTGGCCATTTTCTGGAGAGATTTGGCCCATGCAAAACCATCAATGAACCAACCGAAAAAGTGATATTCTGTGCTAGTTCATCCAGGAAGAGAAACAGCTACTACTACGGGCGGCGGGCCGCACAATTATCGTCTCAAAGTGAAGTCATTCCCGTAGTTTTGTGCTACACAGATGGAAATCATACCGTTCTCCCATCGACCAACCAAGGAATAGAATTGCCAAACGTCAGCCAAGACAGATATATATATATATGCTTGTTACCTGGAATTAGGAAAACTTAGCTTAGGAGTTTGTTAAGCCAGCCTTTGTGGGAGAGGAATGTGCCTGCAGATGACACCTTAGTGCGTCTCCCCTAGTGTCTCCGGGTGGTTTCTTGAACAGCGTCAAGAGATGAAATTGGCTATAGTTGCGAGGTTTCGCCTGTTGGCTGGAATTCATTGAGAGGGGTAGAAATGTTACTTTCATGAACATTATTTTACTTTATTCCGACCATTTAAACATATGGCTCTCAGCTGTCGTTGTGTAGCGTAGAAACTTTTGGACAGGCAGCTGAATACTTTTTCACCAAATATTATAAAAAATGTCCCGACATATTATGGCGAACGACTAAACCCATATAGTCTTGAAAAATTCTATACTAATACGATTATGTCATCGTTTGTTTCTATGAATCTGAAGCGCATTTCGGATCACATCGTTCTCATCTGTACTGAAAATTTTCGCAGCCGTACGCATAACTCAAGGACAATTCAGACACTGTTGCCTAGTGTCTGATTCTTAGAAAAAAAATCAACTGCAGTAAAACGCCTTTCTCACAACTTTGTGTACATCCATTACACGTGTCCGCCCGTACATTCTTTTTGTCTCCAGGAGCTGCTCTCCAGACGGTCAGAATTCGATGAATTACATGCGGCTACCGTCGCCAGATGTGAAAAACTGCGTTGTTTACCCTCCGAAGTGACATCTGTGGAACGCGGACTAGAAAAACTTTTCCAAGCTATTCGGTCAGATTTGCTTCATCTCCAAAGCCTAGTGGAAATGGTTGAACAGTTTGTTGTTAAAATACGGCGATTAGATCAGTTGTTGGACGATGTTGTGCATGCAGCTGCTGGTCCCAGCCAGCCAAGTGTTGCGTGGAATAGGCTTAATGATGCAGTATCTTTCTACACAAAAGAACTGCAAGTTCTACAGGATACGGCTAAAACTTTGGATCCTAACGTGCAACCTGCAAAGACCGCTTCTGGGAGGAACTCCTCAGAGTTTGGACGCCTGGGCCATGAAGTGATCGCTACGATTGACCATCTGAAGGAGGCACCGGAATTAATTCTTGACAAGCTTCGTGCTATGTTGGTGAACTGGCAGTCAAAGGTCAATCAAATCAAGTCAACGGTGGTCAGTCGTGCTACCGCAACAGAAAAGTTAGTTCGTGCTCTGGAGATCATGCTTGCTTGTGAAACAGAATATCTGGCATTTTTTAAGCCATTGGACGAGGAATTATCCGAGTTGAAACGACTAACTTCTGTAAACTCCCTAGATTCCTCAATCAAATCGATGAAAAATTTGTTGAACAGATTGAAATCAGATGGAGCGGTCCTTCGAATTTCCTTGGCAGACGCTGTGGAAAAAGTGACCAACACTGCGGCCGATGTGATCGGTAGGAACCAAGAGATGTACGAAAAACAGATTTGTTGTTTACTGGACAAGGTGGTCTCAAACTTTGACAAAAGATTTGATGAACTACAATCGCGACTTATCCAACTCCTAGAGGAACGTACAAATCTGGCCCAGTCGGAAAAGGGATTTCAAACCGAGATGGAGGTCATCCTGAAAGAGCTAAATCTACTCCACTCAGAAGCTAACCAAATGCTAGCGGCTGTAGAGGGCTCTGTGGATGTCGCCGGTTTCAAGAATTGTGATAGTCGGCTGAAATCGCTTACCAGAAGGCTAGAAAAAGATTCACTGGATGTTGCGAATTTAAGTAACAAACTTAACCAGGTGAGCACTTTAAGCTCAGAAATGAGTACGCAAATACAGCAGCTGGAAGAAAAGCTAGCATTAATCTCAGAGACTGTGAAAAAATGTCGACAACTCCATGGGGAGAAAGAAGCCACTTTCGCTGCCTACGGCCTCGCTTTGGAGCGGTACAACAGGGCTTATCATCAAGTAGAACAACGTATCGCTCATGTTCTTGGTTGTGCTGATGAGCGTATGGGAGACATTCAATCACCTCTATTGAGGCCCCGGCTGTCGCAACAACTGAAGGATCTTCAGAAACTAATAGAAGAACTGTTGCTTGTTCAAACGATACTCAAGACAAAACGATCAAGTGCCAGTTTACCATCTTCTTCTTCTTCTTCTAGCTTATGTAGGGCAGCGATCGAGCTGGTTGAAAGTTCAACTGAATTACGACCAGTTTACGAACAAACGGTGTGGCTGAATCTCGAAAGGGACTTGGAAGAACAGTTGAGTCGCCTTATGATGTCCAGAGATCAAGTGAACAGTATGAAACAGCGATTGACAGAATGGGATTCGAGAATGAAGTCACTTGAGACGGACTTACATCAATTAGAGCGAGAAATTCGAAGTTTTCCGCCTGCGGAGTGTATGGAAACCGTCGGCGCTGCTGACCGTAAACGTGATATGCAACAAACATTGGAGAAGGTTCAAGTCATACAACAGAATTTTCTGCCAGCGATGAAGGCAAGGCTGGACGCTCTGCAAAACCTTGGGGACGAGCTTCTTCAGACGGATTCTAATGTCTTGATAACTTTTTCAGAAGATGGACAGTCCGCAACAAACAGACTGCGGAGGGCAGCTGATAACTATGAGAACATATCGCGACTTGTGGATGGCTTAAACCATCGATTTAAAAAAATACAGCAGGATGAAGAACGTTTACAAGTAGCTCTAAAGTCAGTTGAAGAATGGTGCAACAGATTTAATGGATATCTCAGTGATTTAGAGGAGGGTCTTCTAACCGCCAAGCCGCAAGACACGGTCACAAATTTATGGGCGACTGCAAGTGGGAACCAGCAGTGTAGAAATCGTTTAAGCCAACTGGAAGTTGAATTGAAACAGGGTGAGTGTATGCTCAGAGAACTGACAGGAAGTTCAAGTATCCCCGCTCCTGGGACTTCGAAAATTAAATACGATGAAGTGTACAACCGCATTCACAATACGTATCCAGCACGTATGCAAAAGATCGCGTCTGAGCTCAAAAGGTTGAAGAGTGATTTCGAAACCTACAGCTTACAGGTTGGCGATGCAGAAAGAGTCATTCGTGTATTCGTCAAAAGAGCAGAGTCGTTACAACATACTGCGCAGGAAAACGAGACAAGCATCATGGCTACGAGTACACAAGATGAGAGGCCTTGGACCGTCCTGATGGAGGACCTCAAATCATTCTTTTCCTCCGATCTGAAACAACTGGAAATTCTGGAACAACGTCTTGGTCTCCATGCTGAAAACTGTCATACACCAACACTAAAAAAGCAGGTAGAAGATATTCAAGCTGATCTCACAGGGCGTTATGACCTGTTGAAAAAACATAACTCTTCATTACAAAAGTTGCGACACATGTTAACCGAGTTTGAACAATCTGTGAATAAAGCATATGCGGAAGAGAACAAAATACTACGAGGCCTACTTTGCCAGTCGCTGAATCAGTTGGAGCCCAGTAAACTATGTACACACCTGGCTGCCTGCATTGAAGCCACGGTCAAACGGCTAAGTGAATTTGAGAACAGCACACTTAAGCGGCTAAATCAGTCCTGGCAACAAATAATGGATCAAGCCACGACAACTAATTGTACACAACGAATTCTGGAACTTCCAATTTGCTCTAGGTTAACGAACTTGGATGAAGATACTCAAGACATTCTGGAGGAACTCAATGCAATTCTAAACAGCATCCAACCCTTGAAACTGGGATGGATGGACTCAGAAACACGAATTGGGCAAATAAAACAAAATAGCAAAGAGAAACCATTTTCACTGAGATACGAAAGTGGTTTTTCTTGGAAAAGAACTGCTGCGCATGGTCAGATCGAAAACATACCCACAGAAAATGAACTGGAACAAGAATCGCAAAACAACATGAAGAATTTAACCAGGTTACTTTCGTCATCTCAGCAACAAGTCAAAGAATTGAAAGACGTTGTTTCATCGCTGCACAATGAGAGGACTACAGTAGAAAGTCTGGAGCAACAACTGGATACGGTCATGCGTAGGTTGGCCTCATTGTCTTCCTATGTGGAAAAGCACGAAGAACGAGGACGTCGTGGTTCACCATTTCTGATGGATTCGATCTCCAAACCGACTGGCGCGGTTGAAGCTTTCCGAGCTGAGTTACATCTGCTCATTGAGAAATGGAGCACACTGGTTTCCAAGAGCCAGACTTGGATAAACAACTTCGGTCTACTCATTCAGGCCGTTGGTGAGCTGGATTCTTGGCAAATGGAATGCTATCGGTCGCTAGTTACCTTGGCGACTGCCGTTTCGAAAACAGAAACCAAACCGAGTTCGACTGATAACTCCCATACAAAATTCCTACTAGAAACTGGAAAAGCACATAGTCAGTCCATTCGTGATTGGTACAAACAGCTGACCGAATCGGGTATCGATGACGTGACCAATAGTTGCGCCAGGGATCAAGTGACCAGAGCTGATCACGTGATGCGCTCTGTCTTGGGACACTACAACCAGCTGCTTTGCCTAGGCGAACAGACATGTTCAGCACGGAGTGAAGCACTGACGGAAATTGGGGAACTTGAAAAGTTGCTTGAAAATTTGAGAGGAAAATATGACCAAATTAATTCGGAGGTAAAACACTCCCTTGAAACCAGTGCTTCACTCACTTCCCTGAACAAGATGGAAAAAGAAATTCAAAGGCTTATGTTACCATTAGACTCAGTGAACAACGAAGCGGAACAAAAAATGGCCTATCTGACGGAACAATCTCCGCGTTGGCTGGAATTGGGACTATTGAGCAAAAGCCGAGTGACAGTTTTGGAGCAGAAAACCAGTGGTTTGGCAAAACTTGCGAGTGGATTGATAAATCACCTTCATCAGCTGAAATCCCAAAATGTTGAAACCAATTCCCAACTTAAGAAAGCCAATCAATGGATTGCCGAGATGGCTGAAGTTATACCCAGGGCACGAGAAGGACATGTAAGTTCTGATCCTTTGTGATATCTGAATGTGCGATTTTGTTTTTCGAAAAAAACATAGTCGACTGATCTACGTCCAGGCGTTTTACAGGAATACCGTGGATGGCAATCTCCTTCCCCTAGTAACAGAGTCAAGTGATGAGAACTGAGTGGGAAGAAATAGCATCCATGAGATCAATTACATCAAAATGTCTGTTACCGGAAACAGTTTCGGATAACATAATGGCTGTAAATAGTAATCGGGGACTGCATAATTGATACTCAAGCACCAAATGTACCTAGAATCATGCCATCAGTTTGACGGAGTAAGCTGGGCTTAGGAAGATCGGTCACAAAATCTTTCGGATTCAAATTGGACACCCAAACAAGTCCACTATTTGTGACCGGTCAAAATGCTTGAAGAAATGGACCCAAAAAGTTCCAACTGTCGTTTAAGTAGTTTCGTACTGCACTTTTTGAAACCAGATGGGTCAAATATGAGATTAACTAAACATCCATGCTTTTGGCATTGATAGGGAGTTAATCCACTGTTGAAGTTTCACCTCCCACACTTTCTTTTGTTTCAAACTAAACCGAGCTCTTTAGGGATTATCGGCTCTAGGCAGGTAAAGAAAGACATGTGAAACTAGGGATAGTACAATTCTACTCATCTCGCTTGGTGTTACCATCCCCAAGCGACTGTGAAACATCAAAAACCTCCTAAAAATAGCAAGCTACCGTCCGCTCTCCTCAGAGTAACTCTCCTATACCATATCCGGAGACATTCAACTGTTCCACAAATACGATCGCCTCTGAAAGGAGTAACTTACCTCATAACATACTTTTTTATCAGAGCACCTGAAACATTTTTCCTAAAAAAATAATGGATTAATCACTAAACTCTTTCTTAGAGTCCAGTTCGAATTCCAACGTTTGGACGGCCAACAGATCGCACGAAGTCCATCAGGGGAAGGACTCCGACACCCAACCAGAACACAGCCCAAACTCTCTCATTCAGCCCTGAATTGATGGGTCAGCAAACACCCGAAAGTTTGGAGAGCATGATCCCTGCTGTATGCAAGGACCGTCTGGATATCATGGACCAGTTGCAAAAAGAGATTACCAAAACTGGCCCTAAAATTATCGAAGACGTAGCGGCAATGGCAGAGCAGTTGCAAGCAAAGTTGATGACGGTAGGTGTGACAAACGTCCAGGTTTCTGAGGAGGTGGAATCTTTTCGTGACAGAATTGAACAACTGATAGAAAATGTGGGATCTGAAAAACAACAGTTAGTCAGCGTTCTTTGTTTGGCCGAGGATTTCCAACAAACCGCTCAGAAATGGCAGAAATGGTACAAACAATTTTGCCAAAGTCTCACCGAAGCCATACAACGTTCCACAGATGGACTGCACCACACACAAGGAGTATCTGACCCGATGCAACCAACTGAGCCCATCAGTTTGGATATCATCCTTCCAGTGAATGAAGTCATACAAAGATTTAGGGTAAGTTTATAAAAAATCGTTAGGACACGATTATACTAAGGGGTGCGGGAAACAGGCTGTTTTTTTATCATTTTTTTAGTTTTAGTGATATTTTAACAGACAGGTAAAACATCCACGTGCTTGCAGGGATGTTCTCACCTTAGCGGAATGATGCGGTGAAATATACCGGTGCTTGGGATATTGGAAATGCGATAAAAATCAATTTGAATTCGATGTTGACCAGTTAGAACAGAATCAGAGAACAGTTCAATCTAGTATAGATACTCGGATTCCAATACGTCTGTCGCGGAGAAGCAACTCGAACTTAAAGGCACCTTGAATCGTGCAGGAGGAGTTCAGGGACATCTTTCCTCGAAATGAGGAAACCGGCAGTCTGTTATCAGTTTTGATGATCTGGGGCTCAAAAATCCGCGACATTGCAGCACAAGGACAAACTATGCCCCATATGAGGTTTGGCCACTAACCGATTTGAAAAATTCCAGTCTGTGATGGTGGAAGTACTGAACGCCTGTGCGCTTTTGATGAATCATAAGCGGAGCTCGATGAGGCTGTAGATTCGAAGGTGTAAACGAATGGAACAGAGGCTCGTTAGGAGAAATAGTTGACTCGCAACATAATAGAACATCTTTTATACCAACCAAATGACGCTATTCGTCAGTCCCTCTAAGTTGCAAATCCGTTTCCAAGGGTAAAAATGCAGTATTAATCCTCCCTACAAAATACGTACTGTCACGTCATTTAGGTAAGAATTTAGACCAATAACTCAATAGTTACGGATGTGACACGGTGATGTGTGTCACTAACTCTAGCCAATAGCAGCCGAGGAAAGATAAGACACAGTAGGAGCAAATAGCCAAACAGGGCCACACTGTTTTTGGAATTCGAAAGGGTGATGGTCCATGGGTGGCGAGAAACTGTTTCTTTCCGCCCGTCACTGGTGCATTTTGCGGCGAATGGAGGCGGGATCAACCCTACGAAACGGCAGGTTCAAAGAGGTAGTACCTCGCGGAGGAAGCTTATGAAAGAGAAGAGTCGTAGTTCACCGCTAGATTTCCTGTCATTTGTAACTAGTTCGTTCTTCTTTTGTTTGAAAAAGATGTACACTAAAATTCGACGTTTATTACTTCGAATCAATACTTACTCAGAGGTTTCGTCCGAACTCCAGCTCCTTATCAATATAAAATTGCACAGGACGTTGAGTACAGTAGAACTGTTGAGTGACAACCGCTTCTGTATACACTAATTGGCATTCCCAATAAGAAGCCTTGGCAGTTGACGATGTTGCGGAATATAGGTAGCTAGGATGCGCTGCCTGGCTTTTGGTCCGTTTGCCGAGCCCGGCAGTTGGATCATCGATCCACTCTATCGGCCGCTATGAACTAAAGAATAGCTCTAAACCACATGGGAAGTCAGACAACCTAATGACAAACAACGAACGAATCGGATCAAAGAAGGAAAGCCAGTGAAAATAGAATGTCACTTAACTATTCAATCAAGTAAAAGGAAATCGGACCACAAAGCAAGGAGGAAAGAGCCCGACTGCAACGGAGGAGCGGAAGTTTAGAAATGAAGGCTCATAGTGATCCAACAACATACAAGAAAACGAGACCAAAAAGCAACCCAGATTCTGAGCTGGCCAATCAAATTGCGCAAAAGATACCGCTAGAGCAACCAATCAGTTTAAAGCTACTGTCCTTGTTCGGAGGTATCAGTGACGTTAGTAAGAAATTCAAACTTCCTCGGTGAAAACAACTTGACAGAAAATTGGTACTAGCTCAAAACATCTAAAGACAAAAGGTAATACGTTGTAGTTGTTTTTACCACCAACTACGTTAAACTAAACTAAAATTTAAAAAAAATGATGAAAATATGTTCCATTTTTAAACTGGTCGTGTTGGACAGATCTAATTCTAGAAACAAAAACTCCGTAAATTTCTGTCTAATGAAGATATTTTTCCTCAAAATGATACCCACTAAACTAAAACGAATGTTCTGTGGCAGCCGCTTCGCAAACCTGTAGCGCAGTGTGACTCAGGAACTATAAATACTGATGTGCAAGCTAAGTGCACACCATTCTAAATATCATTTCAGACGGGATGAATTGGGTCTACGCCGTGCAAAACCATCAAGAAGCAGTGTCGGTAATTTATGTGGACAGTCGAAGTGTTCTTTTCAGCTTGCTTGCTCTCATTCACTCTTGTTCTTAAAATGTCACTGATAAGACAATCCAATGCTCGTTTTTTCTGTTAACCTATAGAGTAGCATTCGTAGGTGTCTTACTCTAAAACTCCATGTTTCTTCTTACCGCTCTTGTTCTCTCTTCTCCATTGTCCCGTTCTTTTTCAGACCTTGCTAAATGAGGTGACTACCTGGCGCAAAGTGCTAGCAAAACTCGATTCCCAAAGCACCGCTTTACGAAATCAGTGCCAGGATTCCAGTGCGCAGCGATTCACATCCGAGGCATGTAGTCAGCATGAAGTTTTGCAAACACAGTTGCAGGTATGTCTTTCCACTTTGGCTTCCTAAGGACTAGACAGTTGTTTACTGTCTGTAATTGATCAGGGTTCACAAAACTCATCAAACTATGATTAATCTGCTCGACAATGAAAACACCTCACAAAGTTCATCAGTCCTGCTTCTAAGAAGTCGTCACTCGAGCAGCCAGTCAACACGTGACCACGGGACTTGAATCCCGTGATTGAAGGATGAGTGAGTGGTGCTATATCCCGTCTAAGTGCGAGTTAATCACACCCGTGGCCAAGCAGTATGGCCGCGTAACTACCAACCGGGAGGTTGCGAGTACTAATTTTACCAGTTCTTCTCAGTTGTGCGTTACTGATACCTTCGAATAAGGATAAAATAGCCTTACAACACATCTTGGATTTTCAGCACGGTTCAACACCACGTACGAGGTGAATTGTCGACTTAAATCCGGAAACGTCGTGAATGGCTATTTGTTGCGCAGGTTTGAAGACAGTGCTTCGAAGAGACGGACAAAGCGATTATAGCCATGATTCTGCCAAACTTAAGTTTTTTTTAAACCGAATCTAAGCTTGCTAGAGATACAACTTTCTCATTAGAGATCGGAAGGATGGTTTCAGAGAAAAGCCAGGATCTCTCCTAGTGCTTTGGTTGTGGGTGTGAATCATGGAACTACTATAAAGAGCCTGGGTGATCCTCGAAGAATACAAAGTATTTTGTCAGAAGAGGAGCAATCTAGATTAAACAAATATGTCTTCGATAAATACTCTCAGTTGCACACAAATTTGGTTTTGACAGTAGGCTCAACCGAATCCAGCTGAATCTTTCCTGTATGGTGGCCCGCTTCATCTGAGTGTGCTGCACCAGGCCGCCTCATGTTTAAGTTGGTACGATATTCCGGATATCGCAATACGTTGTTATCTAGATGAACCATCGTAATCGAGACAGTCAACTGGGCCTCCCGTTACTGTATCGCAAAACCAAATTTGTGTATTTCTCTAATTTCGTGCAATTTGGGTTCAAGCGGAACACAATGTTGACGAAAACTCGGGGACTGCGCCCACCTGATGAGCCCTAAGATTGGCGAAACCGGTCGTGTTGTCAAAGCATTTTCAGCAACCTTACGAGTAGTGCATTACGTTTTCAATGACCTTATGAGTAATGTGCTAGTTCTAGACAACAGGATACGTGTCTACTTCCAGTGACTGACTGTACGGTGGTTTAACTATGGTGCTGCACGTCGATGTAGACTCGAGGGAAAAAGAGAGGCGGGTAAGTTTGCAGAGTCCCGATGGAATCATCATTTTCAGCTGTAAGAACCGCGCACTTGGCGTACGGTGGTTCCATCTGCCAAAATTTCGTTCATCGATGATTTGGGGAGGTAGGATAGGTAGCTGCGCATTGAGGCGGGAGCTGATGAATTGATGCGTAAATACATGTCTGTCAGTGGACTTTTAAGTGGAGGGATTGGTAAGGGAGCTATGCATTGAAGGCAATTGCTTGGATGCACGAGCGCCATTGAAGGCGCGACTGGGTTATGTCTGACAATGTTTCCAACCACTGATATGGCCCAACTTGGGGTCCCATCCAGGGAGATGGCAGTGACCAGCGCAGATGAGTTTGTTGGTAGTGGCTTTCATACTTCGCTGCCTGATAGAAGCCATAAACCGGCCTAAAAACCATGGCATAACAATGGGCACCAGCACTATCTACATGTTTGTCGTCAGGATGCAGGCGATATATATATATGCTGTATCTCTTCCTTCGAATAGAATGTACTCCTAAGAGAGGAGAGAGGTATTTTCCTCTCCGACAAGAGAGATTACTTCCCGATATTTGTGTTCCAAATTACCGGGCCACAGTATCTTTCGCGAGTATGTCATCCTTTTCTCAAAACTACAGTTTTGACGACTCGGGTTTAATTTGAAAACTGTTTTTAGTTGAAGAACAGCAATGTCAACAGCAATACTGTATCAAAGCAAGGATACACCTGATATAAGGTGCAACTTAGCCAAAAGAAACTTCTGAAAGTGACGCTAGGAGACAATCAAACATGCATCACACTTCGATGAAGATGATGTTTTTTAATGAACTGTCCCATTTTACAAATACGTTTCATGAGTGCGAGCTGTAACCTAACTTAATAGCTCGGGTCGCCTGGGGGCTCAGCGAAAATAAGTTAACTGAGACCATATTGACAGGCATGTTTTATAAGGACCACTGTAGCTGAGAGATGTCCGTTCCGCTGTAACACTCTTCCGGCGCCTAGCTGCCATGCCACCCGATTGAAGCACGAGGGCTAGGATACTGCCAGGTTGCCCAAGCCTAGACAGGGGAAGTCGAGAGGCAGTGGTCGGGTTCGAACCACGGACCTTCTGGCCAGTAAATTCGCACTCCAACCGCTTGCACCAAAACACCATACGTTCAGCTCTAGAAAATGTAAGCTTCAATTAGATCTTCATGTTCCGAGAAAATCCCAAGATGAGTGTCATGTTGTCAAGAACTTTACCAGTGACATTGAAATCAAAGCGAGGAACTAGACCACTTCACGGAAGTGAAAGTCGACCAGTGGACTGTGGTGAAAATCCAGCCATCTCAAGAGGAATTGTATGCTGGAGGTTTTCTGCCTTCTTCCTGTTTGTTGTTTGAAGTCTTCGTCTCATTGAAAAGATCGAAGTGTGAGTGCCGTTCAATCTTTTCAGAAAGTCATCCAAGAAATGAGAAACCGAATTGACGAGGTGTGGTAATTTGCAAATTACTTCGATGTGGACGGTTGATCTCAATGAATCTCTATTTTATGATTTTTATCAGCCAAACTTGTCACAAAGAAGCTGTATCATGTTTCATTTGGCAAGATAGTTACGATATTTACGATGTACTCACATCACATACTACTCACAGGGTTGCTTAAAATGCTTCGAAAGCATACTACCGGTTTTGCACTCATTAGTAGTCGTCAAGTAAGCATAGTTTTCGAATTTTCATCATCTTCAAGTTTTATCTGAATCCGAGTTGTACCCAGCTGGCAGGATTCCTTCATTCACAAGTGGTTTTGATATGAACGGTGAAACTTACTTGGTAAAAAAAACTTAGACTTTTTCTCGTTGCGAAAAACATCATTTTTCTGTTCATCATCAAAACTGTGACTTCCATTTCCGTTTGTTATAAAAGGATATTCTGCAAATCAAACAATGAATAACTGGATTTTTGCATAAACGGATCATTGTCTTTATCTTTTCAGGAAATTTTGGTTAAACTGCAGGTTCTTCAAGCCGAAGAATCATCGTTCAACCAAGCGCTGAATGAGTTACTTCAGTTGCTCAAGCAGCATGACTTTGTGCACAGTGAGGACATTCAATCACAGGTGGATTTGGAGAGAGTTAACAGAAAATACCGCGTAAGTTTCTGATTTCTAATGGCACTGAGGTGCAGAGATATCTATATTGCCAGTCCGTGACACGTAGCTTGTTTGTGGTGGAATACAGATCACAAGAGAGTTTGCAGTCAATGCGCAATTCATCGCTCTACGGTTTAACATCGGACCCCATCTTTCTTGCCTTTGCGAATCATTTGGAATCATTTTGGCCGATGGATTTGTCGTAAGGTAACCTGATGAGATCAATCAATCAGAAGCATCAGGCAGGACAGAAATCTCATCCATTCCATTTACAGCCCTGTAGATTGAATGAAACCAAAAGTGGCGGCAATTTATCACCTATTCTTCAATTTTCCTGGATGGATTTGCGTGGTTGTTATGCCAAATGTCGACTATCCAGAGTAAACTCTAAAAAAACAAAGCTGAAAGCCTTAGGTTGACGTGACCGTATTTCGTTGTTTCTAACAGCAGTCCATTGTTGAAAAAATTTTCCGGATTGTATTAAACCCGAAGAAAACAACAGGATTACCATAGCTCTAGGATTTTTATATCTGTAGGCGGCCAATTTCGAATGTCACGTGAATTCTTCTTGTCAATGAACAGGGCAGACATTATTTCACGCGACCGCGAAGTTATTTTCGGATTGTGCTTAGAAGTTTCGTCGGAGAATAAAATGAAAAATGAAGAAATTGTCTTGCTGTTATTAGATCTCATCAGCAGTGCAGATCCACTGGCCGTGCCTGGGTCTGAACTCCGTACATGTGACATGCCAGACGAGCGTGTTACCACCACTCCACCAGCGCACACTGGACGCATGTGAATTTTTGTTTGAACAGGTGAACATGTGGAGTGGTGGCAACACGCCAGCCTCACATGTCAGATGTGCGGAGTTCAGATTCCGGAAAGACCATTGGATATGCACTGCTCTAATAAGAGCAAACTCGAGTCCAGTGCGTTGGTGTGGATCCATCAGAATGATTACGCCAGGATAGGAGGACGACTGTTCAAACAAGAGTCATGTGAGTATGTATTGTACAAAATCCCGCAATCACCAACACCTAAACAACTTGTTATTGGATCGAAGGGTATGCTCAGTCCATGCGATCAATAAGTAACGGGTTAATACTGTTCACGGGACTCCTTCCTAGTCCTAATTCCTCTCAACAAGCGGTCCGCAGACAATAAGCGTTAGGTTACAATTTCCTCAAGACAAACGTTCCTGTTTCTTTGGTAGTAGTCTCGGGGTAAACACCAATGCATATGTCACATCTTTATAGAGGAGATTTGTTCTCCGATGTACAGTGATCCAGGAAGTCTTCGCATGAGCAGCTTCATTGTACAAGTCAGAAAGACATTGGGTAAAAATTTCAAGGCTTTGAGTCCAGCATATGCAAGGAGGAAAATGCACTAATGGGGGTGGATATGAACCATCGGCACCTTTGTAACCGTTTGAGTGCCTGGTCAAGTGAATTGTAGAGGTCGCCTGCTGTCCGTCAGACTCGTGGTTTACACGTTTTTTGGCAAACATCTAATGAAGTGACTACTGATATGACCATCTGGCCTAGTGTGGAATTTACACAACGGTTGCTGATGGTGTTGGTGCACATCAAGCGTTAACCCGGGAGGAAAAGGTGCCGATATCAAGAGAGAGAGAGGTTTCTCGGTAGCTCACGTGTTTGAGCACCTGTCCGGAGTCGGTGGTTCCAGTCCCCCTCCAGTTATGTCGTTCCGGTCGCACTTTTTGTACGTACAATTCACAGTTTAAGTTTCACTGTGGCCGAAAACGTTTCTGAGCAGTGTAACAACCAGTTGTACCTACTCGTCTGGTTGCTCTTTGAATGGTTGATGAAGTATGCATCGAGCTCATTTCAACTGGCTTTTTCGTTCTCCATACTTTCAGGAATTGGCTTCGCGTCTTGAACAAAATCAACCAAAATTAATGGAACTGAGTGACAAAGCAGACCGCGTTTGTCTTGCTGCGTCCAACAGCGTCCTCGGTATGCACGCTTTACTGTCAAATAGTTTGGTCAACGCATCCGAAAATCCCACGCAAGGGCTGTTTGACCGAACGCATCAAGCCACCCAGCAGTTTGCTCAAAATACAGCTGGTGGTCGGGCAAAACATGAGCTACGTGCGATACGGGAACAGTGGACGTCTCTGAATCAACGTGTTTCTCAGGTTAGTTAGCACAGTCTATTTTGAATTGATGTCATGCCCAGAACAGTAATTTCCAATATCAAGAAGTCTACAAACATTAGGCTACATTCCAGGTACAAGCGACGAACCCATCATGCAGTGATACCGCCGCCTCGAATGAAAACGAGACGTTTCCGACAAAATGGTCAAGCTAAGCGGATGATCCAAGCATCCCATTCACACACTCTCCCTTACTACCATCTGCTCTAAGGCACCTAAACAAACATGTACTGGGCCAGGAGGTTGTCTGAACAAGTCTGGGTGGGGGGGGGCGCGAGATAGCTCAGTGGTAAGAGCGCGAATTTACTGACCGAAAGGTCCGTGGTTCGAACCCGATCACTGCCTCTCAACTTCCCCTGTCTAGGCTTGGGGAACCTGGCAGTATCCCAGCCTCGTGCTTCCTTCTGATGGCATAGCAGTTGGGCACCGAACGAGTGCTACACCTGAACAGGTTTGGCCAAGTCATTGACAATTTTCAGAATGTCGCTGGGTTGAGCGTTGGTCAACAGCCAGACAGGCTTAAGCTGAATACAGAGTTGTGTATTGTGGTAACAGAGATTTCAATGCCCTTGCTGCTTAACACCATTCCGAAACTAACAGGTCCCTTCACCCCCAAAGATGATTTGGTATGTCCCTCACTGTACTCTTGCCCAGCTCAAGACCTCTATGAAGCCAACATTAATCGGATATTGTTAAGATACTCCTTCACACCGGTTTGATGGCATTTGTGATCCGAAGGGCGAGAACGAACTGGTTTGATGAGGCTAATGGCATGATGAATTCGGAAAAATCGACAGTCTACATATTACCGCACTAATAGAGAACTGTGTCGCTGCCAGTGCTGTATACTATCATAGTTGAATGTGACATAAATCTGAATCAAACTTTCCAATTCATTCTTAGCTGGCCAACTTACTACGATACTAGCTCAACTTGGTTCAGTTTCGTAGCGACCTCGTCGGAACCCACCTCATTAGACGAGGTTGATGAAGCGAAACAGGCGATTGCAGAGTAAACGCATCTCTTTAGATCTTTGGCTGAAGGTCATGGTTTCACACGAGTATCTTTTGTGTTGAAAAACAGCGCCGATGCAATGGACACGATAAAGAAACAGGTCCTTTTGTCAGTCTCCATTGAACTTTTAGTTTTGGGGCGGGAAAGACAGATATTAAACGGGTGTGCTGTACACGTTCATGCGATAACTTCTAACGTACACAGAACATACTGAAAGCTCTAGCAATAGGCCGAACGAAGCTGTGCCGAATTAGGAGGGTTCACAATTTTCGCTTCTAAATTTAGCTCAATTATTGATCTGCTCGTGTGTCCAACCACTGCCTGCCAGAGCGTCTACTTGTTGGACTGCAAAGTGAACAAACCCGATTCACAAGCGTTGCTTCTAAGAATGAATAGTTGGGATGCGTTTGGAGATCACATCCCTCGTCTGGACCGTGAACATGCTAATACGCAAAAAAGCTCGGTTTCTCCATCATTTGTTTGAAAGCACCCACTATAAGAAGATAAGATAACAAGTGTTGACAATAAGTACGTTGGATTAAATACGTTAATTTACGGGAGAGTAACAGAGTGGAACCGGCTACCACTGCCGCCGGTGATGTGGAACAGAAGGGAGATTTCTGGCAGGTTCCCCCCTCCCCGCCGTACGAGAACAATTGGTTCAGAAGCCGAAACACCTCACTAGTCACGTGAATTTTCCACAGTGCACTGCCAATCAGTAGGAGAATAGATAAATTACTTCAAGATCGAACGGGGCTATATCCTATCTAAGTGAAACTAAATCGCATTACTAATCATGGACAAATTATATACTCTTCAGCTGCCAACGAACAGTTCGAATGCGAGAACCTGTTTACGCTACAGCTGCCAATGAGCTGCTGAGCTGTCTGACTGGTTCGGACAACTTACCTGACTGGGAAAACTGATATATGCCGTTTTCACAAAGTTGACAAATTAAGGCTCAAGCACAACGCAATGTGAAACGATAGTAAGCAGAGAGCAAGGTCAGGTGAGAACGTGACAGTCGCGGGCCAGAAGCTAGATCTCACATCAAATGGACACACACAGAGACAATTACACAGAAATGGCCCACAAGAGAGCACGTGACTTATCATCCCATCTGCCTCCAGAGAATGATGGTCAACAATACCGAGATTTCTTGGTGCTGGGTTCGAACCCGTCTTGAATGTTTGCTCTTACAAACCATGCTGTTTTTCTGCTCTCTGTCGAGTTCCCTTGGACTTCAAGTGGAGTAGTATCTTCACTTCTGCCGCCCACGAACATATTAATGCGGCTTGATCTAACGTGACTACCTTGACGCTTCTTTGTTGGTTACTTTCGATCCGATGTCTACATGGTATATTTTCTAGGCTGAGGGTTACAGCAGCTGGGTCCCATGGCAGATAAGCATGTACACCAGTGAGCCGGGATGAAATTCCCCTGTCTTTGCACTAAGATGTCGGTTGAAATGAAACTCCATTCTTTTGTTGCGTTTTGCTTCAGACAAACCAGAGAGTATGGCTCCACATATCTCCAATCCCACAAACAAGAAAGGCGTTCGCTAGTTGGCACTGGTTTGACACACTGTCGAGTTACGTGTGAAATGCCATTAGACTTCTCTCCAGGGATTCCACAGAGCGCGCTTGAACAAAAGATGTGGGCTACTATCTCGACAAATACACTCATTTGCAAATCAATTTGTTTTTCACGGGAGACTCAACTGAAGTTCTCGTTTATGATATTCTTCAACCGACTATGCTGCACAAAGGCCGTCTCATGTTTAAGTCCGTACGGTATTAGAGATATCGCAGTATACTTTCACAAGGGAAACTACTCAGCAACCTTGTGAGTAGTTTCCTTGATGTGGCTTTCTAAGTATACTCAACAAGAATGAAACAGTTATTCGGTGTTTCTTGGTTTTTCGGCGTAGACTTGCTTCACTAGCAAAAATAAGCCTCAAGTGAACCTCTGAAATCTTCAGTTTGGTCTGACAACATCCATTGTCATCCCAGTAAATCTGTAGACCATTGATTTATGGACGTTTTTAAAAATGTTTTCCTCTATTAGCTTATTGATCAATCGAATCGGACCATCGTCCAGCGAGAACTGAACAAGGAATGGCTGGCCCGCAACCAGACGTGGTTAAACGAATTCGAACGTAAAGTGGAACTTTTGGAGCGTTGGTCTATCGAATCCAAACTGCAAACGAGATCACAAACTCCGGGCGGATCCCAAATGCCAGACGTTGAATGGAACGCCTACGTGGACCAGTACACAGTGAGTTTGTGTGTGAAGAGGAGGCTGCCATTAGAAGTATATCTTGAAGGAACATGACAGTGCTGCAGGTGCTTTTTCACATTTCCTGGGTATGGTGATTGATAGCGTCCTGTAAAATCAAACTCGTCCATTCAGATAAGGATGGTATGCACGCAAAACCGTTTTGCCCAAAAAGTGTTTATGTCTTTTAACAGACCCCCTCAATTGGTTGGGCGTTCTGCCTGAAGAACAGGCAATAGTTGGCCAGTAGCTAAAGATGTTGGTGAGAGATCACCCGGCTTATGTTAGATGCTTATAGCAGTGGTTACAATGGAAGAATTTTGTGGCACACTACCGTACAACATTGTAGAGCATAGTATAGCATCGTATAGTATAGCATAATTTAGTGTAGGGTAAGATAGGATGGGAAAGTACAGGATAGGATAGGATAGCATACAACTGTATATCGTGGAATAGTGTAGCAGCGCAAAGCATGATATAGTAAAGCATAGTATAATATGATGAAACCGGACTTGTTTCCTCCTGTGCGGGGATGGTTATGAATCCACACAAAACAGCCCGGCTAACAGGATAACGGGCCATAAATGGTGGGGAAAAGAGATTTGCTTTGCTTCGATCACTACATTGGGGAAACCCTTACAGGACCGAGCAAGGTTTGCTTATTTCAAGATGAATGCCAACTATTTGAAGCAGTATGATAGCGTTTATTTGGTCACCTTATGAAAACGCATAAGGTTACTCTAAATGGGGCACAACATTGCCGTTTCTTGCATCCTTTGCTCTGGTCTGAAACCAACTTATAGCTCCTGATTAGCATAGATATTGGAGCAAATTAGTGCGATGCAAAAATGACTACCCTTCTTAATTTAAGATGAGGAGTGCATACCAAAGATCACACTCCCTGTTTGCACCCACACTCTTGTTTTGGCTCAAAAGCGTGAGCTAAGTCACATTGAATTCAACAGTGAAGGATCACCGGTGATCAGTGTAGACCGTTACTCAATCGGATCACCGAATACATATTTGAAAGGATCACAGAAACAGTATCTCCATTATTTTCATGGCTTTGAGTTGTTTACCGAACGATCGATCGATCGATCGATAAATTGATCAATGTATGTATGCTATTGGTTTGTGTTTGAACAGGCTCGCTTCAGAAATGACTATGTTACCTTCGGCGATTGGTTGGTTGTCTTATTGATTTGTATCATTTTTACAGCACACGACTTTCCCGCCTTAAGGCAGTACAGCACATCATAAAAGTAAGCAAATACAAGAAAACAATAGATTGAAGACTATAGGATATTTAGTTACAGTGATCAGAATGATGTCTACTAGTCACGCAGAATTAGGTACCTATAAAGTGTCAACTGTCTTGTCAGAAGATGTTTGGACATTTGTGCTGATATGTGGGGGGCGAACTCAATCTTTTCTTTACAGGAAATTCTCGGGAAGCTGCAAGAGAAATCTCCAGAGTTTACATCATTTTCTGGCTCCATTCTGGAACTATCTGCGGCGGAACAGAAACCATTTGTGGAACTGCAAGAAAGGTTTGAGAACTTCTGCAAAAACGTTCAGGTGAATGTGTTAACTAGCGAATAATTGTTTATTCCCAAAACAGTTTAGGAGTTCTTTTGCGAAATGAATAGGGCACCAAGAAGTGCTGCATTTGGTTCGATCATATTGCATGCGAAATGCGACTAAGGTCAACCGTCAATTTGTGTTTTCTGTGTTGTCCTTCAAACCAGAGCTACGGTTTTCCAAAATACATAGCACTGAAGACAGTTTCTTACTAAATTTTTGGTCGGCTTTGTTTCATCATCCCCAAAACTTCTGGAAGGATGTGAAGCGCATGCACACAGGCAGAACTTTTGACAATCCTCACCGAATTACGCAGAAGATCTGTCATTTGATTGTTCCAGTTCGTTCCCGGTATCTCAGGGTCGTTTTCAGCTATATGCGCGGCCGTTTATTAAGCTAATAGACTTTCGAACCGGTTTATAATCGAATATTCCGCGTCCAGAACAATGAAATAACTGGCAGTACAAGTTGAGGCAGCCGTGTCAAACTATAACTTTTCTCGCTTGTTCTTCTCGACTCCATAAGATGTGATATTCTGTCAACTTGACGCTGCATTTCATGTACATACCTTTTCGCCCAAAAACCTTCTTCATGTTTGTCTGTCTTAAACGCGGACGCATTCCAAGCCCTTGCTGGACATACCTGGCTCCCAGCACACACACACACACACATACTGGTCCTGAACTAGGGGACTCGTTTTATACTCATGTTTCATGTAGCCTGGCTTCTATGTCCCTCTGCGAGTACAGCTTGGTGTCACGAGCTAGTTTGTTTTTGCTACCTCACCCAGGGGGGGGGCTAAAATTTTTTACCGTGAATACATTCTTTGCTTTGGCGTTCCCTTGTGCACAGGTACTTTTATTGGGTAATGCTAACGCGAGTTGGCTAACCCATTGTCTAATTTAAGCGGTCTGAATGAACACAATGTCCCAGTGACTATTGATGACGAGCGAAAACGCTCCAATGGTGACCGTGAGGCGTCAGCCGTTGAATCGTTGATCGACAAGCCTACTCAGGGACAGTTGTCAGTGGCCCTACGGGCATTTCGCACTCTCTCAGCACGTGACAAGATGTAGCACGAGTTTTGTACAGTCTTGGTCAAAAGAATTTATGAGCACCATACTTGAGTGATGTGTGTTTAAAATTTGGAACTTTTCGAAAGAACAATGGCGGGGAAAAGGGAAAGAAAGTGGACGACGTTAATGCTATTCCACACGTATTTGGCTTTCGACTGTAGTTCAGTCATCACAAATTGGGTTTACAAAACCAGTCCAAGACCTCTATCCTTAAAATTAATGTTACAAAAATTCACTGCATCCTTTCTTGTGACATGTAATACTCCAAAGACGGAAAATCATCTCTTCAATAAAGAAAATGAACCATGTTTGCTCAAAACGCTTGAAATTTCTTGAATGGCTTACATATAGACTATCTTTGTTTTAGCGATAAAAATTCACTGTTCTTTTAGGTTTATGTTCAGTGTGTGTAAACTGATAGACCACAAGGTGGTTTATAGAAATAACCGTCTTAGATAGAGCGTGGAATTTCCTGGTGACCTTCACTAGATGACCTGCTTTGTCTGAAATGTTCCCAGTGCTCCAAGGATCTAAAACTTCGACTGGTCGAGACATACGTAAAACGGACAACATCGATGAAAGCAACTGGTGAAACAGGTTGAAGTCAGGAAGCAACAGCCTGAGATGTCAGATTTGGTTTACGTTTAAAAATTTGTGTAGAGCAGATGACTTATTGTCTTTCAAGAGTTTAAAAGAGCTCCCACGTTTCCTTCCACGACGGATGTCCACTGCATTCCAACATCGTCTATATTTACCGATTTACCCAACTAATTATGCATTTTGTAACATTTTTTCTCTAGCAACGTATCGACTGGCTTCTACGTGTTTGCCAAAAAATACAACGGTTTCGTCAAGTTGTCCAGGAGACTGAACGATGGTTGACGAATACTAATGTTAAACTGACTTCATGTACACAGTCGTTCGGCAGTCCTGATGATATTGACTCATGGGAGAAGGCTGAGAATTCTCCATTCTGGATACCAAAATCGATCGAGAGTGTCAATCAACTAATACACGATATTGAGGTGAACGGGAATCAGTTGATACAACGTGTTCACCAAATAGCGCATTTCCTTGTCCACTGCGCGCTGAATGTGTTCAAGCACAGGGACTGTGAAATGACCGACTGTGAGTTGACTGAGACACCCTTTGGTCAGGCCACACTTTGCACCTTAAGATATGTGCTATCAATGAGTTCTGCACCATTGGGTACTGTAGCCTTTGAAGCTATCCGAAGAACTGACGAATTGGAACAAAGCCATACTACGGTACATGCTAACGCAAAAGCATTGAAAGTAAGTGATCTCACCCTAATCAACTGGCAGCATTTTTTTCTGTGGTAAATCTATTATGATCCGATTCAGACTTTAGTGAGTGGACCAATATTTTAATTCATCTTGGAATACGGTGTTTCGCTCTGTGTAACAAATTCCACTCTAACATAACTGCATATGTGCACACCCGTCAAAAACGACCATTTTGCCCCCTCAATCAAAAGTGCGTATTGTATTCCTTGAGGATATGTCATACTACATGAAGTGAACATGGTATCCCAGTTCTCAGCGAGAATCGTTTCATCCATCTAGTCGTTTATATGAAACAACTGGCAAGATCACAAAAGAAGACTTGATTTCTCCTATTACGAATACATACACAGCTTTAATGCTAGACTGCAGGTCGATTGACTTTGAATAGTATGGACAGATAGGAATTCGGAGTTGATGATCGACAAATACCGACAGGAGACTCAACTGAACCCAGCTGAATCTCTCCTCAACGAGAATCCGGTTAGGTTCATCTGACACGCATGTTGTACTCGCTTGGTAGGATTCGGTATCATGTGCACATCGCGGTGCGAGATAGTTTATTCGACTCGAACGAATTACACAGATACATTAAGACCACGTAAAATCTTCCGGCTGAACCTCTCAAAAGCACAAACATATTGATGAGTAAAAAATGAAGCTAGAGAAAGTAATCGTATATCATTCAGCCACCCAAACGGTCAGGCGACTGATTCCAAAGAAGCTGAGCTCCCATTAGTATGAATGGTCTTTTGTGGCTGGGCTTTTGGGGAACTTACATCTTTGTTGAAAAATTCCGATCTTGAGGACATACTGGATGCTTTGAAATAACCCAATGATCAACTGTGCACATGTATAGAAGGCATGTATGGTTGAGGCCTGCACATATTTGTAAAGGGCATCAGAAAGTTGGTAACGCTACCCAACGCCTGCGTGACGCCGAAAATTTCTGCGTTGTACTTTACGCTCATAAGGCTTCCTTCATCAAGTATGTGGTGGGACAAATCCCATTGGTAACGGTTTTGAAATCGGTCCGAGTTTCCACTCTCAGTTGTTTTTGTCACAAAACTCTGTTGAATAAACACAAGCCTCCTTGCATTCGCACTATTCAGAATCGTCTGATGGGACAGATGGACAAGTGGAAAAGGTTCATGGAATTGCTCCAGAACGTGACAGCATTCCTCACTGGAGAGCTACCCAAAAGATGGTTACAAATTTCCGGAGACCCATTACATGTTGCCAGGTGTTCACCTACAACTTCCACCTCATCTACAAGGCCTTTTCAGCCGATCGCCTACTTAAACGAAAAGTTACAATCTCTGGCAGTGAACACAGCCGACAAGCCCCCAGTCGCAATGGCCGAGAGCCTCAGAGATTGTGAGGCCCAGCAGAGCCAAACAGTCGCACTACTCAGCCATCTGATCACATTTAAACGTGATATCGTCAATTCAGCCCACGGGTGAGTTTCGCCTTAGAGGAGAAACTTGTAGGTAGAAGACAACCAATAAAAACCTGATCATATAGGGCTGTAAAAATTTGTGGGATAGAAAATTGATGCTTTTTTGTGCCACCATTACCATCTTTTGTACTGTATTGTAGGAATTTTGTAAAATTTCTAAGTCAATGTCCTGTTCAGAACAGTCTCATCAGATCCAACAACGACAGACTACTGGGTTAAATTAAGTAAAGTTTAAACTGGACTATCTAAGACGAAAGACCCAAGAATATTTGAGTAAACATGAGCCAACTTCTCAGAATTCAGCAAATACTTCTGTGGATCTTTTGGTGTGGGAATGATTCAGTCAACTTAACTAAGAACAGCATCATTCAACCACAGTGAACTCGATAGCCACGTATTATTTTTCGATGTTTTGAGTGTAAACGGATGAATTGAACTGTACGGTCGAACCAAATTGCTGCATGGATCGCATGTTCAAGTGTTTTTAACTTACAATTTAATAAACGTGCGGCTCAACGACAAACGGCTGGTTGTGGGGAGAATTAAACGAACAGAAAACAATTCCCCAAAAGGATTTTCTGGGTAATTTGCCTCAGAAAGTATTCTGCGGTGAGAACAGTGAAATACTTTCTGCAAAGTCTTGAACTTTAACCAGAGTGTTCTCTCTTACGTAATTTGATCTATCTGTCCCAGCAAATAGTGTCCAGGATAGAATGTGGACTGTCTGAACTCATAAAAAGCCATCCAAAATCGTAGTACGTCATGAGTTTTTGCTCAGAAGATGACTGGAAAAGCTATCCTGTCTTATCCTAAACCAACCAATGGGTAATATACAACTCTTTGCGATAAAACGACTGTGAACTCAGCTGGCCGTAGTTCAGCGAAATGTGGAGCTGGCTGATCACGTCTCTCACATGTTCACGGTCAGACGAGTGTGATGATAACTTTGCTGCTTTCAGTGGCCAACATTGCTCGCCTTCCTTGCCTCGAACGTTGACCTTGCATCTGTCGCTTGTCAGGCCCTATCTGCCAGACTCAGGTGCTTCACGCAAAGTCCCACCTCCCATGAACTGGTCAAGGTCTACGGAGAGTTTTCACCTGGGCCCTGTACATCTATATAACGCTGAAGCATACCTGACTGCCTTTGGTACCCATGAGATTAGAAAGTTGGCAAAACGTCCATTTGCGGATACAATGCACTGAAGATACAGCTGTTGCTTACCTTGGTAAAAACAATATCCGAACAAATAAATGAACCACCTCCACGAAGCACCATGCGCTTTACCCTCAGAAAGCTTAGGTTGCTTTAAAAAGACAATGTGGGATCAAACGCGAACTTGATTCTTGTGTATAAGTCAGTCATTTAGGGTTGATGAGGTCAATCCTCAGAGTATATCTGATTAGAAAATAATCAATAAGCGTTCAGATACATAGCTGCTATGGCAGCCTAAGGAAGTACAAGGGTTGAGATACTCGCAGGTCACCCAAGGCTAGCTAGGAGCAGTCAAGCTGCCTGGGTTGGGTTCGAACCCTGGACCTCCCGATCAGTAAGTTTGCGCCTTAACCACCGAGCCATTTCAAGCTCAGAATGATTAGAGAGGTCAATGGCATATCTGAGGAAGAAACCAGCCATCAAATGGGGGGAAACCATGGTAGCTTTTGTCAAAGTACGGAATTCTTTACTTCAAGGAAACGTCTATTCGTTTACCAACTGTATTTGTAAAGCCAAATATAATGATAGGCATCGAGTAACTAGCCACTACAGACATAAGATATTGAAAAACCTTTCGCTATTCACTTACCAATGTTATAGAAGCACTGCGTGAATCTTGTGAGGGTATCAGATCAAGCAGAGTTTGGAAAAATTACCATACAGACAGGCTGAGTATAGGTTACAAAAGGCGCCCTATTGGTTGGATGTCTCAGATGCTGGCAAGTCGACATTTCCAAATGACCCTATTCGTACAACCGTATGTTGCTGTGTGTGGTAGGGGGCCCGTTAATGACCTGACAAAGAGTCATGATGAAACAGAACTAGAAAACTTTGTGAAGCTGGCTGCTGCCGTCTCCCAGTCTCCGTCTCTTCATGCGCTTACCGACGGTGACAGTCATAGCATTGTCACGTATATGAAGCCAGATATGCGACAGAGTTGGTGCCTTCAATGCGTCGTTCCAACCTTGTTTCCCATGCTCACTCAATTTCTTCGATACTTACTGTCATCCGGTTTACAATGCCAGTTGGTGAACAGTGACCTGTGGGTGGTTTCAGGTTGCTGCTCATGGTGTTTAGGATGATGACGATGATGATGACGTTGACATTGAGGATGATGTTGATGATGACGAGGATGTTGCCTTCCTGGCATCGACAGGTTTGGCAAAACGGAGTGGATACGAGACTGGAGAGACGAATCAATCAGGAAAAGTTTCATTTTTTTGTTTCACATCGATTTCTATGAAGGTTTCTATGAAGGTGTTCAGTTAGTCACAACAGGTGAAACTCTGAGAGACGTATGGTTTCAAGAACCTCCCAATACAGCGTATAAATCTGAATGGCAATACTCTGAGAGACGTATGGTTTCAAGAACCTTCCAATACAGCGTATAAATCTGAATGGCAAGGTTGTCCGAGGCCGCTGAAGCGGAGGAACTGCCGTAATTAAGTTAATTCTCAGTATGATAAATTTGGACAACGAAAAGTGAGAAGCACAACTTATTTCCTTGGTCACATTTAGCTTGAAAGATGGATGGTACGGATTCAGGTAGTTTTAAGATGAAATGCCTTGGTTTCGGCCGTAAGCGAAAGAAGCTCTATCACCTTACCAGTCGTAGTAACACGTTCAGTTTATGAAGCACGTCTCTCTAAAGGTTTTTCATGAAGACTTCAGACAGAAGTGTAACCTGGTGAAAAACTACCGAAACCATACGTTTGGCAATGCACGTGTAATCTGTTTGCGAGTACTATTTTGTACGGTACTGTTCAACAGATGATTTCTATCCCCTTTTCTCATACATCCCCTCTCCTCACGAAAGCATTGGGTTAACGGGGTTCGACACCAATTCAGACATTGGAGCTGGAAATTCGTCTACCGTGGAACAGCTTGCGAGAAACGTGCTTGTCACAGTTGATCGGGAATCTGCTAAGGTATGTTCAAAATCTTGGTTAGGTTCACCCACTCGCAAACTAGTATAGTTTCATTCACCGTGAAACTATCAGAAAAGAACGAATCATTCGGGTGTCATGTAAGCTGTACGTCAACATTAACTTGTTTTCCACCAAAAAACGTCTAAACTTATCTGTTCAATTATGTGTTTGAGGAAATTTTGGAGCCCAAGAAAGGTCTGAAAAGGGCAAAACGGATGGCAGATGGTCGAAGAATGCTCATCCACCATATGTTATATCAAGAAGAAATCTATTCAACTACATTCATGGATATGTCATGTCAAATGTGCACCGACGTCAGTCTAGTTATTGAACGTTGTGCTTTTGACTGCTTTTGCTGCCGATGAATTATGCCAGGGTCTTTTTGTGTTTTTCACCAGGTGCCGTAAGACAAACCAATGCCACTCTATCGATGAAGTCATGTAGACAATTTTTAATGACCTGCAGCCAATTTGAAGGTACCCATTCGGGGATTCGAACCTTGGTTGATGACACATCGTCTGTGTGATTGACAATTCCTCCATATCAGCTCCACTTATGAGCAAATTTTTAGAAGTCCTGTAATTCCTATTTCTCACCTTAGCTCCATACACCTGGCGAGGGGGGTTGATGATCCACTGAACCACTGAATAACCCACTGTACAAACTGGCATGCGGTGTTTTTTCACAGTCTGTTGTTCTGGTTTACCTTACCTAACCTCACGTCACTCAATCTCTTTCCAGTTGGAAATCAGGGCTGATCAGCTGCTTGAATTGCACACCCGCTGGACTCGTTATACACGAGCGCGCGACGCTTTTCGGCGCTGGTTGACGGACCAACAAAAAGCCGCCCAACATCTGCTGAAGGTATCCTCACAGGAATCAGAAATGGATGACGAGGATATTCAAGCCATTGAGGTGAGTTCACGCCTCGGAGCTCCAGCCAGTTTTGCATCTAGAGAATTGACTTTTCTCTGCATTTTCGTTAGGGATGAGCTAGACCTAGGTGATATCAATACTTGCAGTTTTGGCTCTTAGTCTGAGGAACCAAAACGCACGACTCAGAAATGAGAATGCTAAAAGCTAGGTATCCAGTCATGTTTCTCCGTCGTATACCTTTTTTCTCAGGCCATGCCACGTTCACTAAAGTACCACTTCTATTCTAACCAGCTGTTCAGTTGGTCAAGTAATTTCACAATACTCAAGTTCAAAATGCTCAGCCAACTTGTGACAGGTGTACCCACGGATGACCTTATGAGCACGAAGTTCAGAACTTTGAATTTCCTGGGGTTTAATTAGGCAGCATGTAAAAAAAGTTAGAAAAAACCCAGTGACTAAGAGGCTTATCCGGGTCAACATTAGGTAGTAGAACACGTGAGCACGTTTCGGTTGTAGGTCACCTGTCAACTGACCAGTCTTGGACAGCAAATGAACTCGATGCTTCTGACCGTTAGCTAACATCGTCAAGTAAAACTGGCTAGATGTATTAATGTTTGTTGCGGATCTTAACCAATCGTTGATACTTTACCGTGAAAGATAGTATTCCAGGAAAGCAAGACGAACACTCGCCTCACCCATTGGCTTGCGTCTGCTTTGTCCAGTTTGGCCACTGCTAGCCTTCCTCAAACCCCACAATTTCTGCCTTTCATCTTTAGATATTGAAGCCTGATGAAGTCTGAAGGATCCCGATTGAAAGGACTAGGGACTGTGTGTATAAGATTGGCTGCAAAGAGTACACTAAGGTTTACATACGACAAACACACCAGAATTGATGGGCAGAAAAAAAGGATAAACAAACCACCAAGGAATGCGGAAGAATACCAAACGCTTGCCAAAGACTCAGCGATGGCGGTAAATGCACCAGATACAGGAATGTGGAAGTTTTAAGACGGGGACTGCGATTCATACCACAGTGGCTGATAGCCGAGGTGGTGGAAATTACCAAGCATCACGGCGTGAATAGACTAGAGGATGTGGAACTGGTGGGTGTATGGAAAGCGGCCTTAGATAAGCGAGAGGACACGTGTCTCTGTGTGTGGTTTTCAATGCACGAAGAATCATTGGAGAAAACAGGAGGGTGGAAATCCCAACCCGACCAAAGTTCACAGAATCCCTCTTCCTTACACAATTACCATAGCACTAGCTCATCCGCACATACAGATGAAAGGTGCGAGTGACGTTCAGGAGGGATCGTCACGTGGAACGTTGACCAGCAATAAATCTACCTATTGTTACCAATCTTTTTTGAAAATGAAGAAAAGTGCTTCAGTGCGGACCGCTGGAAAGCGATTTTGACCTCTGTTTACTGTGTGCTCGATCATCTAGGTCACGATCGATGATTGTCTAACCTGTTAAAAATGAGCAGAATAACCTGCTTGTCTCTGTTAAGATTTGGGAGGCCACAAAAACCCTATTTATCAGGAAGGTCAGATTCCTGAAAACAACTACTGAATGCCCGAGATCTACTGAGACCCTCAGCTCTGTAGGTGTTGACCAGCCAGACAACGCCCCCTCAATATACAGCGCCTCACAGCTTTCTATCAAACCCAGACAGCGCGAGTCAGCGTTGCTCAAGGTCAGACAACGCCCCCGCAGTATGCAGCGCGTCGCAGCCTGTACCAAGACCAGACTGCGTGCGTCAGCATTGGACCAAGTTAGACAGTGTCCCACCAATGACTAGCTTGAGTTGTATTCTCGCACTCGCACGTACTCACACTCTCGCGCTCGCTTGTTCGGAATATAGCGGTTGTGTTCCCTTCTCTGAGTCTCTTTTTTCCGGCATTAGGCACTGGAGCGGGTCAGCAATCAGATACAGCAGATAGCGAATCAGCAGACATAACACTATTGAGTCCAGTTTTGTGAACATCTGGTTTCGTAAAAACGTCTTATACTTACTTACTTACTTACTTACTTACTTACTTACTTACTTACTTACTTACTTACTTACTTACTTACTTACTTACTTACTTACTTACTTACTTACTTACTTACTTACTTACTTACTTACTTACTTACTTACTTACTTACTTACTTACTTACTTACTTACTTACTTACTTACTTACTTACTTACTTACTTACTTACTTACTTACTTACTTACTTACCTATTTATTTTAGGTCTTGTTTCACTATACAGTAACCATTTACCACCAACCCAATCCAGTTCGTTCGTTAAGTAACCTACGTTGTTTTATCTGAAACAATTGACCAACCTTTTTCATAGCACCATGAAGTCCTTCGAAACTAGTTGGGTTTATGACCTATTACTGAACCGTGTAATGTAGCTCACATAAAATTTAGTTTAACGTTTCCATTTATATCCCTGAACAACAGGGATACTAAACGGACACTGGAGTGTGCATGCATTTCCTTCAGATTACTCACCAACAAGATCTGTACACCAGATGCTCAGTCCATGGCAGCCTAACAGTGAAAATCAGCTGTTTTTTAAAGAGCACAGTAGTTTTTTCACGTTTGTCAATGGCACTCAGCTTCGCAAACAATAACACACCCGACTCTAGTGGAGAAATAGGATGGCGAAAGCTGGCGCGAGATCCATACATTGGATTATGTACATTCCACCTGGAAATGAGACAACTGTCACTTCTACAGTTGCACGTGGACTGATTTATACAGCGTGAATTGTCCCCAGTAGGTTTCTTTCCCTCAGACAGGAGTTAACAACATCCTCGGGTTAGGCTGAATACTCGAAGTTCTGGGGTGTTATACCTTCTGTCGAAAGTTGTGGACAAGTGCGTTGTAAGTAGAGTTAGTGGTTGTCTCCTTTAAAAAGAAGCTGCGAGTAGACAGGCCTTCTGGTCATTAGCTGACACTGGGATACTCCAGCCCTCAGTTCGCTCTGTCCTCTGATCTAGTGCAGTGAGCAGCCATTCTCTTCTATAATCTTGGTTAAAGGTTCTGGTTTTTTGGCTCAATACAGCCTAGCGCGCGAATTCTACACGACGTCACGGACTGAAACTGGAATAGTGCATAGACTGGTGGCATAGACCAGGTGGGTTTTTTTATGGACGTTGAGTTTGTGTGTAAGTGACACGTTATACAGTAATCGACCTGTACTTTAGAAACAGCTGTTTGTGGCTGTCAGACTGTCATAGACTTGGTGAACGAAATCTCACCGTGTTGCCTGCCAAGCCGTCCCACATGTCATTGGTTAATTTGGTACTGGGCAGCCACTACGAAACGCTCGCGTGCACCAGTGTTGACCTGTTATGTTCAAACAACCGCCAAAGATGTCATTGAAGAACACTCCATGGAGTCTCACTCATATGTTGCGTTTCAAGCCTGTTTTCTTGTCAAGTCTGGAAAAATCCACCTTTCCTTGTCATCTCTTCCCTAGTTCATCGTTAGGTTCCCAACGATTTATCTTGTAAGTCTACATTTGCTGTGCACTCAGCTTCCCATTTTCCACTGTTAATGGTGTGTAATGGAGCACGTTATCGGACTGTTTATATCGTGTCAATCGCTTCAATGTGTGCGCAACCTTGTCACTGCACATTTCGCTTCCACGGCCTGGGTTCCCGTGCCACTCTGAAACGCACTGCTAGTGTGATTATAGCGTGTTTACCCCCAAAATCAAGAGTCACTTCTCGCTATTAACCGGATTATTCATTGGATGGAATGCAGCCCATAAGTTTTTGTAAACTCGCCAACGAATTTTAGCCATAAAGCAGCCGACAGTTTGTGTGACCAACTCATATAGAACAAGTGCATTTGGAAAGAGAGACCGTACAGATGACATTCGACTGAGCTGATTTTCCCGCTATAGGAAGCTCGTTTAAACCTTCCGTACGGATCATTTCAGTGTTCAACCACCGTCTAACTAACCCTTTCAATTTTCACTGGTTTCTTGATCAAATGGACTGGTTAGGTTGATATCACCACTGCGACTTGCACGAGGAAATTTACGTTTGATCGGTGAGCTGTTTAGGCGCTGTCAGTTGCGATGATGCCGTTCGATGCAACTGTGATTTTGAGCTTCAGAGGGTTTCTAAGCCCTGAATTTATTGCGCATCCCCACCTTTAAACAAAAATAAAGACATTCTCAGAGAAATTAACTTCGGTGGTTCTCAGTTTTTCATAATGTGACTTCTCTTTACAAGTGGTAATCGAACCAGCCGTTTGGCACTTATGGAAAATTCCGTCATTGCAAGAGATGCAGCCGACGGCAAAACAACAACAACAACCACTGATTGCGGACTGCCCGTCCAAAGGCCGTCGAACACAGCAACATATCGATCGAACAAAGGAATGCTAATCATACTTTGAGCTTGCGTACTTGTCTGGTTCCTAGCTGTTCCGCTTAGGTGAACGCCTGCCAAATGCACAAAGATGTTGAGAATACCAAGCGATAGACAAAAATGTGTCCGAGGAAGCGGCACTTTGTGTATATTCGACAAGAATTCTCCTCTAGAATCTTTTTGGACCAACGCGCGTGGACCTACTGTGTCAGTTGTACAAGACTACTTGTACCTCTGTGTACAAGCGAATGATGAAAGATCTTCCGCATTGTAAGCGCACACCGATTACCTCACGGACTTGTTCTGTTGCCATTTCTCCTCACATTTTACAGGAACTCTGCACAACTTTCTTCGTCCAGAATCGCGCTCTACTTTGATGATGCAGTAGTTTTTGGCAAAGCCTAGTCTCTGACCACCTACACAAAACCATCAAAAAACGTGATAGCCATGCCGTTTATCCCCGAATGCACGGCGTGTTGATCGGAATGCAGAATTCGCCATGACTGTGCTCACATTGAGACACAGCAGACTTTTGAATAATTTACAAACAAACGTAGCACTCATCAATAGATCCATTCTTGCTTGAGTGTGGTTCACATATTTTCTCGGAAGCAGGCTGCCTTTGGATCTGTCACGGGTGTCCGCGTGGTGAGGTTATTTTTTTAAAAAATCTAGTGGTCATTGTTTTGTACCAAACTAGCACATATATTGCCCGGGTACGTTTTACTGTTTACCTGTAGCATTCTGAACAATGCTCTTTTCGTCATTGGACAATGTAGCAGAACCATGTGCACCACCTCCGCTACGTTTTTTCTGAAGGCTTCAACAGGCGAACTATTTCAACCTTTTATCAATCTTTTTGGTTCATGTAAGGTACCTACCCCCAACATTCGGTTTACAACAAATGTGTTTGGGAGGCGGTCTTACCGGTTATCACACACTCAACTACATACTCAGTCCAAGCTATTTGAACAATAGCTTTCTGAGAACCATTGCACGGGATGTAATGATCACAACCGAAAACTACTGGGACAGTGTTGTATGATCCCCTCAAGCTGTTGAGTTACACGGAAACCGTTGATACTTGGTCAAGCGATTAGCAGAGACACATAGTTAAACGACCACCGGTTGTATCCGGGAGCGCCTCCGTTAGTCACGAGGCCGAGCAGAAAATATCACGGCTTTTGATTTAAAACAGTCACTGTCTAAAATCCGTGTATAGTTTGGTTTGGAGAGAAAGGGGCGAAATACACACTTTTTTGAGTGCTATGCTTCACCACGTGGTTATATTAAAGAGGTCCTCGCAGGGCGTTAGACATTGAGAGACATGTGTATTAGGTCACAAAGACTGTAGAAAGACCTTCGAAATTAATTAATGCGTTATCCTGGTTTTCGATCGGTTTACAGTCAGCAGTTCATACCACTCGGGATACGTGAGAGGCACATCACAGATAAAAAGACCACAATGTTTATCGGCCGTTATGTACAAGCTTCCATTAGGGTAAGGTTGAACTTTAAAATTTCGCTACTTCCAAACAGCAAGCAACACTTGAGTATTCACAAAGTAGATGTGGTCAACTGTGAGAAACAGTCAAACGGGGTTTTACCGTTAACAGAGCTGTTCAAACGGATATAATGTCTAAACAGCTTGTTCCGTGCCTTTTAGTGAGTCCTGTCAGTATCATGTTGACTACTACCTAAGTACAACTGCTAACATCGAATCTTCGAGTCAGATGACTCGAACGTTCCTCCACTGGTCCTCTTTTCCATGCCAGAATAGGTTTGATAGTTTGACAACTTAATACATTCTAACCATGTAACGTAGATTACGGAGAAACGCAAAAACCATGATATCAACTGTTTCATGTTATTTCGCTTGCATTCAAGGACATAGCTCTGTCATATTCGTTCTGAATTTAATTCAGTGTTTCATATCGTCGACTACGTCCTAGGAATTTCTGAAAAACTTACGAGCCAAAGAATCCACACTGAAAGAGGTGAATTCGACCCATCGTGAGCTGACTGGGCACAAAGCGGATGTCCACGATAGCGTGCTTGACCAAGTCAAATCGGAATTTGAACTGCTTCTTTCTCGTACGGAGGTTCGATTCCGCTCTGCACAGAAGGAACGTGAATTGGTGAAGGTGAGGCACTTTTCGTCTTCCATTTGCCCAGGTAGTTGACGGAAACGTCAAAACACTAGCTACTGCGAAAACCCCAGAATTGTCACCTTATTCAGAATGAACCGAGATTTCGAACCACCTGTAGTCATCTTCTCGGCTGACTTCAAACCCCGACGGAACGAACAGCTGGGTAACCGCTTTGTGAGGAAATGCGGTTTTCCAATTTTTGTGCCGCTTAATATTCACCTTCAGGGGAATCATCAGTCCCAGGTTCCGAGGACTGGGACACTTTGACAGGCAGCCATACTACTCGCTGACAAACTGTAAGTAGCTTCAGTAATAATTCGGCTGTGACACTCTTCGATGGTTAGCATTCGTTCAGTTCGAATGAAGCATGACGGCTGAGTTGCTACCGGGCTTTTCAAACCCAGACAGATGCAGCCGAAAAGCCACGGTTGGGTTCGAATCACGAACCTACCGGCCAATAGTCTCGCGTCTCAACTGCTTAGCTGTCCGTAACAAGGATCACGTTTATCCAATAATCAGGAAAAGCGAACCCTACTACCTGCAATAGTTGGTTCTTGTTTATCCCAAGCTAGCTACGATTCTCGACCGTTAAGTTTGCATTGTTGCTCACATTCATGTCGCATTTTGACTAGCGGGTTTCACAAAGTAAGTTATTGGACTAGTCACCTGACCCAAAAGAAATGGAACAAATGATAGTCAATCAGCCTGCATTGGTAACACCGGGCGAAGACGAAGAACTGTTACGCCAAGTCACTTATTGATCGTTTTGTTATACTGCTTTGTGTTCGGGGATTACAAAGTAATGAGGAATGAATGTTTTGATTCTTACAGGTTAACGTGAATTTCTTTTAGTTTGGTCGGTAATCTGATCAAATCTGTCGAACCCATTGAAGGTTAAAGAACGGAGGTGGTTCCATCAGGCTCTCACACCCACCATTCAGCCTACTGGCTGCAGACTTTAATTAGACGATTTGAACGTTGCATTGGTTGTTTCTTCGGCCAGAAGTTGCCATCACTGTTTTTTCTGTTTAGAGATATGAATATTCCTGGCCTGATTATCTCATCAGAAACACATCGTATCTACAGTCAGGTCATCCGTTCCATCTTTGATTTGATATGAGGAGGAGCATAAACCGGGATTTGATTGGCTCATGACGAAGTCATGAGTCACAGTAGCATACATTGGAGTTTGTTACTCAGTATTCGTAAATTCACCAAAAGGGTATTTTCTCCGCCCGCCAAGATCTAATGTGAAATCGTTGCTCTCCAACTGGAGAGCTACAAGCTCCTGTTCTCCTGGATTCCTACTGTCAGGAGTTGACGGTAGGTGTTTCATTTGTAACTAGCGTGTGGTAGATACCCACCTTGAGGTGAACTCAATGGCTATCAAGCCAAATTTTGCTGACTCGGTTTCTTTTTTTATAGCAACGCTCAGCGATGTCCGCTGCGAGGACACAGAACCGCATTCGAATGTTGAATCAACTTGCTGAGTCGGTCCGAAAGATCAACGAAGAGATCTCGGTACAGAAAGCGGAAGATTATGCAAGGTATGCAACATGATTTATGTTTCTGTCTCATACCGGTCAGCGTACAGTGACCACTTACACTCATTGGACTATTAAAGTAATATAGAAATATTTGATTTGGGGGAGGGGGAGGAATTTTTACCAAGTGAAATTTAGCTACTGCCGTTTGATAGAACAGTTTTCCTGAGCTAGAGGTAGCTCAGGAGCTAAGGCGCGAAATTACTGATCAAACGGTCCGTGGTTGGAACCCAACACTGTTAACTCGACTGCTCTAATCTAAGCTTTGGCAACCTAGCCGTACATCAGACCTCGTGTCGCCCCTTCGGGTGGCACGGAAGCTAAGCACTCAAAAGGTTCTAGAGCTGAACGATCTATATTAAAATTGGTATGATGACCGTAGATCACAAGGCGAACCGATCGCAAAAAACCAAGAACATGAATTGCAGTTCGACCGTGAAGAATTACTGCGACCATTGCTGCGAAAATGATTCAACTGGTCATCCAAAATCTGAAACATATTTTATCTGAGTATAAAAGTCGTGCATTTTTCTACGCTAAGATAAGAGTACAGACTGACCAGGACGTTCCTGTACATAGAATTCTCGTCTGTGGCTGCGTACTGCAACTATCTCGGCTGAACGGACCATTCTGAATTCATTTATGCTCGGTGGTCCAATTCTGACTGGTTTGGTGATTGTGTGTGTGACCGATCAATATCCACGGACTCTCCCTTGTCCACACTATATGTTAGACCAATCTGTTGATGGTCAGTACAACCAAGATAGGAAACTTTCTTCAGGCAGCACACTATTTATACAATTGTTGTGGACTCTTCGATAATCCACTATCGGCTTCGTTCTCGAGTTCCAGGAAGAAAGAAACCGTGGATTTGTCCACATCTTTACACTTTCTTGTTAAACGATGACAATGGGGAAAAAACGAATAAAGACGGTTTAGAATGACGTTCCCAAAAGGAGTAATCTACTTTCAAAACTTATTCTGAGATAGGCCTACTGGATTTGCACATTGGTTTACCGAGTTTGCTTGTATACCATCCGAATTGCAACCTTTTTCTCTTGGAACATCAAAATCATCTTGTTTGACTTTGCGTAGCAGATAGTGGCTAATAAACTGTAAAGCGGTTATCTTTCCCGAAAAAGGCTTAACTGTCCGCAGATGCGTTAAATGGACCCTTGAAGGAAACAGGTTATAAGGTTGCTGAAAATGCGTCAACAACACACGACCAATTTCCATCTTCCTAGGACTCAGTCCGTGAGGTTTCGTCAATCCTATGTTCTACGTAAGCGGAAATTGTACGAAATTCGCAAAAATATACATCGTCCACTAGCTAAGACCGGCTGCGGGATTGTACAAATCCTGGATGCTTGTTGCTGGATGCTAATCTGCTCCGCAGGTAACTTCGACCTTCCTCAGTTGTCTTCCGAGACGACAATACTGTTCCACGCGTGATGTAGTTCAGGGCTCTACTTAAGAATTGTACAGTTGCACACCAAAAACAGTTAGCATGCCTGTACTCAGATCTCAGTAGTGCTCATTTTTGGTGACGAGTATCTCCAAGACCGACTGTTTCGAATCCACAGTTCATCAGTAACTCATGCATGGTTATTGATTCAAGTGAGATTCATCCAGTAATCGAAAAAGACAGTAAGCTGAAAACGAATGTAAATTAAAGGCATGACAGTTCGACACCCGTAAATTAACGTACGAATGAGATTTCCAGTTGAGCTATTTGAAAGCGAAGCTTCCGTTTTTTTTACTACTTGTAATTCTCCTCTTATCCTACTTGATCACATGGTAAGTAGTTTGTTGTGTTTGAAATTACAGTTGATGAAGTCGAAATTTCTTCCATTATAGTCAATGCTAGCATGGCTCTTTTTTCGACTGGATACTAGCAGATATCTTGGATTATACAATACAATAACTGGAAAAAATTTCCTGCTTACTAATCAATACAAGCTGTTTCGAATACTCACCTAATTGTTCTCCTCATTTTCAATTTTGCTCCGATTTTGTTCCCCTGAACACAACGAAACCAACCACGGGTAAATTTAATGTGTTGTTCTCCTTGTTTGCACACTTTTCTTTACTCATCACAGCGAAGATATTGTTCATCTTATCTCCCAGATTCCACCCTGCCCACACTGTGATAACTAGTGAAATGCATGCATTGTGGTTTGTCTAGTGAGGTCAACACAATCAGTTCAATCATCCGTACTACTGTCCTCATTCTTAATTTCTTTCCTAGTCGCTCGCGTCGTACGACGTCCTCACTGACCCGTCCCGTACGACAGCGCACAACCATCAACGAAGCTAATCAAGAATCCATTCGCTGCAACTTCCTGAATAGACCCGATCTACCTTGTGTTGATACCTTTGATGGGCGGCGTTGCTACTCATTCTGCGCATTGGACAAGTCTGATGGAACGTTTATATCGGCTTGTACCGACCAAAGATACTATTACCAAGGTTTTTCATCTCCTACGACCTCAGGTCCCTCAAAGGCACTTCCCGAATCATCAGTTGGCTTAAACAACTTTCGTCCTCTATCGTCACTCAGTTGTTTCTCGGCCGGAAATGAGAAAATTTTGTCAAATCGAGATTATTCTGATCACGTGGGGTGGTAAGTTTCGAACATAATGACAGCTCATCGTGACGCGGGGATTCTCTGCATACGTAGTACACAAAATGGCTTTGTTCTACGCGTTTATCTACTGATATTGCTACCTTATGGTTTTTCTTCGATGCGGTTTACCATGATACGATTCCCTCCTCCCTTTAGTGACATCCTCGTAACGAGAAACGGAACATCTTCCATGGGTCTCTTGCGGGAGCAAACAAACTCGTCTTTGTAGTTCTTGAAGGTAGTAGCCTTCGTTTCGATGTATCACTTGCAGCGGAATTTGCACACGGTCATGTAAGTGCAAAACTGAGCTACGTGTTGGAGGCGGTATATCATGGCAGTAGCACTTATCATGGGAGGGTGCAGCGGAGGACTATAAGGGAAGTGACAACACGGTGCCGTTATCGTACTACATTCGGTCTTCAATAGACGGGTTAGTCTCTAAACCTATCTCTCCCGTGATCTGTGCTTTGAACAGGTGGCTTGTTTATTTGGACTCGGTCTTGATGTAATTGCGCTATCGTGTTAAAGCAGAGTCCAGTGAACATCAGTTGACCTGGTCGACAGCATAGACACTGCATAAATACTGGTAACGTGAACGCCACTCACATCGGTTAGCTGCCAAATCGTTAAATGTCTCCGTCCAAACATGAGGAGGGTCACGTGGTGGACCAACAGTACCAATATCGCTCAAAATCATCGCAAAGCTCTTCATTCTTTTCTGCCATGTCAACGTCGGTTCAAAATAGGCGCACAATACACCGCTCGTCTCTCGATAGGCGGAAATTCAGCATGCGTGTCACATGGCCCAGCCAACTTAGCTTGCAGTACTGGATGCATGCTTTGAGGGCAGTACCACCCGCTTCGCGCCATTTCACTGCAGACTTACCGGTCCGGTTAATTCCAGCTGTAGTCCTGAGACGTTCGTGGTCACTAAACTGAATATATCTGTGATCTTCTACCCGGAATAGCCAGGTTTCTCAGAGGTAGAGTAAACTCGGCACTGTAGTCTGATATATGCATTCTCTGAGACCCAATGAGACAACCCCTTTGCGTCACAAGTGACGAAAACTGGCGAACGCAGTTCTAATCTTCAAGACCGTGCGTTTATTTTGTCCTTCACACTGCCGTTAGAGCGGCTCAGGCAACTTCCGATAGACACATTTAGCGTTTTACAGATTCCAGTATCCTTTCTTGAACTCTTACAGACATGTTCAAACACCTCATGTTCCACAGCATGACATTGCACTTTGTGGACGCGACGCACATGCGCTTGCTGCTTTTTAAAAAATTGCGTCTGCATATTCCAGGTCGACACGATTCTAGCTCGGACAGTTCCAAACACCGGAGTTTCGGAGACCTTCTAGTGTTCACCTCATCACCTCATGACCGAACCGATAGTGTCGGACAGAAATTGTGACAGTGGTCGTACTTGTCGGATACCACTGCTTGCAAGAAATCTCCCGGAGAGGTCCTTACACACTCTCATACGCACACAAGTTTGTGAATACAAACAGCACATGATGTTAACAATCTTCTCTGACATAGCTTGTATCGCTGACGTGTTGGGTACTGCTAACCGGTCGACAAGATCGAACGTAATCTTGCAGTCAGTCTACACCAAGGATTTAAGGCGCCTGTACCCATCAATTGCTGCAACATCTGACGGAGCGTAAAGATTTGGTCCACACAGGCCCTGATTACTGTTCTCGTGTTCTCTCTTCACGCTGCTTCGTGAAACGACGTAAAATGAGCCAAACAGAGTCTGGTTACAACGCGGGTCAAGCCCATTCCTCCCTGACTGCCACACTGTGAACACCACTTTGAAACTGGGCACTATCGATTCTGCCTAGTTAGCTGGGATGGTCACTTTCAACCAGATAGAGGGAAATACTTTGGACAATACCGACCGAGGTTCGACAGCTTACGAATGACCAAGCGTGGACTGTGCATCTTACGCGTCCCCTGAAAAGCGCAACGAGCAGCACCAAGGAACAAGCGTGTGACCCAAATCCATATAGGTGCCCCAGCATGAGTGACAATCATTAATTGACGCACGCCATCTATAGTTGATGGATATGTGGCCTATCTGTGTTGCGGGTTGACTCGAGTTTGGTGGGTACAATGTGGCCAAGAGGCTTTGGTTGCTTCTGACGTTAGCAGGCCACAGGAGCAGCCAGAGGTAAGCACATAACTGCAGTATGCGTTCTCGATTCCACTGCAAGACGATCAGCCATCTCAGCTAAGTCCACCTACTTGCGCATTCATATCCTGGCCAACCACAACAATATGTGGGCTTCTAATCTACTGCAACAAGGCGCCCATCGCGTCGTGAAAAATGACCTTGAGTGTAGCACAGCTACATTATTTTACGGCGAATACAGGTATGGTTAACAGGCGATAAGTATCGACGCACTTACGGACAGTCGTTGCAAAACAAACCGCTCAGAAGCAACCATTCAACTACAAACCCATCATTTCGGTGGCTTAGAACAACACCAAACCAGTAAATTTAGCCACAGCGACTTCTTGACCAACAGAGGTGAGCAACCAGAAGCGAGTAGAAACAGGTGAGATGGTCAGCTCAAGAACCGTGCTTGGGTCTTGGGCCATTCTTCCGGGCAGACAGTATACATCAATAGGAGGCGATCGAACGTACTTGGAGGAGCAGTCCGTTCTGCGGCTTGTTCCAGATTGTGAACGTTAAAGCCCGTCAGATGAACTGAGCGTCGTTGTTTGGAGGGTGATTCACAATGCCTGCGTCTATGGCGACCGAATTACCGGTGGATATTACAGCCAACAGCAATGTATGGCGAAAGGCTGTGCCAGTCCTGAAGAATGAGCCCACAGAGATGCCGCTGGCAAAGGGGTGATTAGGAGCAGAAGAACGAATATGCGAAAGAGAAAGGATGGAAACTTCAGTACTGGTTTGTTTTCCCCTTATCTGTTCCTCACTTTGATGAATTCACCAACTGGCTTACTCGTTCCCCTGGCGATTTTCTCAAGTTTACCCTTGTGTTTTGAGACGATTCAGGTTACCAACCATTACATTTAGGATCATTCAGCTGATGCCAGCCTCCCCAGAAATTAGAAGTAATATTATCAATATTCCACTCCACCAAACAGGAGTAGACCAGTTAAAGCCGATCTCTGTCTGAAGGGATCATACACGCGGAGTGGCTTTTGACGGGAAACGCCTTCATGCATTGTCTTCAAAAAGGTTCCGCTCGCTATCTAACTGTCCGCGTTTCAGACCACGATGTGATTCGTTTATTTATGTGTGTAAAATGAAAATAGACAATGGCGAATATCTGGGAACCAGCAGTCCACCCAAATCAGGTTCTAAACAGAACGATTCCACTAACAAAATTTTAATTCCGTGAGCTCGCTAGCGGTGATTATTCAATTGAATTGTGCTTTACAACAGCCATAGATCCCTTCAACTTTTTACGTCATATGCAGGACTACTGCAGACAGAGTCATTATAGGCAGATTACTTGCCATATTTCTGGTCGATTTGCCAACTCTAAACGCCGTCCTCCCTTTGTGTTTGCACGTCAACACCATTTTTCTGATTATAAGATTTACCTTTTGACCAATTCAAACATGCTGTAAGTCGGTTAATGAGCTTGGCATTTGCATCCTCGATGAGGTAAGTTTGCCATCGCGGAGCCGTACGGTGAGAAATAACTGGCTCTGTCTTTCCTCTCAATTTTGCCGACGCTCGATGGACAAGCAGGTCCATTGCTACATCCCTGTATATCGCCCGGTAAACATTTTAATCGTAAATGCAAGGAACGCTTCAAAATCACGAGAGAATCAGCCTTGATTCCTCTTCCACTCGGTCGACTTTTTCCCTAGTTCAAACGTAGCGAGGCTTTATCAATATGTTTTCTTACCTGCTTTCCAAGGTTGCAATCCAGATGTTTAACGGAGCACTCATGGACCAGCTGTACAAAATGTCTACCACCGTCCCAGTCGAAAACCGTCAGAACGTTGTCAGATAAAAAGCCTTACCTGGCACAGACAGCTTTTTCAAGCAGTTCGAGCAAGCAGTTTCGACCAGAGCTTCCCTTTTCACAACGTAAATCGGGTCAGAACATCCAAAGGTACGAACGTTTGTCCGCTGTTCTCAGGATGACATACACTTCTACCAACGTGGAATTCCATGGCATGCGACTGAACTTTATTTACGTTTTTTATGTTCATAATGCCGTGACATTGGGAGTACATCTTCTTTGACTTTAGAATAGGCTGAAAATTTATTAGACCAAAATGTTAGTCAATGAAACTAGTTTTCGAAATCATTCAGCACAAGCCATTGTCGTATGATCATGTTGTTGGATCGTAATACAATCTGCTTCGTTCGGAGTTTTGAAGCAGAAAAGTTCTAATCAAAGAGTCCCATGCCCGATTTCCCCGGTACGAATGAAAGGCTTCGTGCCACTCAGCTTTCTCGCGTCCGATCACAAATTTATCATTGGTTGTTAATCCGTCTGGTGTACCCACAGATCACAGGTTAGGAATCTCAATCATTTCAGCGGTTAACTCCATGCATCTAGCAGTTTACGTATTACTTGTACTGTCATGATCGATGAGACAACCTCCAGCGGTAACTGCAGTTGATGTGGACTGAGTTCGTCTTGATAATGGGTTATATTGTGGCAAGGGCATGGTGCAATTTATTTAGCATAACCAAGGGAACAATATTTTTCATTGAGTTGTATTGGTGAAGTTCGTGTGTTCCTTATCATCGAGACTGCATTACTTAGAGTTCTTTCTTGATTTTCAGCGCCTCGGGAAATGTGCCTTGGAGACCGTAAATCCCAGTCCGCTCCAGGTTCCAGGTTCAGTTTGTTGTTCACGTTTCATTGTGAGATCCATCCGCTTGAAAACGCGAGACTCACTCAGATATTACAAAATATGTATTTTACTCTTTTCAAATCCTTTGGTGAATGGGATTTTTTACCCCTCACAATGACGCATGATACCTCCCAGTTCAACCCTCTTGCTTTCAGTTTACGGTTTTGAACAGTCGATTTTTTTATTCAGTAGCTTTGTCAAACAGTCGCGAGAACTGTCAAATGGCTAGAAACGATTCTCCTCAAACGCTTGCCAATGAAGATATGCCTTCCTCCGCTCGCTTATTTGTACACTTTAATGATGTAATTACTCAGACTGTTTCCTGCATGCGAGTGAGCCTATGTTTTTGTACCCCTATCATTGTGGCACGGCAGATGACAATCGCATTTTAGAGCAGACTAAGCTTACCGAGAGACCCGACCATTGAACATAGTATCTAGCTTTCCAGATCACCACTCTGATGAAACTGCCGATCTTGAGGCGATTTTTGGACAAGAACGGGTCTGTTCGTTCTGGTGTGTGGGTGAGTAATAAAGTAACCAAACGATCGAAGTCGACTTCGATTGATTAGTCGATGTGGCTGCAAGGACATGTCGACCAGTTCTTCTTCTAAGGCTTCCGTATAGCTGATATTCTTTGGATATCGTTATATTATGACACCAAATTTTGGCTGTTGCCGCCTTACAGTCCCCTTCCGTTGTTAGTTTTGCAAGAGAAATGCGGACGGACCCACAATCTGGTCATCCTTTTTTGTAGCATCTTGGAGGAAACACTGTCGTCGAGTTGTCTGCCCATATCGATCGGTGCATCGATCATTGTAATGATATTTCATGTCTCTACGAGTTTCTCGCACGTTCCTCAATACTAGTTGCAAGAAGAAGACACACTGTACACGCATGTCACCGAACCATATAATATCGCGTCTGGAACGCACTTCGAAATCTCACATTTTCAGCGAATATGTATGTTGCTGTGTGCTTCTTCGATGGATCAATTCTTGATGAGATAAAATGATGCCAACTGTGAAGCAGTGGGCTCGTTTTATCCACTTGGATGATACAGAAAAAAGACTGCTCCTTGGGATCATTTCATGCAGTTTCGTCAGCCGCAACAGTGCAGTAAGGCACAACTTTAAGCAAGCTTCACTCATTTGCATTGTTAATTCGCACTTCAGGGGTAAGGGAAAGGCAAGTTATCAACTTGCTGTGTAGTGATGTTTAGATGGTACAGGAATAAATGGAGTGAACAGTCAAAGTCAGAGAGACCAAAAACGAACTGGCCAATCAGTAAACACTCACGCACGTGATTGGTTGGTTTGCTGCGTTACATGTGCGTGTGTGTGTTATCACAGGTCCGACTCTGTTTTCCGTCCAATACCGTCCTCTGTTAGGTTAAAACGCCAGTCGTACGACCTTTTTGGGGATCAACGCTGACCGTTTTATTGGAGGCGCACTTCGTTCTGAAAATCGTGTTCCGATTGCAACACCTCCTCATGCGGCTCTTTCCTCCATGCTACTCACATCCATTTTTGTTGGCGGTTCAAACGTGTCTAGCAAGAGATCCAGGGGTAAACTGTTGGGGTACTCCGTTCTATCGCAGATATTGACGTATCGACATCGTATGCGGTTGATGTGATGAGTTTGGTGCCTTTTGTTTTTCATTCCTTTTTTGGGTTCCCGAAATTTCATATGTACTTCCACCTTGCTGATTATTCTGTGCTGTTCACTCGGTAGCATTCTTCCTAGTCTCCAAGCCTGACCCACTAACTGAGAGATATGAGAATGCCTGTACAAGGCTTCTTGGGGCAGTACTTGATGAGTTTCGTAACCCGTTTAGATATGACCGAAAGCTTGTCGAAACACACATTGCACAGCACTGGTATGCATCTGTACGCAGGAATATCAGCTGACAATAACTCGTGGTTCTCTTCCTCATCGGGTTGATTACCTCAGAGTCATCCTTCAGAGTCAAATGTTTAAAACAGCCACTCGCATGATTTGTTTTCCACCTTAAGACCTATTCCGCCCGTTAAGTCCTTGTTTAAAACAGCCACTCGCATGATTTGTTCTCCGCCTTAAAGCTTTTTCCGCCCGTTGAACCCGCAGGTTACTCGTTGATTTCCCGGTTACTGTCTGCATGCTGTTTACACAAACACGTTTCTTTAGGCCGAGCAAAACGGCAACTTCACGAGCAACGACGAATAAAGTGACATCTCGTCTCGTTTGTTCAATCTAGTGTGTGTAAAATGTTCAGGAATCCCGTACTCCTGGCATTTGTGCCCGAACTTTGAACATCGTTCCAGAACTCGCGCATCAAACAGTGTTTTTATCGTCTTTCAAGTGCATTTAGGTTAGCATTCTGGCGCATCGCTATCCGCCGTAGTCCACCCAAATAGATGCTCCATCCATCATTTCATGAAATTAATTTCCTTCAACAGCGATGGTTGTAATCTTGGATACCACGGGGCCTCCAGCAGGACTGGCCACTGTTTTTGGTTAAAATCTATCATGATGGAAACATGACCAACATGATATAACTTAATTTACCGATAAAGATCGATTGAAAAGTGGCATTTGATGTAAGATTCTTGTCTTTTTTCGTATAAGTGAGCATATTCTGATTCATCAAGTTTTCTACTAGAATAAATGACCAAGATCGAGAACATCATGAAGAGGGAGTCTCCAAATACCGACTTGTTCTACTTTCCGGAAATTTATGTGACAGAGAATGTCTCATTTGCGTGCACGAGAGCTGGTTGATTTCAGTCGTATCTGTATATTACAAATCAATGTCAAATTTAACCTCCGAATGCAGTGAAAACACGCGTTTCCGACGAGAAACACGGTTTATGCATGAAAGAAAAAATGACGTTCCTTACAGACAGCTTGAGTCAGCTCTGCAAGATAGAGCTGAACTTTCATTCACAAACTTTTCCTGAGCTTATTCTCACCAGCATTGACAGCCGTGTCATACAATGCACAGTTCAGCTTCAAGCGTTCTTAATGGAAGTTTATAGGCGCGAAATAGAAGTCAGATCTTGATCAAGTACTGTAAAAGAGGCTATGAGTGTTGGTGTCCCCCCAGTTCGCTTGAAGAGGAGAATGCTGCGTTTGCAATCAAGCCGAAACTTGAAGTGCCTCGGTTTGCCAGTCTTAACCTCGAAAATCGTCACAGATGAGATTGAAATAGCAGTACCGTCTGTTGCTTACCTGCCATTGAGAAGAGTAATCATGCGGTATTATGAGAGGTGAGGGTAGAGATTCTGACGAAGAAGTATCAAAAACGTCAACAGTAATGGGATTTTCGCATATCAGCCGAGTGGATGGCATAAAACAACGCCCGATAAGGCGTGGGTTTACTTTCATTGCTCCACTTCATGCGTGTGTAAGTTGAGACACTCGAGTACAGACGGACGAATAGAATCCTGGGATACAAAGGTCCACCTCAAGTGAGTAGCCGAGAAGCAGCGTTCTCTGACGGAATATTTTTGTTTTTTGTTTATCAAACCATTCGTTTTCCTACCTGGAGTGACGATACCCGGAAGGTTTCAGATGCATGGCTGTCAAAAATTCACTTTGTGACGGACATCATGTACGTTTGGATTCGTGGTATGTCACCTTGTTCCCCATGTGTGTAACTCTGTCTGACCTCACCACACTTCCCACACTTTGATGTGTTTGCGGAACTGAAATTCTGATGTGACCAACTGATTGCTAACAGAAAACCACAAAATCAAGGTGGCGTTGAGAGCCACAGGAAGCAAGCCACCGAAAAAATCGAGCTATGAATATCCAGACTGATGTGTCAGGTTCACAAACGGGCTGAACATCAAAATTATTTAAGGTGACTTAGGTACAAAATATGTTTAAACACTGATATTATCCAACAGGTGATAAAAACCAGTGGATGAAACAGAAGGTAGTGAGTTGTTTTCTAAGTTAAATGTGAGGTGTTTTGTCAGTCTGACGAAATGGCAACGTTTATTACAATGCACTTCATGCAACACGATGAAAATACCCTGATCCAGTTTGGAGAAAGTGGGTCATGCATGTTCCTTCAGATGATACTACTAATAAGGTCGATGAAAATATTAGACAACTCATAAGTGGCTACAAGAGGAACATCAGGTAGGCGTATTCCCCAACTTCCACTGATATTATGTCATACTCAAGCATTGAATTGTGAGTAATTTATGATGAATACTTTCTTAGCAACCATTTTGGCAAACTCAGATAAAATTCAGACGTATCTTTAAGTTCTTCAGTCGGAAAATAGCCTAAACGATAAGTTCGGTAGCAGTTGGGTTCCAGGTTAGCGCCAACTTAATTTTTAAATCGGTCATCAAAACTCTCCTCATTCTGGTGGAACTCTTGCAGGAAATGCAACCGGTTAGCTGAGGGTGACCTGTTAAATGTTGTTGGCCGATTGCAGAACAAATGGTTCCTGTACCACCGCCGTAACTATTGCAGTTCTATGCTGATACACTTGGAAATACCTCGCCGGAATCGGAAAGGTTTCCTAACATTTTATTCTGAAATGCGTGCAATGCGAAAATTCATTTCTGGTCTTATCCGTTGCGGTTTGAGGGCTCCGCGTAATGATGGCATTCATACGGAATTTGGTAGCTCCAACGCAATTCCTTGTTCATTCGGAATATATCAAGTTTATGCACTTCTGGACAGAAAGCTTTGTGCGCATTCAAATCATCACAACCAAAGTTGGTTGACTCTGAAGGATAAGCAAGTTATTGTCCGAATCCTAGTCACACTGACGTTAGTTTTCAGTACATATGGAATTGTTGTTACACACGCGACCGTGGCCGGTTCGCTCTCCACGCTTAAAATGTGGATCAGACCTTTCCTCAGCACCAGGATAGTTATGGATGTTGTGTTAAACTCGTAGAGACCGATGTGACCGGAAACGTTCCGCACTCGAACGACGTTTTAAGAGTGTGCCGTATCGAGTTCACGGTCAAGGTCACGGAATCTCTCATATTCGGCGCGTGGTACTTACTATTTATTGGCACGGCACGATACGGACAGAACTGACGCCTGTCATTCTCAACAGGGTGGTGATTTGGGCTGTTTTTTAATAAATGTCCTCATTAAAGTTCCACACATCGAGCATTATAACCGTTTTCCCTAGGGCCACCTTGTGCAGAGTCCATTGCCGTCATGGCACGTGATGCGCCATACAAGCCACGTGCTCGGCGCATGTTCAAACGTAGTAGAGATTAATCGATACACGCCCACAGATCTGTCGTTTCCTTTGGATAGATCAGAGGACCATGAGTATCAATGCTGAGGAAAGAAATAACGTATGCGTTAGACGGGTGAGCGAAACCGAAGAACCCTCATTTGTTGATCAAGAATTGTCGGTCGTGTCATCCCCTATAGTTGCTGGTTGTGCATTGGGTTCCAGACAAACATTCAGTCGAGTCGGTCGTACCGGGAGCCGTCATTTGCAGGAATGGGCAGAATATTTCTTTGCAATTTATGGACTCGATCTAGCTGAGCCACTAAAACTCCAAGGGAAACTGTATCCATGCTCACCCCGATTGGTGGAATAAGTCAGAGTACCAGAGTAGAGCAGGACAATTAGAGGAAGGTGCCCCTGACCTCACGAAATTATGTTTGGGAGGCGATGTTTATTTGTTTGCGTTGATCTCATCATTTTGGCATTTCTTCATGTCTTTATGTAAGACTTTCACCTTTATTATTACTATTATTATTTTTGAAAGAGATTATTTCATACCAAGTGCGACTTTTCCAAAGATGTTTGCACGTCGACTGGACCGAATAGTGTGGTTGCTTATAGAATCTGTGGGTCGTTTACGAAGCAGGGGCGAATTTGAAGGAATGTGACGTCAAGACCTGAAAATCAACCACTCATGATTCACGATTCCCGATTATTTCGCAAGGGACACCGGACTTCATCCCTTGTTCATCTCCATCGGATTAATTCCCCGAGCTTCGTGTCCCGACATCTCCTCAGTGGTAGCTCTTGCGAAATTCTGATTGAGCAGCCGTTTGAATCTTTTGACGATGTCTGTTTGAGCTAGGAGCATCGGACATTTGTTCCAGTCCACCGCTATAGGTCTCGGTGGTGGACAACCATATAATCATCATTATCATCATCGTCAGCTGTAAGAATTGTGTACTTGTCGTACAGTGGTTGTAGATGCCACAGTTTCGTTCACCGGTGATTGGGGGAGGTGAGGGAGGTAGCTGTGCATTGGAGGCGCGAGCTGATAAGGTGGTGTTTGTGCAGAGTCCATTGCCGTCATGGCACGTGATGCGCCATACAAGCCACGTGCTCGGCGCATGTTCAAACGTAGTAGAGATTAATCGATACACGCCCACAGATCTGTCGTTTCCTTTGGATAGATCAGAGGACCATGAGTATCAATGCTGAGGAAAGAAATAACGTATGCGTTAGACGGGTGAGCGAAACCGAAGAACCCTCATTTGTTGATCAAGAATTGTCGGTCGTGTCATCCCCTATAGTTGCTGGTTGTGCATTGGGTTCCAGACAAACATTCAGTCGAGTCGGTCGTACCGGGAGCCGTCATTTGCAGGAATGGGCAGAATATTTCTTTGCAATTTATGGACTCGATCTAGCTGAGCCACTAAAACTCCAAGGGAAACTGTATCCATGCTCACCCCGATTGGTGGAATAAGTCAGAGTACCAGAGTAGAGCAGGACAATTAGAGGAAGGTGCCCCTGACCTCACGAAATTATGTTTGGGAGGCGATGTTTATTTGTTTGCGTTGATCTCATCATTTTGGCATTTCTTCATGTCTTTATGTAAGACTTTCACCTTTATTATTACTATTATTATTTTTGAAAGAGATTATTTCATACCAAGTGCGACTTTTCCAAAAATGTTTGCACGTCGACTGGACCGAATAGTGTGGTTGCTTATAGAATCTGTGGGTCGTTTACGAAGCAGGGGCGAATTTGAAGGAATGTGACGTCAAGACCTGAAAATCAACCACTCATGATTCACGATTCCCGATTATTTCGCAAGGGACACCGGACTTCATCCCTTGTTCATCTCCATCGGATTAATTCCCCGAGCTTCGTGTCCCGACATCTCCTCAGTGGTAGCTCTTGCGAAATTCTGATTGAGCAGCCGTTTGAATCTTTTGACGATGTCTGTTTGAGCTAGGAGCATCGGACATTTGTTCCAGTCCACCGCTATAGGTCTCGGTGGTGGACAACCATATAATCATCATTATCATCATCGTCAGCTGTAAGAATTGTGTACTTGTCGTACAGTGGTTGTAGATGCCACAGTTTCGTTCACCGGTGATTGGGGGAGGTGAGGGAGGTAGCTGTGCATTGGAGGCGCGAGCTGATAAGGTGGTGTGTAAATACACCATTGTCAATGGACTGTTAAGTGGAGGGATTGGGAAGGGAGCTATGCATTGAATAGCTTATGCAATAGCTTGGATGCATGAGCGCCATTGAGGGCGCGATTGGGCTATGTCTGACAATGCCTCTAATCATTGATGTGGCCCGTCTCGGGGTCTCCATCCAGAAAGACGACAGTGACCAGCGCAGCTGAGTTTGCTGGTAATGACTTTTATACTTCGCTGCCAAGTCATTGTTTGACCGCCTCTGGCTCGTTTTTACCCTTCACGTGGTTCTGCGAAAAGAACCCTTCGAGAAAGTCGGTCGGCTGGCGTACGGAGCACGTGGCCAAGCCAACCATAACATGGTGGTCGAGATAAATTCTGTCTCATGGTTACTGTTGATCCCCCTGTTTCTAGTCCTGTGTTTTGTTAATGTTCCACTATCTAACAAAGTGTTTTTTTTTCGGTTTGCACAGCCTATTAAATAACAGACTGTGAAACAGTTAGCCTGATAATTTTCAACCCTAGATTGGGAACTTTCATACAAGTCCAGAAATCCAGTCCCAGAAATCCGTGACGGAACATAACATGTTCACCTCTTGCTCAAATATGCATGTTCCCCAAGTTGCATAATCACAGGCATCACCCTTTATTTTTAAGGAGACGGTAAGTAAAGAATTAGATATCTTAATGGCAAAACAGTAATTTAACGTTATACAAAATACATAAATAGTTGCTTTACCGAGAAACAATCAAGCAGGTGCGAATAGCATAACTGCGGCGAACAAGGCGAAAAACATCAAGTTGATTCGAAGGTATTCGTGGGTAGATATTAATCGAGCCCCACGCTGGTTTCTCAGTCGGTTAAGTTTCTCGTGGTGGTGTTTGAAGGTAACTTTCCACCTCATCGATCACGTCTTCGTCAGCACAGGCACAGTCCAAGAATAGTTCTGCAAGGTACGGTAAGATAAGAGTGTTTTCGCGGTCTTTTCTTTGGCCCCTCGTACTGTACATCATTAAAGAAGCAAGGCCTTAAAATGTATGCACAGACTGCCAACCACTGATACATACACAAAGGTGGGGCAAGTGTTTGTTCAGAGGGCCAAGATCATACCTGGTTTTACCAATTTCAAAATCCCTCTTCGAAGTTCTGTTACTACTCTATCAAGACAAACAATTTTCAACTTCAAGATGCAATCACCGCCACACAATTGATTAGCTCAAACACTCGCCTGCATTGAACCTTTCAAACCAGGTTTGAACGTTCTGGTCTTTGGGCCTGCCAACGGTGCACGCGCTCGGGTATACGGAAACTGACTAGCTCAACTCCTCGTCTGATCTTTTTCGCCTGAATCCACTCAACTCGCCAGCCAGGTGCATTTGGACGCTATTTGATTACATGAACTGTGGAAAACATCAGAATTCACCAGCTGTTTGAACGCGAGAGACGAGGATATCGAAGGCTAACCTGTCAGTAAACTCGAATTTCCAATCTAATAACCTGGGATGGATGTAAACACAAAATGACGTCGTCCGTTTAACGATGCAAATGCTGTAGCCAACTTAGGTTCCAGAGTCACTGAGCAATAAACGCATCAAATTTACAATCACTGGTCACCGAGGTCTGGAAAAATGCTTTTTGGCATAACATACGGGTGGAGACTGCACGATATGATATGAAGCTCCTATAGTGAACGTGGAGAATGCAACAAGGCAGCACATCGAAACCGTCGAACTTGCAGTTGTCAAACATACGGCTGAATACGAAACACGGACACGGAAAATTACAGCGCAGTGGAATTATTGTGTGAACATTTCACGATTAGGCGCAAAAAATAATGAATACAATTTGAAAACTTAACTTCTCCGATGCATCTCAAAGGTGTAAAATCGACAATTTGAAAACTTAACTTCTCCGATGCACCTCAAATAGTGTAAAATCAAAGTTGGAATGTTGGTGAGCTCTGTCCAACTTTATTGTTGTTCGTTCGATGTGATGTTGTACATTAGACGAGGATTTGGATTACACTTTACAGGAGTGCATTTATGCATAATGCGCCTATAGTGATACAGTGACCGTTCAGCTGAAAAACGCTTTTGGTGCGTAGATACCATACCGCCCGACAAAGGCACAAGGGCTGTGATCCTGGCCTAGTCGAGATCAGTCGAGTTAGCGGGGTTGGGTTCGAACCACAGACCCTCCGGTTAGTAAGTCTTTGCCTTAGCTGCTGAGCTATTTTGAGCTGGATAAGCTCTCGACATAGCACTCATTGTTCCCATATATTCAGCCTCTGAAGAGAAGATACTACTCAAAAAAGGAAATTCCGACTGACCTCTATTAGGTTGTTTGGAATCTATACCCTTTGGGATAATATCAGCCAACGCCTGGTCGAGATCATTGCACATGTCCCATCACTACCTTTCGATAAAGAACGCGCGAAATGCGTTCGTTTTTATTCCGTTCGTAACTAACTACCTAGCGACCACGATTGTGTTGAGATGGTCAAGGAATGATTTGATCCCGGCGGTAAACAACTTATCCTCATGTGAAAGACAAACCGTAACGGTCCGTACAAATCCCAAAGGTCGATCAAAGTTACCTTATACCGCTCACGGTCTCTTAAGATGGAAAACTAATTGTTATGACCAGCGGTAGACTGAGCATTTGATACGATGGTCTCCATGATGAGCACACAGCAGTAAGTACTCTACCTAAAAGGACGTAACAGTGTTCAGTCAAGGGAAGATTTTTATTGTTCACTAGGCTTCCAAAGAGATGGCTCCTCGGTAATAGCCTGTGTTTTGGGACCTTTTGGTGGTGCAATCGGAATGTTGTCTCGTTAGCCGGACTATTTCATTAGGTTGTCGCCATAAAGTGAAATATGTGATCTTGTATCCCCTTACACCGTGATTCGCGACTGGTAGATGTTTGAGAGGACTGCCGTTTTTCCGAACTACTGCTATAGACACAGCCTTCCAAGGTGTGAGACTAATGAGTTTGAAGCTGCTTTCAGTGGGGCTTCTCTCTTTTATTCTGCGAAATTCAGTCAGTTCAATTCAATTTATCGGCTATAAACCATGTACCACGGGCACATTGGTTCCAGCTGCTACAGTTTCGGTCGCCTGAAAAGTGAAGTGCATGGGGTATTCAGCCAAGCCTTGGAGGCGTTGACGGATTCAGTTTGTTCGGAAATTGGGTAGCAATGCACTGAAGTCGAGAGCATTGATGCATGAGCGCCACTGACTACGCGGTTGGGTCATTTCTACCAGCGTCATTACCCATGGGTGAGTTGAGTCCCGAGGTCTTCATTCTGGGAGGCGGTAGTTGTCAGCTCGACTAAGTTTACTGGTTAGTGTTTTCATACTTCGTTGCCAAGTTATACATTGTCCACCTCTCGGTCGCTTCCATTCAGCACAGGGCTGGCCGAAAGGAGCTCAGGGGCAGATGGCCTTCTGGCAGGCGGAGTACATGTCCCACCCAGCGTAACCTATGAAGCGTGAGTAATTCATCTATCGCGGGAGAGTTCCTTCTTCCTAAGACCATCTAGCAAACTGGCGATATCTCTGCCCTTGTATTTTCTTCGTGTGGTATGGCACCTTGGCACCAAAAAAGGGTGTTACAGCTGGGCACTTATCTCTATATTTATTTATCCAACCTTAGTTAGTCACCAGATCAAGTTGGACCAACTGTTTGGAGGACAACGTGACAGTAACATGAATTAGTGTCTTATCAGTTGTGCAAAACTCCGCAATATCTCGAAGAACGTTAACTGAGCCGGTAAAATGAAAACAAGGCAATCGTGTTGATTAAAAGAAGCGGAACCTTCCCTCACGCTTTGCACGCATTTCGATCCAAGCTGGCGAAGATTTCTACAACCATCTCAAATTGAGTTTGACTGTGGAGAGGCATATGATCCTAGCACAGCGTTTTTGACTGTATTGAAATGTGTGCCTAGTATCCGCTGCTTTGTTCATGACTGAAGAGAACTGGCCTCCAACATTCCGAAATTGAGCCCTAACAGACAAAAAATGATCAGTTTCCTTACGTCGGTGAACGGTTTTTGAAAAACACCATTTCAAACCAAGGCTACTTCGTTACAATGTAATTTGTTTGCTTAATATGAATGCAAAGGAGGAGTACTGAACGCTGTCGTTTTGACTTCACTCGTTTCCTGTTGACACTACATGTTCACCCCTGCCCACTCATTATTTCTAGGGTCTATACCCATTGTGCCTCATATCTAGCTCACACCTTATGATGGTTTATTAACTCTGGTTAGCGTCATTCCTCAATAACACTACATGTCCCGAACTCACGGGTAACCCTGTCATGACCTTGGGCCACATATGACTCAGTTGTTCCTCGTTCCCTCCACCGATTGACGGATTTTCAAATCCTGTTATATTTGGTCGTTCCCGTTGCCCAGAGGCTTGAAGAGTTGAGGTCTTTTGTCTGCTTGTATGGTATCCTATTTATGAATACTGCGTTGAACAGATCACTGTGGCTGTTCTGTTTTTCTTCTGGACAGTTAACACTGAGACTCAATCAGCATGCGAATTGGGAACATCCCAAATGATAGGTTGTGATTAGTCCAGCTCCAAATATAAAGGCCACATTAATTCAAGTGATGGGTAATAATACAGTAAAAACAAGCTACTGGAATAACTCTGTGCCAACTTTGGAAACACTAGTGGTCGGTTTGATAAGTTGTCGTCACGTTAGGGTCCAAGAGCTTCGCGATGGACAAGTGTGGTTTGCGCATCTTGCGCCCTCCTGAAAGCGCACGGAAAAGCAGAAACGGAGGAACGCGAGGCCAGATTCCTCATACGTATTTCAGTGTGCACTCATGGCGATATGGTCCGTCCATGTTGGATGTTGGACTAGATGTGGGGGCCACCATGTAAGTAGGCGGTTTTGAATGTTTCGGCAGTTGATACTGCACAAAACCAGTGTGTGGTCAGCACATAACTCGGACAGGGGTTCGCTGTTGTCCCTCTTCTTCGATTCAAGTCCCGGGCAGGCACGTAGCTGAGCGTTACCAGTGCTGATTGTGCAATCCCAACAATACCGGAGCTGAAAACCTTGAACAACTCCATGAGAGTATCGAAGATGCAGTGAGTTGTACCTTAGGCAGGTACGATGAACAGGTAGCGATTCCCAGCAAGCTTACGTGAAGCGGCAGCTTCTGGATTGCAAGAGATATGCAACCTGGAAGCAACAAGAAACTGTGGCGGGGGTACTTCCGAAGCCGTACTTAGGTTTGGAATGCTCATTTCAGAGAGAGCACATACCACAACGAGGCGAGTGTCTACAAGAACAGTTCAGCCTGTTCCAGAATATGAACATCAGAGTCTACCAGATGAACGGGGCTTCGGGGTTTAAAATAAAGACTCTGACGTATCTACGACCTTGGCGGCTGAGTTAACCGTAGGTACTACAGCTTACGGGAACGAAAGAACCTTTTAGTCCTCAAGAATGAGCTTACAGGAATGCGACGGGTATGTGAGAATGAGACTGGGGATGTAAACTTGCAGCAGGGAAGGCAACTTGATCGATGACATCACGCGACTGCCGATGTGACACGAGGTTATTTGTGGTTGTCAGATTCACGCGCAACAAGAACTAATCAATCAGCAGAAGTTTCTCACTCCAGAATGATAAAAAGTAGTAGAGGAGTGTGAGAAATCAGGGGCTTCTTACCGCGTCCATCGTCACCAATGTATTTTGTCGACGCCAGACTTATCACCGATGGGCCTGGTGAGTTGGCTAAGCAAACAGTTGAATCCTCTGTGATGAAAAGTGAACGGAATGGAAACGAGAGATTTTTGAGGCAAACGCAACAAATACTCTATACTTTCTACGCTATTTAAACTCCTGATACCCCTGTAGTGGTAATACACTACAAGTTGGAAAAAAATCATATAAGGTTATCCACGGGTGATTAGTACTCGCTCTGGGCTAAAGAACATAAATCTGCTACAAAATTCCACGGGAGGGGGGGGAAGCAGCAAATCAAAGTGATATTTGGTATCTACAGGAATTACCTTTTTGGATAGAGATTATCCCACAGAATAGTATAGGATTTTGGGTAGAACTGAACGGTGATAACTGCCCGAACACACTCATTTTCAGGCCAATTTGGTTTTCACGCAAGACTCACCCGGACCTCAGCTGAGTTCCTCTCTTACGGTATTCTCTAACTGGATATACTGCGCAAAAGCCACTTTATGCTTCATTTGGTACACTACTCGGGGTATTGCGATATTTTTCCACCAAGAAGACTATTCTCAAAGTGGAGTAAAACCCCCTGATAGCTTAAGATCGGTTTCGATATCTTGAGGCCGATCAGGCAGCCGCAGTTTCCCGAGTTTCCGTCAACCTTATGTTTTGCTTGAACCCAAGTTGCACGCTATTCGGCAAACACACTCATTCGCATACCGATTTGGATTTCAAGGAGGACTCACTTGAATCCCTGCTGGCAGCTTTCTGAGGAGCTGGCTTTTGTATAGCACATCCACTTGAAAAATATCACGAATGACAGATTCAGGTGCGATTCAGTTGAGTCTCCGTAGTGAAAGGCTGTGGTAGGCAAGTGAGTGCACTTGAAGAATTTTGTGCAATTCGGGTTCAAGTAGGACACACAGGTTTGACGGAAACGAGGTGACTGCGCCTACCTGATTGGCCTCAAGATGGCGAAACCGCTTGTGGGCTGTTGAAGAGTTCTCAGCGAATCTGCGAGTAGGAAAATTCAAACAGTTACAGAGAAGGCTCTGAGTGGTTGGTAAGACGGGGTACAGTAAAAGCTCAGTTGGCCTCCACAGGCACCAGACTGAGGCGTAACAGCCTGCTGTTTTGGGCAGAGGAATTTTCGGCTCCGAAACAAGGCTCAACAGGTACCAGGCGTGCACCCAAGCATGCAGGTGGTCAGTCATCAGATAAGATTTTTTAGCTGTCAATGTACACAGTGAGAATGAGAAAATCCCTGAACAAGCCAATGTTTGTCATCACTGGCAGAAAAAGCTGAAGCCTTCTATCTGGCTATCAGGTCAATATTTTGATTCTTTTTGCTTATAAAGTAGCTGCTCAAAAGGCATTTTGCATTGAATGGACGCAAGGTTGCTGAAGAAAATCGTTTAGCTGTAGCACCCTTTCGGTGCGTAACTGCCATGCCACCCGAAGGTTGCACGAAGGCTGGGATACTGCCATATTGCCCAAGCCTAGACAGGGAAAGTCGAGAGGCAGAGGTCGGGTTCGAACCAGGGACCTTACGGTCAGTAAATTCGCGCTCTAACCACTTGGGCCATCTCGCTCCAAGGTTGCTGAAAATTCTTCGACAGCTCACGACCTGTTTCGCCCTTCTTGGGGCTCATCAGGTAGGTGCAGTCCCCGAGTTTCTGTCAACATTCTGTTCCATTTGAACCCAAATTGCACGAAATTAGCTGGATACACTCAATTGCAAACATCTGGGTTCTAGGTGAGTCTCTCGCAAAACCATATTTGTTTGAAAATAAGTGTATTTCGGCATTTTGCCTTATTCAATGGACCGTATGTCTTATAAGTACTCGACTGAACAGGACTATTGACACGATCTCAGTCTCACACGATCCACCCAAATCACTCACAACAATCCATCACGATGTCATCACAACTGCCAAGGGGGTTTGTGGAAACTGCACCGATCCGTGATAGGTCAGGTAGAGCAAGACCGAATGTCGAAAGTCATTCGAGAATAGAACCGTAGGAAGAGTTCTGTTAAGTGGCTGGCAAGATTGTCGGAATTGCGAAGACGTTAGCTCACTGAAAACTGAAACACACAGGATTTGGATCCTCTTCTGAACAGGAGGTATCAAGATGATTGGGTAAGTAGGAGACATGCATTTTGGAATATGGGTTTGACATCAGTTCATAAAGTGGTGATTTATATGACGCCCTTCGCTGGAGCTAGAAACCGGGCTGCTGTGATTGCGCTGATGCGGCCAATCTATTAATTTACAGTGCAAAACCGTGGGTGGTTAATAGTTAAAACACACTTGCTCTCAGCTTTCGTAAAAAAAATAGACGGACTATCCATTTGATTCAACAAGTAGTACTTTCCAGCTGCCAGTGAACCCAGGTTCCGGTGGGACATTAGCTACAATTATTCAAGGAAATTAGTGCTTTGTCAGTCTACTAAATGAAGACGGTGTTGATTTGCAATTTGAAAACCGCTTTACCAACACGTTACAAAAGGGTTAAATGGTGATATTTTACACCTCAGACCACGCATCTGCAAGCTAAAAAAACTCACCAAAGCGAACCAAGACTGGCTCATTGGTGTATACAGCTTGGCCTACTCCCAAAGAATTTCTGGCGGCAACTCTAAATTCATACTTTTTGCCTGGTTGCAGATCGGTATCCGTCACTGATCTCCTGCGCGAATCCACGAGTTCCACCAGTTCCCATCTAGAGAGACAGACGCATAAAACACGCACTGTTTGCAATGCACAGGTTAACAGTATCAATGTGTTCCAAGCAATTGAAAGTATCAGGCCAGGACAAAAGACATACAATTTGGCAACCTCTTGTTTATATTCAAGGCCAACGAAAGCAAGTGTTTCTAGGCTTCGGGGTTTTCTGCGTAGTAGACTTTTCCCGGGCCCATGTGTGAGAATACGCAATGCACTCTCCCTGGGTGTTCATTGGCTCGGTGGTCAGCAGCCTTCAACAGCGGTACAGTGTATAAAGTGAACACGTTGAATGTTTGTTTAGTCCGATGGCATAAATCGCTGCTGGGCGAAATGGCAGTCAAGGTTTCACGTCGAAATCTGAGGGTACAATGGGCAAACTAAAGGCATAGCGCCAGACATGTTTTTGGATTGAGAAGTATGTGCCAAGTGCACGCCATGCGATGTATGACGTCCCAAGGGGCCAGTGATAAATGACCTACGGCCGCGGCAACTTAGTCTAATGTGAACTCATTAAGTGTGACTTAACACTGGACGAAAGTCTGGCAATTTTATTAGCCACGGCTATTGACCGTACTCGCATTCCTTACAAAAGATTCACATCAACAACTATATAAACGACATTTCTTTAGGAGAATAAACAGTCGTCAAGGTGGGGGGGGGGCGGGGCAGTGTGCTCGGATTCGTTAGTAAGATTTGGCGTGTTTACTTATTTCCGTAGAAGACCAGAGCTATGACGATCAGGTCAGTGGAAATGTGTTAGCAAGGAACATAGTTGTGAAGGTGTTTGGAGTCGAGGTGATAAAATTAAATCTGACCAGCAATTTTGTCGACAATACTTTGGTACGGGATCTACGATGTGCCAAAGACGAACCAGTATTGTTAGCGGTGTGAGGAGATTTCGTAGTTCTAATAGAAATTTTGTTCTGCGAGTGAACACTGTGCGCGCTGAAAATCTACGGACAATCTATTTGTAGCTCAGAAGGAGAGTAAAATTCACCCCTGATGAATAAACCTTCCTTGTGAGTAATTCTCACTCGGGAGCCTGTCAGCGTGTCCGACCACGTGATGTAATTCCCGTGATCGAAGGATAAGCGGAGATATATCCTGTCTAAATGCGAGCTAATCATACTACTGTTCAGCCGCTGGTGGCCGAACAGTTAATTGTTCAAGCTGCTAGCCTGGCAGTTGCGGGTTCGAGATTCCCTGGAATTTCGTGCGATGCGCATTGCTGATCATTCCCACCAAGAATGAGGCAGCTGTACAGCGCTTCTTGGCTTTCCAGGACAAAATTTCCGTTAAAGGAAACCAATATTACTGCGTTTTTCTCTCCTACATTATTGCGACTGTTGTTAAACTTTTAATTTGCACGACCGCAGAAATCCCTTTGGACGTATATTCCTCTATTTTACTTTGATATCCTCACTGCGGAGAACTGGACTCTCATTGACGCCGGAATGCCAGCTAATGCCTAAGCATCAGTCTGGCACCTAGATTGGATTGCTTACGTCATTGTGATGAAACGAGTAGCTCAAATGGGACGGCCGCTGGTTCGCTCAGCAAACGTGTTGTCAGCAGGCGGGCCAATACCGCCAGTGTCCACAATGTCTGGCTCGGCAACCAAATCCGCAGACAATTTATGCAAGATGAGCCACAGAAATTATTATTTTACATCAAGTTGACGTTAAACCGAAAAGTATACAAATGTATGATTGTGTTTTACGAACTCAGCGTTGCCTTCGAGACGCTTCTCTACAACGTAGACTTCAATTGCTCGTCCACCATCATCCCCAGGTGCGTTCCATTCCAACTGGACACTTGTAGGTGCAGTAACCTTGGCAGATAGTTCACCTGAAATTCCAGGGACATCTGCAATGGAAGAAGTGTGTGGTAAATGTGAGATTTTGACAGAGAATTGACGACTGTCATGTAATCAAGAACTCGGGAGAACGCGGTTCAGAACACAGCGTCTGCTATTAGAAGTAGGCCATGTTGTGTTGCAGTATGCCATTGAGTTATCTTGTTCATTGAATTTTCATGGCCAGAATGTGATGTGGCAGTCTCCTCTAAATGACTAAACCACATTTCACGTAGCAAAACAAAGAATTCAGAAACACCGGAAAACGAACAGAAAAGAGAATATTCAAAAAGCCAAATGAATGGATCTAAAACATAATCCCCAACAATGGATAAAGTACGGATGACGAACGAGGAAACATGGAAGCACAAGCTCGAAAATAAAAAGGCAAATATGTCGAATGCAGAAAGTGGAAACATAGTTCCAACTCTGAGAAATCTGCGCCGAGAACGATACAACCTAGCAGGAGAGAAACTATGGAATGGAAGCTGGTTTTAAACTTCTCACAGTTGCCAGATGGACAGATGAACAATCGGCAGCCTACCGATGACGTCTACTGCGCAAGTAGTTTGCACTCTGCCATTCTCATTCACCGACGTTAACTCGTAGTTGCCCCGATTTTCGCGACGTACTCCTTCGAACTCTAGGATGCAAGTTCCACTATTCGGTTGTTCCTGCCTCCCGAACCGACCTAGGTTGGCAGCCAGCGGTGCGACCTGTTTGCGGACGTGACTTATGCACAGCTTTCATAGCCTGAAATTTGATGCTGGATGTCTAGATGAAATGCGTGAAATTGGGTTTCCAACTTTTTATCCTAATCTATACGCGGATTCTTACTTTTTTTCTCGTCCTCAATGGATTTTCTCCGCTCGAGTTTACTATTCGTCCGTCGGACGAAACACCCGCTCATTTTATAACAGTTTGGTTTTTTTTTACCCAGTTTGAACTAATCCGAGTTTCTCTTTTATGATATTGTGATATAACGGAATTTGGTGCACCAGGCAGCAGCATGTTCCATTTAGTACTATATTCTAGATATGGCAATACATTGTATGGACCAAATGCACCACTCATACGGTTGCTGAAAATTCTGTCAGCCCACAACCGGTTTCGCTCTTCTTGAGGCGGCCTTGTGCACCACATTCAGTTGAAGATCTACATCTCACGCGCGTAATTTAGCAGGGTTCCATTTGAGTCTCCCATGAAAACCGATTTGGTATGCAGATGAGTGCACTTGTCTTCTTTAGTGCCATTTGGATCCGAGTAGAGCATAAGTTTAACGGAAACTGGGGGGACTTATGAGTCCGAATAGAACTGCGGTGCCGGTCGTTGGCTATCGAAGCGTCTTCAGCAACCCCATTAGTAGTGTATTACCTCCATAAAATTGGATCATTTGTTTACTTAGACCACTCTCCACGTCTCCATTTCGGGCTTGAGTCTTCGTTGATCGACTTCTAGCATGAACTGGATGTGGCCGGCTGATTTCGTCTCCTCTGCTGAAGCACCAGTCACTCCCTTAGGTGGGCCTGTCCAGGTATCAGCGCACATGTAAAATGCGTATGCGCATTAAGCTAAGCACATTGTTCTAGTTCGCTCCGGTGATAAACTCAGGGACCATTCAGTCACTCACGGAACCCTCAGTTGTCCCACTGAGAACGACCGAACATTTGCATGGGAAATTTGTTCACAAATTCTTAAACAGAAATTTAACTGGAAATAAAATTCGTACAACCGAATCGTGTAGATTAGGTTGGACGCGTCGTCTGACTCGCGACTTTTTGCTAATGGAAGCCTAGACTAAATCGTGCAATGAATAAGGCTTTGTGAGGGGTCAAACTGAGGGGCTCGCATTCCATGGCTGACGGACTGGTAACCGTGTGGCCATAGAAGTACAGGAATTCCAGCCAAGCACATAATATCTATATATATATATATAATAATGTGCACTTAGGAAAGCATTGTTTTACCGGCACGTGCAACACGTCAAGTCGCTCAGTAGAGCATACGGACTGGTTACGGAGCAGGGGATGCACGCGAAGAAAAAACGACTTGGGCAAGGTGATGCGAGGAAGGAACAGTTAAGCTTTTGACCTCGGTTACCTGTTCACCATCGTTTTATCTCAAAACGCAGATGGGAATGACCTAATACTGTTAGATGACTCCACTGGAGTCCGGATGTGCACTGAGCCGAGATCTCATTGAATTCCCAAACGTCCACTTTAAGCACTACCACGTTGTATACTGCTACCAAGTTGTACAAATACTCCAGGTGTCAGTTCTGCTCGAACTTCTCGGGATTTTTCTTATAGAGACGTGGATGTTGTGAGTCAAGGAACGTGATACTACCCTATGCTGTCCCTTTGTATTGGTACTTCTAAAAATAGATTTTGTTTGCATGCGTTATCAGAAGTAGAGTCCCCTCTGATCGAGAACTAGAGTTTTCACAGGGAATGAGGACTGGCAACCAAACGAGCAACGGATACCGGAATTCAAAATCCAGCTGTGTGCTTCAAAATCTGTGATTCAATTTGTAACCCGTCGGTTACCGTGACCTAACCGGTTCGACTTCACAAGGATGATCTATTAGACCTCACGATCGTAGACAATCCACTTCCCTAACCCACCTTAAATCACGTCAACGATTCATGCAACATCGGACCACAAGTGGCAGCTTGAACAGAGATACCGCAAAGGATCCCTTTTCCAAATATGTGTTCTCCAGCTACCCAGAGTAAACCCCACACGTAAAACGAATGCATTCTATCACCCTTAGAATAATATCAAAAAAGTAAATGGGGATATGCGACAAATCTTTCGCAGCAGAATAGACCTCTGTCAGTCTCAACAGCGTTAACTGATTTTTTACTTCTGATTTCTGGCTTAAAGATGGGAACGTTGACCCGAAGATCAAAACATATACGAATCGAAAGAGGGCGCAATTTGTTCAGCCGGCAAGTCTGTGTAATCGTCCAACTCCAGGAATTTCTCAAAACGAGATGTGTTCGAGCGCTGAAGTTTAAAGAGAAACGGTGAAAAGCAAGATTTTGAGCAGTCGGTGTTGAAATCATTATCCAATGCTCATTTGTTAGGGGGGGGAACAGACAAGAATTCCAGCAGAGTCAAAACCCCGAACGTGGTACTGTGCTTTAAATCGAATTCAGAAAAAAAATCGCCGATGATATCCGAACAGAACAAATGAAAACTAAAACCGGCAGGCTCCAAACGAAGAGCATGTATTGAGCGTCAACTGTTGCTCCGGAATTTGTGTAACAACTATGGCAAACTGCAATATTTCAAAAACACTCACATGCGCAACAAGTTTCTTTTGACTAATCTGGATAGGTCATAATAATAACAATAACGATATTGTTTAATCCTAACAAGTAGATCAACATCAACATTTCGTCACGGGTTTTCAAATGAAGACGTTCAAAGTGAACAGAGAAACCTGTCCGAGGTAGAAGGCGGCACGCAAAGCAGACGTTGAAACATGATGTTAAGCAGAGAGTTGCACCACAAATTACACTTACCAATGACTTCCACGTCGCACTCACTGGTCACAGTACCCACGGAATTTGTCAACACCAACTCGTATCTGCCTCTATTGCGGCGAGTCACGCCGCTAAACGCGAGAACGGCAGTTCCGCTCTCTGGTTGCTCCCTTTGCTCAAATCGACCAAGATCAGCCGCTATCGGGGCTTCTTCGCGCAAAAACGAATATCCATCGCTCTCACGGATTTCGACATTATCTCTCCTCCAAACGACCTGTGGTATGGGATTTCCGAACCAGGCTGCCGCCAAACGTAAGTTCTCCCCACTCTGCAAGAGGAACGTAGAAGATCTTGCATTGGCATCGCTTGTCTGAGGCAGCGCACACTCACCTCAGGCTCCTGAGCCAGCGTACTGTTACAAACGCATCAGGGCACTTGAATCGATGTTGGTCACTCGATCAAATGAAAGTGAGTATGCACGCGTTTCGGTGGAACAAATGACAGAAAATGCACGAATGAGAAGTGAGATGGTGGTCTGCACCACAACCACCCTAATGACTCTGTGTGAATGAGGAATGAGGAAGTCTGTAGTGAAGCATGTGGGAGAACTTGATTGTTCAGACCGCATATTATTCGCTCATATGATTTGATAAATCGAATCCCTTCGTCCAAACTAGCACGTTGCCATGCGGAATCAAACAGGCTGTTTGGGTTTGGCAGGGTTCCCATTGGAGGAATGGACAATACAGAAATAATGCGCAAAATAGGCTGTCGAATTGCCATGACTTTGACAATCGGGATTGTCTTGCCATGATCCCACGCGTTAGCTAATTTCACTTTGTCTGTAATCTGTCCCGCCCAGTTTACCTGTGCCGATTTCACCTCGTATCAGGAAATCATAGGCCAGTTCAATTTACCTGAGATCAATTGAATTTATTTGAATCCCTCGTCTCAGAGACGTTTGGTAGACACTCGTTGGATTTATTGATGGGCATAAGCGATGCATCAACAGACCGCCGGGGAACATAGATGAATATCAGGCGATAATCAAAGATTCGGCAATGGCCGGGCATGCACTTGACACTGGGCACAGGATAGATTTGGAAAATGTGGATAGTCTGTGACGGGTTTAAGATTCGCACGACAGCGACTGGTGGCCGAGTCGATGGAAATCGCCAAGCATCCCAGCGTGAACAGAATCGAGGGTGTAGAACGGCACCCGTCGACGAATACAGGCCAAACTAATCTGTGAAAGCCCCAAGAGGAGTTTCCCATTAAGGTGTCCTACACAGAACAATCAAGGCCACAACAATACTGGTTCAACCAGAAGACAACTCCCCACTAACCAATCCATCATACATGATAGTCATCCCCAATAAGCAACAAACAGGAACATCACACTGACACCCAGCAATCATCAAGTCTGGTGGGCATAAGAAATCTCATGGATTGCTTCCCTAACTGCCTTGGAACCCAATCAGCCTGGTTACGTACTCACATAGCCTGACCAAGATATTGTTCAGTTCAGTTCAGTTCAGTTCAGTTCAGTTCAGTTCAGTTCAGTTCAGTTCAGTTCAGTTCAGTTCAGTTCAGTTCAGTTCAGTTCAGTTCAGTTCAGTTCAGTTCAGTTCAGTTCAGTTCAGTTCAGTTCAGTTCAGTTCAGTTCAGTTCAGTTCAGTTCAGTTCAGTTCAGTTCAGTTCAGTTCAGTTCAGTTCAGTTCAGTTCAGTTCAGTTCAGTTCAGTTCAGTTCAGTTCAGTTCAGTTCAGTTCAGTTCAGTTCAGTTCAGTTCAGTTCAGTTCAGTTCAGTTCAGTTCAGTTCAGTTCAGTTCAGTTCAGTTCAGTTCAGTTCAGTTCAGTTCAGTTCAGTTCAGTTCAGTTCAGTTCAGTTCAGTTCAGTTCAGTTCAGTTCAGTTCAGTTCAGTTCAGTTCAGTTCAGTTCAGTTCAGTTCAGTTCAGTTCAGTTCAGTTCAGTTCAGTTCAGTTCAGTTCAGTTCAGTTCAGTTCAGTTCAGTTCAGTTCAGTTCAGTTCAGTTCAGTTCAGTTCAGTTCAGTTCAGTTCAGTTCAGTTCAGTTCAGTTCAGTTCAGTTCAGTTCAGTTCAGTTCAGTTCAGTTCAGTTCAGTTCAGTTCAGTTCAGTTCAGTTCAGTTCAGTTCAGTTCAGTTCAGTTCAGTTCAGTTCAGTTCAGTTCAGTTCAGTTCAGTTCAGTTCAGTTCAGTTCAGTTCAGTTCAGTTCAGTTCAGTTCAGTTCAGTTCAGTTCAGTTCAGTTCAGTTCAGTTCAGTTCAGTTCAGTTCAGTTCAGTTCAGTTCAGTTCAGTTCAATTCAGTTGAGTTCAGTTGATTTTAATTAAGTCACCATTTAAGAATGCGGCAATTACCAATCGCCACCTCGGAATCTGGTAACTATTTGCCTACTTCCGAATTTCGTTGCAGCTTAGACCCAGTTGCCTTTGAGTAAACCGTAGAAACTTGTCTCTTTGATTATTCCGGCCACAGCACTCAAGAATCTCTGAAGATCTCATGTGCTGTCAGCACTAAGAGATTGCACCTGGCAAAAGGGTGCACTTGCGACAAAATGGATATATATGTACAGCGATATATATATGTGTATAGACATGTATGTATACGTATGTGTGTATGTGGGTGTCTGTGACTATAGATGTATATGGATATATATGTATGTATATATCGGATGGAGCCGCCACGTCTAACCATCTGTCCACAGGTAGTCTCGGAAATCCGACAAATACTGGTTCGACGGCCAATCAGGCCGCCGAGGCCACTCAGGCCACAATCTCGTAGTTGGTGCAGCTAAATGGAGCTAGATGGGGAGTGTCACGTGCAGTCGGACAAACACGGGAATCCCGCAGTATGATGTCACAGTGGGCAGTGGCTCGAAAGCATGTACAACCTTCATCGAACTAGGATATCCAAGGGACGGGAAACGCACGTCATAGACCTCAAAATAATGAATTACACGTGGATCAAAATTCCGTCCGTACTCGCAGCGACTTGTTGGCTGTCTGTCTGTTTGTGTGTCTGCCTGCCTGTGTGTGTGTGTGTGTGTGAGTTTGACGAGCCGGCACCACCAGCTGATAACTGTTTGCTACGGTATGACGTCCCGATCAAAATACCAAACCGTCCACATAAAGATATACAGGTACAAAGGCGACACGCTCATCACAGTGAAGAAACCAACCTTCAAGGTGACGCTCTTCAGACCACCAACACCTTCATCCTCCGGGTTGAGAGCATCCACAGGTCTAAATATTCTCGGTTCTACCGCGGGTTCGCTCACGGTCATTGTGTCAGTCCGACCAGACCACGAAACCGGCGTTTGACCGACATTTACGGCTCCCACGTCAAACCCTCCCGATGATCCCTGTACCACTTGATCAACAAACGCTTCCAATTCTGCTGTTCGCCCAACCTGCTGTGGTGTACTCGCATCAGCTGGCCAAAACCGAATGACATATTGTGTGATGGGCGAGCCACCATCATCCGCCGGGGCTTCCCACGAAAGCTTCACGCCGTGCTTCGTTACTTTCACTACGCGTAGATTTTGCGGAGCTGAAGGATCGTCTGAACGGGTATTTTGGAAAACTGAGTCGTAGAATCCGGAATTTGTGTAACAACTATGGCAAACTGCAATATTTCAAAAACACTCACATGCGCAACAAGTTTCTTTTGACTAATCTGGATAGGTCATAATAATAACAATAACGATATTGTTTAATCCTAACAAGTAGATCAACATCAACATTTCGTCACGGGTTTTCAAATGAAGACGTTCAAAGTGAACAGAGAAACCTGTCCGAGGTAGAATGCGTCACTCGTTACCTGAGGACGTTTTCCATGGTTTTGATTCAAGAGATTGCCGGAATAATCCCTTTGTTTGACTCAGAACTTCGTGATGAACATTGCTCTTTTCGGGATTTCTTCATCCGAATCAGTATACTTTGGAGTGTTGGGCGGTGAATCTGAAAGCTTAGGCCTGTTGCTCTTTTAGTTAATTGGAATCACGGACGATTGTTTGTCGGGGAAACCGAAGTCGCACCTAATTTAGTGCGGTGAGGTGGTGATCTCTAGTGCCGTCTCGCGACTGAGTCAGTCGACCCGTGTCAGATGACCAAGGTGGACTCAGGGAGTTACATAGCAGTGTTTCTTTCTAAAGTCTGGTTGGACAGGAAAACACAGTTGTTCCCATCGTCCTGTTCACGTGAAGCTTGAACAAGACGGCGGCTAGCTTATTTCTTCTTGTCAGCGCTACGAATGAATTCGGTTACTACATGAATGTCAATCGGTGTGGACGGTGTGTGACAGTGGCCGATTACTCGGACTCCTCAGATGATCATGTGGTGAAAAATAAGAAGCATCAGTTTCGCAGCTGATTTAGAACATGTGGTTGCCTTCTTGGGATACATGTTTTTGAATCCAGGGCTGACACGCCTGTTATTATGTGATGTTATTGGCCTTCCGGTATAAGCTGCACTAGTGCAAACTTAGGTAAACCTACTTTGTACAATGTTTTTTATGCATATATATATATAATGGCACTTATTCAACAACTATAGCTTTGTTTTTCTCTCATGTGAGATACTGTGGAAGCCAGCTCAAGAGTAACATACAATTAGGGCTCAAATAGACTTGCGTAACCCACACCTGAGGATCATCATATGTGCCTTATCCCACGATAGACCAGGGGTCAATGATCCAGCTTCAACCGCCCCACTGCCTCGGTTTTTTCCACATCCAACAATTTTCACATCAATACCTACCTGCTATTGGCGCACCACAGTCAAGGGTAACAGTGTCCAAATTCATGCCTTGTAAAAATGAGAGAAAGGAAAGCGTATATTAGCGTGATAATTATTCGAATTTGTACTTTCGGGGGTGCCAATGTGAATACAATGTTATTTATATCACTTGACATATTTGTGCCAGTTGTACAACTTGGACTGGATATATGTAACTGAAAAAACACTAACGTGAACAGGCGCACATGCCGAAAACCCATCGCAGCCTGTTTACTCTTAATCAGTCTTACTCAGCCTAACATGTTCAATATACATCTGCGTAAGATGTTTCAGTGCTGTGAATCCATGAAGAGAGAGCATTATTGCGGGACCGAAATAACTGAAGAACAGTAACCACGGTGGGTAGATTTAGGCGACAGGCGAGGGAGATATATTAGACAAACTAATGGTTGGGTGGGGATTCTGTTGAGGAGGGAGATTCCCTCAGACTTCCCCAGCTGGATGCATTTATTTGGAAACCGCGATGGTGAGGAGGATGTGTGGGACCATCGGCGAACTGTACAAAAAAAGGTGGCCAAATGCCCGAATACCACAGGCGTTCACTCAAAGGAATATATATTGTCTTGTGCCATAGATCATCGCTCCAAATGTGGACCACTCAAAAAGCGAGACTATCTTTCAGGTTTGCGAGGACATTTGGGCCCGTGTTCGGTCATGTACCATAAATAACCCTTGCCGCACTTTTGCTCCGTATTGGTCGCCGCAGAGAGCGTACACAGATATTATAGAATCCTGAAACGTGAACATAAATCTGCACTCCAAACCCATGCTACATGTCACGCCGCCTGACTGCACTCCCCATTTCTCAAATGACAACTGAGAGTCAAGGCATTTGATTGAGAATGCATGCTAAAGTTGCGAGGTACTCCTTGATTGGATGACGACTCCCATAGGTGAAGTTTGAACCTGTGAGCATGTGGCTAAACGCATGCGTGACATGGATATGCAATATGTGAACGTTCTTATTCAGCAGTTTTTCGGATGTGGACATATTTAACAAACGATTTACACCAATTGATCTAGCACCTCATAGACCTCTAATTGCAACCGAAACTCCACGGTCCTTTCCGTGGGATAATTTCATCTTAAGGTGAATCAGTCTCCTGGTTTTTTTTCACAGCCCCAGTGCACGAACGCAGGGCGGATGTGGTGCTGTGACCGCCCACATTTTAAAACTTATTAGATATCACGAAAAGATGCTGCTCGATGGAAATCCAATGGGGTCTCCTCGTGAGCAGGATCGGAGGACGTTGCATGCATTACTTGGTCATCTTCAAACTTCAGCTGTTTTGAAACCATTTTCCACCAAACATCACTCGGCCATCATTGCTGGTGCTTCATCCACTAGAATAGGAGCAATCATTGAACACTACGGCAGACCGTTGATCTGCATTTCCCGTCGACTCTCAAAAGCCGAGACTCAGCGAGCACTTGCGGTATATTGGGCTGTCAAACGGCTGCATAAGTATCTTTTTGGATCAAACTTTACCATTGCTACTGATCACGAGGCTTTGAAGTTCTTGTATCACCCTACAGAATTTTCAGCGAAGTCATCTGCCGCTATGGTGCATTGGTGGATTATTACACTGAGTTCGTATACCTACACGATTGTTCATCGTAGTGCAACAATGATTCCCCATGCCGGCTTCTTGTCCAGAATTCCATCATACGACTCCGATTCAAACGATTCAGATTGTTTGTTGATTCGACCATTACCAGTCAATTAGGATGCGCTTGTTGCTGATACCAAAAGATATTTTGCTCCCATTTTTCTGCACTGCGTCGTGGCTGGACACAACAAGATCGACGTCGATTTCCTTCGTTCTACTGTCGCCGCGAAAGTTTATCCATTAAACCAGATGGTTTGTTGTGCTTTGAGGATAGAGTTATCATTCCATCAACTCAGCGAGCGGCTGTTCATGCGGATTTGCGCTCCGGTCATCTGGGTATTGATAAAATGAAATCTCTTGCACGCTTATCATGCTGGTGGCCGGAACTGGATGCTGACATCAAATATACTGCTATGAATTGTGCCTAATATGCACATAGGTTTCATAACAAGTCTTCACAGTGGTATCCGTGGCCAATTACTTTTGAAACATTTCAGCGAGTTCTTGCTGACTACTGCGGTCCTTTTACGGTAAATACTACGCTTTAATTATTATTGACGCGTATTCACGTTGGCCTGAAGTCTTTCTAACTTCCTTAAGTGCGGAATTCACACAGCAAGCATTGAGGAAAGTACTCAGCCATGAAGGTGTACCAACTGCTTTGGTCACTGACAACGGCACACACTTCACTGCAAAACCCCTCGAGGAATGGTTAAAAGATCTTGAATGTGGACATCGGTCTAATGCCCCACGACATCCCCAGTCGAATGGACTTACGAAGAATTTTGTCAGAACACTGAAGTCTGCCATCACTTCATTCTCTCCTACTTCTTTTGTGGAATTAGACTGTGGGATCGATAGTTTTCTAATGCAATACAGGAATGCCGCTCATTCCGTTATTGGGAACAGTCCCGCGTTTCTTTTTAAATCTCGCTCGTTACGTACAACTCTTGACTGTGCCAAAACGGCTGATGTTACGTTTTTCAAGAACAATGATTTACGACCTGCTACAGGAATAATACCTGCATCAAATGGCAAGCGTATGGTCACACTTCTCGATTTGGATGATCTCTCTAGTCACCGGAGACTCATTGATGAGGTTGAGTTCAATACCAGAGGTCAACCTGTTAACGGCACTCCGGCTGTTCCAAATACTAATGAATGCTTTGTAGATGATCTTATGGTATCCGAACAATAGGTTATCTCTGAAGAACATACTACCTGCGAAGAACCTGAAGTTTCCAATCCGAGGAGATCCGAAAGATTACGATCAAGACCACCACTAGACTATAAACATCCACAAGCTCATTCAAGGTGTGGCGGATTCGATGAACATGATTGATGCTCTATTCACTGCTCTGTTCATTATTCTCTCGTTTTAATACTTCAAGTGCGGAAACACACATCAATTAGAAGACATACGTGCTATTGTTACGCTGTGCTGAGTTTTGGATTTCTAGTTCATCTGGTTATACCAATATACGTGCTGAATCTAATTACGACAGATACCAAGCTTTATTCTCGCCAGCTAATTTCCGCGCGCTGAACAACCTCAGAACATCCGCAAGCTGATCTGTAAACTGGTTCACCTGTATCGTAAGCTTAGTTCAGAATATCCATCTGTGAATGTACCGGACTATTCAGACCACACCGTGAGGCCTTCTCTTGTCAGATGTTCCTTCAGTAGACCAATCTGGGCACCTTCCTAAGTTTTGCTGCCTTGTTTACCCACCCTGTGCGACACTTTGAGAGCGTATTCTGTTTCATTTGTCTCTCCGTCACAGGTTGAAGGGGGGTGCAAGGGTTGAAACATTTCTTTGCTTTAGACTGGTTGTTGCTGTGTTCATTGAGCTGGGCAATTTTATTCCAGGGGCTTCACCACCATCAATCGAGGTGGCATCATCAGTGCGTTGTTAGGACGCAGCGATGGGTCAGTGGTTGTGGTTTCAATTGGTGGTAGTCTCAGGCTAATCTGTTTGGTGCACATGTTGGGCACTAATAGAAGCAACCAGAACTTAGAATTTACGTTGAGCTAGAAGAAGAGGGACAGAAAAAATGGAAGTTGAAATAGCTAAAGTAGAAATCGGAGGATGTTGTTTATGATGCAGAAGGTACAGATACACTTAGTTCCAGTTACTTTCTATAATCACCTTTCGTTCGAATGACCCATTCAGAAGCTCTAAAAACATCCGTACACTCGTGCTGCATACTATAAATCGGTCGTACATAAAGTCCTTTGCCCGTTAGAGTACGCGAGGTAGTAGTATCGTAGGTCACAATCGTGAAATAGATCTCGTGACTCCAAATGTTACAGCAGCAGACTGGAGAGCTTTAGACACTTTGAAACACGTGAGTAATGTCGCAATCATAAAAGCAGAGAGAGAGTTGAATTCAGGAGGCATTTAAGGTCGGTGAGCAATCATCTGAGACAAGGCATGTGTTTGTTGGTCTCGAAAAGTGCAGTGCAGCCAAGGATTTTTGGACTACTTAAAGTTTCCAAGGCACATACTCCCTTGTGTATTGCATATTCACACCACCTCAAGAGATCATCAGATATCTGGCAGATGTTCCAAAGTCGCTTACCGGCAAATCGCCTAAGCGCGCAAAATTCGTATGATTCCGCACACCAGGGCCAGTGAGCACCAGCGAGTTATGAACACACAGATGAACGTCAAACGCGGTTATCAGTGAAGCCGACACAAAGTAAATCCCACCTAATCCCAGCTAACCTTTCGTCCTAGCACTTTGCAACCCACACCAACAAAATCTCTGAACGATACTCAATAGGATATGCACCGCATTGCCCTCAAACAGAAGAGGAGGGCCAAAAATTTCATTCAGCTTGAACCTAGCTTCCCCAAAACTCATCCGACGTAAATGTTAATCCTCCAACTGCTGGCTAACAGTGAGCAGTGAGTAAGCCAGTCAGTTGAGTACTCACTGACCGGTTCCCTGTGTGCCTTAAACATGGTCAACTTGGTAACTTAGTCACTTGGTCCGATAAAGGTTCCGTTTCAAAAGTGAAACGTCACCGATAATTCACGGAACATTGCTGAAACGAGGAATTTCCCTTTCTCACCAAACTGCGTAAATTTTACTTCCGATTTTATCTTTAATTTAGTGTTACTCATTCGCCTTTTTACTAGTTGGAATAGCAACACAACGGGTTCGGGTGGCTCTGGAATGCGAACTTTCCGGTCACTTCGTACAATCCTCATCAGGAGCACCAATCCAAGACAGACATGATAAACTGGTGATTTCACTTCTGTGCTGATACAGCGAAAACGCAACATTTCACAGCGATTATACAATATAAGTGACTTGCATGTGAGTTTTTGTGACAAGTTAGCTTTGTATTTGAAGATTAGTGGTCGTTCTATGGCATGTGAAAGGTTCATAGAAGTTCCCTCTTCATGGGGCCTCTAAATTAGAGTCACAAGATAATACAACACCAGCTAGAATTTGCGTCATTTTTTTTAAATTTGCAGTTTGTAATCATATTCACTAGTAGAGCCGGTAAGAGAGCCTACATACGGACAATTTTTTGACTAGTTCATTTGGCTGGGGGGAGTTTCCCACGAGATTCTTCCACGACGCATAGAGGTGTTTGGCCTACTTTGCGATAGTAACTATTTTCAGCACTTACTTTCAGGTTGCGGTTGATTCAAAGCAGCACTATGACAAAATCCTTTTATGAAGCAGCTTTGTGTGTTTGGTGGCAAATAAAAATCCTGGCGATAACGCTTATCAGTCGGTATTTTAGACCACTCGCTGTATTAACCAATGTCTCTTATTGATTTATTAAGCTCGAGATGGCTCAGTGAATAGGGTACGAATTTACCGACCCGAAGGTCTGTGGATTGAACACGACCTCTTCAACTCGACTGCTCCTCTCTAGGCTTTGGCAACCTGGCAATATCTCAGCCCTCATGCTTCCTTCGGGCGGTATGGGTCAGAAGGGGTGCTACGACTGAAGAACTTGGTGCCGTTTCATTTCATTGCTTTAATAATCGCGTAGCAGAATGACATTTGCACCAATTTCAGTGCTAGCTGGAGTGTGCTAAAGAAAGAGCTGAGAAAATCAAATTTTCTCTAGATGAAACATTCCCTGCGAATGATTACTGTACAACGTGGTCAACGCAGAAAAATAGCAGTTCCGCTAGTACTTCACCACCAAAGTGAGGACATCACATCGAACGGTGAGTTGCAGCTTCTCTAGGGAGATTCGTAAACTACTGTGAGCCCTCTTTTTCCTTAAAGCTGCCTCTCTTGAGGGAACTTTAGTCCTGAAGCATAATTCAAAAGAATTAAAATAAAATTCTGTCAAATTGAACAGGACTAACCTTGCAAGGTGAATTTGTAGCTATCATTAAGCTGTTGAAATTCACCACCCGCGAGCTTGTTCTCCGCAAATGTTTTCACATTCTCGAAGTTGATTGAACCGGCTAATTCACTCAACATGAAATAATCGAATGCCAGCCTGACAGCTTGTGGTTTGGATGGTGATAGGGGCGAAGTATCATCGAATTGCGCGCTAATGGTCGAATGCAGAACACGCGAGCGTCGTAGGCGTTTTTTCAGCTGAAATAAAATAAAAACAAATCGTCGACCAAATTTCAGAGTTGACACATAAAAGGAGATATTCAACTAGACGAAATTATACCAGATAACACACTACAAGTTCACTACCAGGTCACTTTAAGATATGAGTTTGATGTCACGAAATTTAAAATACATTTACAATGCATTTTGATATCAAATAAGGCGGCGAAATATTTCTAAAGCTTAGTGCAACGACACGGACGATGATACTCAGCTTTGTATGTTTCATGGTCCATATTAATAATTTGCCTATTTATCCTCGTTCAGCACCGCATCACTGAAAACCGGAGAAATCTGTTTCCATCATCATCATCATCATCATCATCATCATCATCATCATCATCATCATCATCATCATCGACAACATCCCAGTCTTAAACGAGAATCTCCCCTTCACAATGTACCAACCATGATGTCTATTAAAACCTGGAGGACAGTCCATTGCCTGTTTCATTTTTTTCGGGACAGATCATGTATGTCTGATCCTCGAATCTTCCTGAGTCTTACGTCAGAATTAAACAAAGAATCGTACACCTGTGCGGATGAGTACTCATTTGCAACTGTTACAAACAAGAGAACCTTGTCTCCTTTTTCGCCTACAACTACTCACTCTCTTCTCCCAGTAAAGATTTATTTGTGAACTTATTTCAAATTTCATTTGTCTTAGGAAGCTGGGGCTCGCATTTCAGAGCAAAATCTCCTGGATCGTTGATATTTAAGGGACAGAAATAAGTTGGCGAATTTTTCGCCACTTCCATCAAGGAAACAGGAAAAAATTTGTGGCACTGTCCGTTTTTCGCATCATTTTACAGGTGAGGAGGTCACGCCAGGGGAATTTTTACCTTTGGAAGAAAATCATTCAGCTCTCGAGTTTTCCGCCACCAGAGTCCACCTTGAATACTCAAAACAATAGCCACAGGCAGAAAACCGTTTTCATATGAATACTTCAGTAGTGCGTACATACACCACCCGCGTTTCTTATCCCGAATTTCGGTTGATCGCTGGTGGATATATTCCTACGAACACGCTGCTCCGCATAGACCGTCAGCTAGTGGTGTGCAAACGGATTTGCAGTGATTATCTCATGGCAGGATTTGAGCTGCCATCTTCCTGAGTACTTCCAACTGGTCTACTAGGTCACAGCGAGTGTGATTTCCAAATTACAGCCCTTGGCTTCGGTCAGAGGTGGACCAGAATGTGTCCGAACTAAATCTGTTTGGTTGCGGGGTTTTGCGGGATAGTTATTTTGTTCGTATTCACACCACTCCCGTTTGAACGTTCGTTCTCCTGTGCTGGCTTAACTATTCCGGTGAGCCCACATCAAAGGGAATCACTGGATTTGAGTTTCGCTCTTATTAGAGCTCATCAGTAGTGCATATCCAGGGACCGTGCCGGGATTTGAACTCCGGACATCTGACATGCGAGGCGAGCTCATCAGCAGTGCATATCCAGTGGCCGTGCCGGGATTTGAAGCGTTTGTCACGCTACCTGACTGGGAACTCCTGACTGGCGTGTCAATCGTCACGACCAGGACAGTTACTGGGTCGTCGTTCAATGAGTCGGGCACACCAATCACATCGCTCAAGCGTGAACAGGTTCGCCTGTTCAGGCGTGAAAATTCAGATGCGCCCAACGTGCGTTGACGGAGTAGCGGTAACACGCTTACCCCGCATGTCAGATGTCCGGGGTTCAGATCCCAGCACAGCCACTGGGTATGCATTGCTGATGAGCACTAATAAGTGTGAAAGTCGAGTCCAGTGCTTCCCTTTGGTGTGGACTCGCCGGAATAATTACGGCAGCACAGGAGGACGACCGTTCAATCGAGAGTAGTGTGAATATGAGCTCAATCTGTTTACTCGGCACTTTTTATTTTGTAGTAGTTAGGACACTGTAATGACACGTTGTACAGTAATGCGTAGGTAACGGTCTTGTTCAACACGGCACCCATATATCTTGGTTCCTTGAACAAAACTGCTTGGACATATAGAAACTCGGGCATGCTTCGAATTTATGCTATGTTCATGAACTTTAATGCTTTCAGATGAACTCTGCCAGCCGTAGATCTTCATATCTCTTGTTTTGCTTCGTGTCTGCTCGTTCATTTAACTCACCGTGGACATCGTCCCTTGCCCAAATGGAAACTTTTGAATTGACAAAACCTCTGTCTACCTTTTGCTGTATATTTCATATGAAAACAGCCAGTCAGGTTCATCTGTTCACTTTTCGTAAGTACCACGATTGAAACTGGAAGTTGCTGATTTTGACCAAGTATTTCAGTAGTGTGGACGTGTGACCAGCTGCACACGGCAAGCTCATGAAGCAGTTGTGTAACTCAAGCAGCCAGAGTTCTATTTGAGAGAATTTAGTTCGCATCGTTTGCCTTCGAGCCCATTTAAGTAGATGGCTCAACTGCGCTTTCCGCCGGGCTGTTTTTACCTTGAAAGAAAAGCAGGAAACATACAATAATCCGGGTTGGGACGACCGACTGAAGCTTGAAATATGCGTGCTCTGGTGGGAGAGCAGGAGAGTGGTATAAGATTACGTATCCCCTTGAGCGGCAGCTTTTTATGTAAGGTGTAAGATCAAACAACGACTAAGACCCCAGCAAAAATGTTCAACACAACACATCAAAGGCTGACCGTCTGTGGGCAAGTTTCGGGTGAAGGAAGCTACTCTCCTGAAAAGCTCACAAGTGTGAGACGCTTCAGTCAAGACTTGATGTCACTTACGCTAAAGAAAGCTCTCTCTTGCTTTTGATCACTTTTTGGAATATTTTTTTTCCGCGAGACCTACTTACCGATTCGACAGCATCGTATCCGACGGTGGTTTCTTCCTTGCTCACCGTAAGGTAGACCACTAAAAGTAGCAAATGGAGAGTGCGGTTTTTTGAGAGGAACGTTGAGTGGAGCGAAGTCTCTTTTGTAAAGTTCTCATCGCATGAACAGAGTAGAACTACTTCGAACGCTCCACGTTTACAAGTAAGTAAGCGGGAAAAAAACTTTAAAAATGTCACGAGTTTCTACTGCATTGTAGGTAGCATGTGGCTTACCAATGACCACTATGTGAAGTGGGTGCGTGCACATGCGCTGTGATTGTGATCAACACTGCTGTGCACAAAAAGATTCTGATAACGATACCAATGAAAAGGAATAGGTTGCGGGCTGCTGATGATGCTCTACTAAAGATGATGATGATGGTGGTGATGATGATGATGACGAAACTATATTGAACGGATTTGTGATAATGGACTCTTCTAACAAAAGTATCAAACTTACCCAATTCATCAATATCGTTCGACCATACTCGGCATACCTTGTCAAAGCCTGATTAACACAAATAGTTAAAAACATTGTCACATGCATTGGTGGTCTGCAAACCCCATAACTCAATTAGATCGCCAACTAGGATAAACTAGACAACCTTTCCCAGCTCATGGCATGCGAACAAGAATAATAAATATACTCATGAACCTTTTATTGTTTAATTGCAACACTAACGGAGATGGCATCCTCAGGAACCAAGTATTCGAAATCTCCCTAGACTGATTTGTTTGTGAATTATGATAATTTTGGTTCGACAAAAAAAAACACTACTCTGTTAAAGAAAGAGAACACAGCTGTCATCTGATTAAGTCCCCATCGCCCTCTGATTAGTTTCGATCTGTGTTGAAAGGCCGAGAAGCACGGTGCAGCTGTTTCGTCCTTGATGGGATCAGCATCAGTGCGCATCTCACAAGTCGCAGAAGCCTCCTAAGTTTTGACCTCCCGGTTAGCAGCTTACGCCTACATCAATCGGCCCCGATTGGTTGATCAACCGCTTAATTCATATTGTGTGATCACAACGGACAAATTCCCAGATGGAAATTTAACACAACCTGAGAGATTTATTCACCTTTTGTGAACCAGTTAAAGTTTGACTTCCCCTAGGAGGTAAACAAAGTCAGTCCCAGCCGATGAGCCGAGAGGCATCGTTCAACCCTTTGTAACCGAACGGAAAACTGTGAGTTCAAATCGATCAAGAAATTCTTTTGGTGGAACGTTTCTGATGACTTTCAACAAGGAAGAAACAACTGTACAGAACCGTTCGGCTTTTCAATCAGGTCCACTTTAAACACATGAAAAAGACTCAACTGAAATTTTTAGATCTGCTCACCACCTATAAAATAAATGTAGTTAACGCGGAAGGTAGACCATCTACAAGGCTTTCTACAACTTCTGTCAGTCACACAGTCAACACGTGGACATGCCAATCAGGCCTTCGTGGGTGGATGATGTGGCTTCCAAGTACCGAATGCCCAAGAGTTTCGTGAGATGCGCACTGGTGGAGATTCCTGACATAGGTGAAACAACTGTACTCATTTTTTCGTCCCATGACCACATCAAATATGGGGAAAGAAACATTGATCGCAATTACGAACACTTCTTACGGGCTTTCGTTTCCAAAGCCCTTTTTGAGTAAAAATTTTTGCTTATTGCGCTCATACTGTTGAAATTCAGGCCCACAACAGTCAGGTTCAAGCTGAACTGTTGGTATTTTTCTATGGACACCCAACAAATATTACTGCATTGCGCATGTGGCACAGCGATGACACCCTTACTTGACCAATTCGTTTTGCCTATTGACAACATCACTTTTTTGTGTAAGATGAAAATAGTGTGAATCTAGGTTGGCCCAGTCAAAGGTTACAATGAATCACCTGGTCCGCCTATTAGCGTGAAGCTGCTAACAACAGCGCGGTTCATTCCTGCGCTAAAATCACCAACGATGAGGATTGTGTTTGCACAACCAAAAGCAACTCCACATGAACACACATTGCTTTCATTCTCGATGATTGGTACAACCCATACAGTCCACCAATTACGTTGAGCAGCTTGGTTCTCACGATCTATTCACTCGAAACTGTCCTTGTGTGGACAAATCAGTTTGCCGAAAAAAAACTAACCTGAATTTACTAAAGTGTACGAAAGAATCATTTGTGTGGCAAGTTCTCCCTAATGAGGATTTTACAACGCTTATAAAATCTTGCCCTGTGCTATGATAAGCGCACTTGTTCGCTACTCTGGACTCCACTTTTGTTAGATGTTCATGCAATTTCAAGGCCACACACCTATTCATTCCAATATGTTTTCTATACGGGAAGTGCCCAACGCTTTAGAAGTACTATCCGACCAGACAGTGATTGACACTGATTGATTCATTCACCGCGTTCAACAGTAGCATAGCATTCACAGTCACCATTGACACTGATGACAAAACATTACAAAAACATTACATCGCCATGTCGTGAAAAGACGAAGGCGTGGTAACCAACTCTAGAGTTGAGCGAGAACCAAGTAGTCGTGTTGATTTTTCGGTTATCGTTTAGCTAACGTGGACAGTTTGGCCGGATTCTGAGTAGCACAGGAGATGGTAGAGCGCTGTCCCAAGTCCGATAACCCATAATGTTTCGAATCACACTAAGCCTTTAATGCATATGTCTTCCATGCTTTTGATAAGACTTAACTAGGAAGGTAAATAACCCATTTGGACAGAAAACCTAGACTCTCAAGGACAGTAGGGTTAGGTTCTCCAGTGAGACCTGGTTCTGAACGATCTTTGTCGAGTTTCGTTGAAAAGGTCTGTCTTAAGGAGATTAGTGTAGGTATTTATTTGGAAATTGTCTACCGAACTGTTCAAGAAAAGACTTATGGAACACACTGCGGAACCTACTTTCAGTATTATCTGCAGCCAAAATCTCAGAGCTCTTTATCATAACTTTGAGTGGTTGTATACAGTCATTCGGATCACTGGAACACGGATATGCCATTTGGTAAACGAAGCTTCCGTCAGTTTTATTGTAGCTTAGCAACTCTGTTGTGCGATACGGGGAATCGCCTTTCGCTGTGTGATGAAACTGCCGGGGGGATTGAAAAAGGTATATATGATTGATTTGGAAAATTCAGATATGACAACAACAAATTTGCAAACTTTAAAACAAATATAGTTTTCAAAAACTGGGGAGAAACCATTTATGATCAAACTGTTGAAGTAATCTTCTTAAGGCTCGGTTGATTACCTAGACGTAACATACTACTCAAGGTCGCTGAAAACTCTTTGAGAACCCACGACCGGTTGTGCCCTTCTTGGAGCTCATCGTGTTGAAGTTTGCAGGTAGCCGTTTAGGTTTTCCTCTTCTGCACCCGCGACCGCAGCCACTGGAAAGCGATACCAACTAGTTTAACAATGATACCTTTATTGTAGGTGTTTTGTCTGGTCATCTCCGTGTAACCTACGTTTGCACTTGTAGCGCATACGAACTTTGTATTTGCGTTTTTTTATTATTTCGAACTGGTACATAGTATCTTGCGACAAGTTTGCTAGACACACTAAGATGTCTCCGTTGCCCAGTAAATTGATGTTATTGATAGTTTTATTGGAAAACGTTGGTCAGATGTCGCACAAGGTATCCATATAGTACATAATACTAAGAGATACACAGTGCGGTAATAATGCGCGGGTTAGGTTGCCAGAAGGCTAGACCGGAAAATCTACGCACGATCGTCACAGGATTTTTATAATTTTTGTTTGTTAACTAAACAGGTGATACCTCCTTAAACGGATCAACAATCTGTCCCTTTCCCATTTTTACACTTTGCATGCTATTCACATCTCGCTGACTTTCTTAGCGAGTTTACCAGCTACTGATAAAGGGGCAATAAAAAATGAGCAGAGAAACTTGTGGGTTTGTTTTCGTAACTCCAGCACACATTTTTCACGCTAGAAAAGTTGCTATTCTTACATTTGCATACGCTGTTCAAGGCATTTTGAGAGATGATACAAGGAGGGCATTTCAAAAGTTAAAAAAAACATCCAGACAGAGACCATCTTGAAACCAGATATCGGGTGAACTGTACTGGCTCACGAGCAGTCTAAATTCCTATGTTTTCCATGTGGGTGAGAGTCAGTTCATATCCGTGGCCGACAGTCTGAAGCAAGATTGATGAAAATAGGACAAACTGAAGATGACAATGCTGCGAGTCTATGCACGGCTATTTTGACAAACACTGTGCATATGTGCCACTTGCACACATTAATGCTACTTCTACTCGTCGTAACAATTCAAAATACTGCGTATGAGATGACTATAAAACGTCATCGCGCCTGTGTAGTAGTTTTTCCATAAAAATACACGTGGTTCTATTCCTATCTGAGTTTTTGCTATTTGAGAAGAGATCAGCTCTCGGAGGAGATGGCGTTTGATTGCCCCTGTTAGTTGGTCTGCCTAGTGGGGGACCGCCGTTCTATTCGTTGAATTTATCAGGTGCCCCTCTTCTTTCGAAGTATCCTGGAGCAAACAAACTGCATAATCGGCTTACAAGTGCTTTGCTGATTGGTTATTCACTGAGAGACAAATACTCCTATTGATAGGACAAGAAAACATGAGTACCACAACGAACTGTAATACAGAATTACCCGTATTCGTGGATAGAAAGTTTACTTCAATATAGGTTACCGCCAATCGTGGCTCAGTATCCACTAGATCGGCGAAACTAGTATATTTGAAATGTGAAACAACTGCATTTGCGATAATTTTGGTAAACCTACTTCTTCATCCAAAATATGCTTGAACATTTTGTGTCCATTTTCTGGATCAGGGAGTTGCAGTTCAGCGTGAAGTCCCACATCCGGCAGAATATGGCCCGTGATACGTGTGACTAGGAACAATTGTAAGCAAATAAACAAGGGTGAATTTTTGTCCCTATAAAAGAAACCGCGATGAACTCACACAAAAAATTACCTGGAGGTTCATCAAGTTCTCTGTACGGTTATGTTATGAACCCACCACCATAATACGGGTTATTGGCATCAAGCCCATCCAAATTATTGCTGGGCACACACAGTTTTGCCTGCCCAGGTAAGCTAGTTTAGGGTGACGTGTTGGCCTTGGATGGCAAAAGATGCAGTTCAGATCCCACTGATTTGGGGCAATAAAAGTAAACCTCGGCGTTTTCAATCAATTGGAAAATGTCTGGGACCAATTGGGTAGCCATCGTTTCAGAGAGGCTTGGTAAAAAACTCTTTCAGTTGTAGCACCCTTTCGGTGCCCAACTGCCATGCCAGCCGAAGGAAGCCCGAGGGCTAGGATACTGCCAGGTTGCCCAAGCCTAGACAGGAGAGGTCGAGAGGCAGAGGCAGGGTTCGAACCACGGACCTTCTGGTCAGTAGATTCGCGCTCTAACCACTTGAGCCATCTCGCTTGGTAAACAATCGGTGGATTTATTGCTGGACAGCGTTACACTTTTGACACAAAAGCTTCGTCGGTCCAAGTGAGTAAGTAGCCAGGTTGACTGGGTTCTAAGGCAGTCAGGGAACCAATCCGTGAGATTTCTTATGCCTAACCGACTTGACCATTGCTAAGTGTCAGTCTGATGTTCTTGTTTGTTGGTTAGTGGGGATGACTAACATCTACGATAGATTGGTTAGGGGGGAGTTGTCTTCTGGTTGAACCAGGACTGTTGCGGCCAAGTCATTCCTCAAACAAAGGATCCGTTTAACCACCCAAATTTTAACTGATATATGCCACCGCGCATGTCATCTCAACCATGATCTGCACTCTCGCCTGCTGAATTCAAACTACTAGATACCAGAGCGAAGGAGGTGAAATCAGCTCAAGGTAAGCAGTGCAAGGAAAAACAAATAATTAAGTTCGAGGAATTGCTTTCCACGACTCGCTGTTCTAGTAACACAATAGAGAAGAGTAAGCCATCTGTTAGCTATTGTAGTGTAGTCAGTTTATCAGGTAGACCCTTAAGTGAGGAAGAACGTTGTCTGTTAGAGACCACTCCTAGTGATGAGTCTGTGTTTCAGAAGCTTCCTTCAATGGAAGCGAAGAAATTACGTGTACAATCAGTCACAGTCCTAAAGTCCCAGCAACCAGGGGTTCCAAATATTGCATCAGCAGAGCAAAGGGCCCTAAACACGCTAAAATGTGTAGACAGTATAGTAATTACAAAGGCGGATAAAGGTAAGGCCACGGTCGTCATGACTAAGAGTGACTATTTGCAGAAAGTTAGGCAGAACCTAGCTGATTGGCTTACCGACAAATCAGTAACGGACGAGTAAGGTTGAAGTTAGGAGGTATCTATGATCGGTGATAAAACATCTGGGGCAAAGCGAATGGTATCGACTGTACCCAAAAGGTGCAATCCAACCACGACTTTATGGGTTGCCAAAAATTCACAAAGGAGGTTTCCCATGAGACCAATATTGGATGGCATGGTTTCACCACCACATGAGCTGGCCAGGTTTCTAGCAGGTATCTTTAAACCATTTGCCGGAAAGTCACCCACACACATCCAGAATTCGTATGACTTTGCCGAAAGACTAGCTGGGTTTCAGTTAGAGCTAGACGAAGTTATGGTTAGTTTTGATGTCAACTCGATGTATACCGATGTCCTTAAAGCGGACTCTGTGGAAGTAGCGAGAAGGCTTTTACCGGCAGACACAACGCCGCAAGAACGAACGCAATTCTCCGTAGACGAGATAGTTGAAAGCATAACAATATGCCTGAACCTCAGTCATTTTTTTCATTATATACTCTCAAGAACAAGATCTAGCGATGGGATCGCCAATATCCCCGATTTTCGTCAACATGTACACAGAAGACTTTAAACAGAAAGCACTAAACGGATTCGAGTGTTCGCCAAAGGTTTTCTGGCGTTACGTGGATGGAACCTTCGTTGTGATAAAGCGAGATAAGGTAAACAAATTCGTTCGATGTCTTAACACGTTGGACCCTAACATTAGGTTTAGCATGGAGATAGAGTTCACATCCGGTACATTACATTTTCTTGACTGCATGGCACACAAGAGTAGTGGGAAATTGAAAACCATTATTTCCCGGAAATCAACAGATATTGGTGCGGTCTTAAACTACTCCTCAGCACATCCAAAATCAGTATATGTTAGCATAGTTTCAACGATGTTTAGGAGAGTAAGGGCACTGTGCACAGAGGAGGTCGACCGAAGAGCAGAACAACTTGGGGTAAAAAAGCGACTTGAAGATAGCGGATACCCTGTGGGTTTAATTAAGCGGCAACTAAGACGGGTATTGGTGCCAACACCAAGGCCAAACGAGGAGTGGATCGGAACAGCAGTCATTCTATACAAAACAGGGACGGACATCTGAAGTCATTAGAAGGGTACTGAATACGGAAAACATTAGAGTAACATTCCAGAAGGGGAAGACTTTACGCTTGGTGTTGGTGAGGTTGAAGGATCGCCTTCCGGTTGATAGGACTAGGAACTCTGTACAAAAAATAAAATGTAACGACTGTACAAAGGTTTTATAGGTCAGGCAGCTGGGGAATATCACACCAGAATCGGTGACCATAAGCGATTCATTAACAGACCACCGAGAAACATAAATGAATATCAGGCGATAGTCAAAGACTCGGCAATCGGAGGCCACGCACTAGACACTAGGCATAGGATAGATTAGGAAAACGTGGACATTCTGAGACAGGCTTGAAGATTCACACAACAGCGACTGGTGGCCGAGGCGGTGGAAATCGCCAGGCATCCCAGCGTGATTAAATTTGAGGGCTTAGAACTGGCAAGCATGTGGAGAGGTGGTGTCTGAGTAAGATGGTCCGAGTGAGGTCCAATTAATTACCACCACCCGCCATCCCACTTACGCGCACATTGATGTGTTTAAACAACGATGCACCGAACAATGCAACCGGATTTTCTCAAGTGAACGGCAACATCACTCAGCTCATCAAATCTAAAATACACTGCCGGAGCAGTGAATAATTTGCATGTAATCACTCCTCTCACTAAAAGGGCGATATTTTGGCAGCCGCTTGAGTTGATCCCTCCTTGAAAGAACTTAGTAAGGAGATATCGTTTTCAGAGGGCCCAATTTTGAGGCTTGATTCTCGCGAAAACGTAAACTTAGGTGGTTACTCACGATGAGAGGATTTGAACCTAGTGCATGACAACAAGAATACAACATTGACGGACGCATGGTAAGGATACTGCGAGGTGAAAGGAAGTTACATTCGTAGGTCAGGGGGAACTAGTAACCAGATGAGTCCGCTTTTGACTTGTTACTCGCGGCATTTATGCCTGTCTCCAGTTTTGACTTTGTTAGTGCTGAGGAAATGGTTTTAGTAGGCTTGGATAAGCCGTAGTCTTTTAACACTGGTTTGCAAAAGTAACTTTTGTCTTATCTTCTACTCTTCGGTCTACAACCAGTCCGCCGGGCCAAGCAACCAAGCCAAGCCCTGTGATAGTTACTGAATCGAATGACTACCACTACCAGTTTGTCTCAATTCCAGTGTGGACAATCAACAAGATGAGCGACGGTGCAGTGATGGACGTCCCGGAAAAACATTCTCTCATATCGTAATCGCGAGTAGATCTTTAATCGGTGTTCATCGAGCCAAAGGTAAATAGGATAGTTCTAAGACCTACCAAGGTCGGCCTTTTCTCCGACTGTGAAACAAATCGGATTGATAGTGCCTGCAATGGGAGCGAAGGAAATTGTTTTGGTCTTTACCTTTTTCGTCTGGGTCATTCTTTACCATGCCGTTTCAGATAAGATCGTTAACTTACCCTCAGGCAATTGCTTGTTTGTCACTTTTGTCATAGGTTCATCTTGAGGGAATGCTTAAATTTGGAAGGAAACGAAAAGTGATTAAAAAAGGTGGATAGTACTTTGACAATCAAACATATACTCTGGACTTACTGTTACAACTGTCAAATTTTAGTGAAAATTTGCTAAATTTTACAGAATGATATCAGAAACCAAGTTGACTAGCAAGCGGAAGAACTGAAATGAGTGGGGTGAACTCCAGATGAACACCTTCAATTTGTCCGTCAGACATGCTGCTAGTTCCGGAGTAATGCGCGAGCACGATGCTTTAGTGGGGCAGTCTGGTGAAAGCTGTAAACTATCTAAAACCTTGTGATAAGGATTGCTGAATTCCCCATATTCAACGCAACGAAAGATAGGTCACAAACAACTCATTTGAATTTCTTCAGGGAAACTAAATGGAAAGTATTTGCTACGCAAGCACTTTGTTGATTCATACTACAACTGCAGAAGGTTTCGCTATGCTTGATGTTTGTTTCGGTGACAATATCATCTTCTCCCAGGAGGATGGACCACTTTAGATTTCAGGTGAATCATGCTGGGGCACGCTTGTCTGTGTGCGTGAGTGAGGTTGGAAGCGAGTATGACCATAGACTACCGGAACACTGTATAGAACAGAGAGAAAATGTTGTTGCATACATGAGTTAAACTAGATAAAACGAATCAAATGCTACAGTGCATTCTGTTAACTCATTAACCCTTGGAAGTGTTGAAGTAGTTGCCGTCCTTTGGGTTTTTGGACCACGCTGACCTGGGAAGACAAACGCCAACAGTCCCGTGTCGCCTATCTGGGTGTGCCCACATGCATGCTGTTTTCCGGTACAAAGTCTTTGTTCAACTGTCCTCTCTTGAGTACAGCTGTCACCATGTATTCCAACGTGTTCCCACACAAACCTCAGATGGAAAATCTCCCCCCCCCTCTCCGTGGAAAATTTGCATCCGATTCTGGCCGACTGCTTACGTACACTTTGAGTCGTTCCGCAAAATCAAAATGTGAGGTTGTAAGTGAACAACAACCGGGTCTCCTTTGCCACTGTTTTTGTATGAGGGCTGTCCATCAACCGTTGTCAGCTTCGAACTACGGGACAACTCCGCCCACGCGAATACCGCGCTTCCAATTGACGGATTTGTTTAACCGCTGTATGATCGGCTCCCATAGACTATATACGGATGACTGATGAATGAGATGTAGATATTTCCATGAAGACGTAATTTTGTGGTGAACTAGCTCTCTCTAATCATTATATCCAGTGAACGAGGAAACTTGGCGTGTGATGAACGGCTGTTTTCTGGCGACAGTGTTGCCAGGATCATAAAGTTTCATCGTGTTTTCTCAAGAAGGCCAACTGTCTGAGTCAGCGGTACTGCATTGTTCAACGTGAAGCGTGAACATAAACGGCATGACAGTATGCGCCGGGTGGCTCGAATCAAGGTGAAATCACGTAATGCAAACTGGTTTGGAGACCATTCCACCGATCGCGGCTGGAAGCTAGAAGCTTCGTCTTTCAGTCAAAATGTTGGGAACCTGATCTCGTTGGATACATCTTAAACATCATTACGTAGGTCACACTAGGCTAAGGAATTTTGGGAAAATGCTCGCATTCCGTTAGGTCTAACTAAGTTACCTTCACTTATTGCAAAATTCCGGATTCACTATGCAAAAAAAACTGAAAAACTCCATTGAAAAGCCCTTGCATTGTCCAACCTGTCGTCTGATGACATCAAGAGAGCTCCTGTTCAGGCATTTGAGCGCGCTCAGCAGTAGTGTTTGCAGGCATGCCGAGTTTGTAGTCCTGCTGGACATGAGAGCAAAGTTTTGCTAATTCACAATGCCAACCGAATTATCTTTGGGCAAGAGGGGAGGGCAAGAGAGCCAGAAATGACCCAGGTTAATGTCGTCGAACTGTTGTGAGTAGCGCAGGGAAAGACGTGTAACAACGCACGCCTCGGAATAGATATACTTATGAATGAATGAATTTTCAGTCCTTTCTTTTGAATGGACCGACGTCAACGTCTACTGAAATAGAGTTGAAAAACCTCGCTTCTATCCGACAGGGAGTTCTGGAATACACATTTCTGTTCGACCACTACGGTTGATTTGAATTCCCGTTAACCGCAATAACCGTCCTGTGTTCGAACTCAAAGGGATAGAATGAGAGGTAAAGTATAACAGTCAATTTGATGAAATGCTTGATTTCATCGGGTCGTTTTGTCACACAGAAGACAAGTAGGACTAGATGATAACGTTTGAGGCTGTCCAGCTGTTGCGATACTGTCTTGGCAAACAAATCTTCTGTTTAATAAGCGATATGGAGTTTTTTTCGGCAGAAGGATTGTTCCCCGTCAGTTTATCTCTTCACATTTCATTATTGTCATTACTCTTCAGTGAGTTGAATTACGAGGTCTCCAGTCAGGGAGGCGACAGTTATCAACCCGATTTAATTTACTTGCTAGTGTCATAACCGGAACCCAGCTGAATCTCTCGTTTTTAAGATTTGTTTATGCATCATATATCATATCACCATGTCATCGATCATAGGTATATAACACATGACTGGAAACGGTAGTCCTCATTCTCCAATCACGAGAAGCACATCACGTTGCTAGGCGGAAGACTTGACCCTTGAGGAAAGTCTTCTCAGATGGAACACGCGTTCGACCTGTGAGACATTATTCTTTCCGAGCAGTTCATTCTTTGCTTCGAACAAGTCCAAATAAAGATGCGACTGTTCTAGTTCAGCTTGAACTGACGACAACTGCCGAATGCAACCTCTACTGATTTTCCAAATCCTCCCCATTTTACTGACAAATACCAGCCTATGTTTAAAGACCCCCCAGTCTGATAATACGACCTTACATCTTTAAGAAACTTGTCAAAATTCGTAGAGATCCAGTCGATCGCAACCATCCTACAGGAGCATTTTTCGAGTGCGTTGTTTCTCATACAGAACGTAATAGATAAAGGTAAAATCTGGCACCCCTATTTCGCAAACTGATCAGGAGAGAACCTCATCGGTTTTTTCTTGGTCACATTTTTGTTATTATGTAGTGGATTTTAGTATTAGCCCTAAAGTAATCCAATGGACATTCTACTATCAACTGCATTGTACCACTTTCTCTAATTGGTGACTTTTTCTTAGGAAAATACAATTTTCTGCTGGGGTTTTTCTTTCCAATCGGTAGATTTGACCGAAACAAGCAACTGCTAAAAGCAAACATTGAAAATGGAAGTGGGAAAATACGTCTTCAAAAGGACACATGTTACGCCACTTACCTTTAACCGTTAAGTGCTTCCAGTCTTGCCCTAATTCGTTTGCCGCACCCCTCAAAATTGCAGTAACTCTGGATTGAAGCTTTGGCAAACAGCCAGCTGGAATGAGTTTTGTATAGCCAAAATGCTCTGCGTCCAAATGAATTTCTGCAAGGACAGTGGGGTCATAGTTCAGTCCTTTGAGACCTCTGCAATAGAGGAGGTGTTTTCCGAACCAAGGTGACTGGGAGGTGAAAGCGCTCTTCAGCTGTAATTATTTGCAATAGTAGGAAAAACACAGCGTTATTGTATTGAACAACCAATTTTCATGGGTCATAGATTTGAAATTTTGGAACAATCAACCTTTGAACCAAAACAGCTATTCAATTGGATTTTGGTGTACGCAAACAACCAGGTAGTACTACACGAGGGTAAGAGGAGCTTGATCAAATCCGTAACTCTGCCCTCCTCCTGGCAGTGACAAGTTAGGGAAACTCACGGACGAATGGTACACTGGATAGAATTTTTCTCAAGTTTTGCCCAACACGCAATACTTGGATTCGAAAGGTAGACATTTCAGCTTTTGGGACAACCGTTTTCTCCTCAAATTTTCAGTCATATGTAATCAACATGAGTAATAAAGCATGGCATCTCCTCATTGTAAATATTTGTATGTATACACTTGATCAATAAACGCAACCGCATGTTCTTCTCGGCAAGTCCAGAATAGGTCAATTTACTGTTCGTACGCAGTCTCAATTCTCTGACCTGGGGAAAAGCAGATGACGATTAGAATAAACATTGCTTCCACTCATAACATAGGCAGTCCCGGTTGATTTAAATTGCCACACATCGACTGGGCTTTTTTCTTATCTCCCCATCTCGGGAACCAAATCCACAACCTTGTGAGTGAGAAAGATGTATTCATTCACTCTGTCTTGCTAAATCCAGAATCATCTTATCCGGTAGGCACGATAAGAGAACGATGTTGAGGGCATCGCCATATTCCTCTGCCTTTCTGTTACCCATTATATTGTGGGATACGTCGTTCCGCACATCTCACCTCACTATGAATACAGTCTGTTTTGAACCAGTCACTTTCTTCATTGAATAACTGGTAACCTCAATTGAGTACACCGCGCGTACTGCATGGCGAAGTGCTCACTTGGTTAAGCTAAGATGGACGGACTGTAAGCAAATGTGCTATCAACGTGGACATTCTTTTATTTGCCATACAACTCACGCATCATTATGAAAAGTCGTTAATGTCCAATGGTGTGTGTAACCGAACCTTCACACTACCTCAGTTAAGTTGATTTTCTTGCGAAATAAACGCATTTGCGTACCAATTTGGTTTTGACGGGATAATCACCTGGAATCTGGCTAAATCTATCATTTTTATGGTGTTTTTAAGCAATAAGGTTTCAAGCAGAACACAAAAATGACAGAAACTTAGGGACTGTGTCTAATTGATGAGCCCCAACAAAGATTAAACCGGTAGTGGGCTGTCCAAGAGTTTTCAGCAGCCTTATGAGCAGTGTATTCGGTCTATACAATGTATCGCGTTATCTCAAATACCGTACCAACTGAAACACGAGGCGGCCTAGTGCAGCACATTCAGTTGCCTAAAACAACATCATAAACGAGAGACTGAGCTGTATTCCAGGAGGGGTCCCCCGTCAAAACCAAATTGGTATGCAGATGAATGCATTTCGTTAATTTTGTGCAATTTGGTTTCCAGTAGAACACAAAGTTGACGGAAACTCAAGGACCGCGCCTACCTAATGAGCCCCAAGAAGGGCGAAACCGGTCGTGGGCTGTTGAGGAATTTTCAGCAAACTTATGAGTAGTGTATTACGTCCGTACTTTTCTGCTTATTTATATTCGGCCATACGATTTTTAGGCATGATTAAAAGAGTACAACAGCCAATTTCCCCTACATGCCGGGGACATTTTTATGTCCTAACTTGCACGTGACTTTCTACTGGATCCTGTCCATCGGGTTCCTTCACTACACTGCACAATCCGGTTCCCGACTCAGTTTAGACTCCTTTTGACTACTGAATTTCATCTCTTTTCCCCTGTTATTCTTGTCTAGCTTTGAGCGGCATGGGACCACAGACCGTTTTCCTACCATCCGCTTGAAACGACTGACTACCTTGTAACACACCAGCACACTACTGATGTAATATATATTGGCTCTCCCATGCACATACAGGGAAATTAACGCAATAACGATCTTGGAGTTTCTCCTGTTTGACAGTTCACACTAAAACGAAACCGTTTGCACCATTACTCAATTCTGTTGCTTTATGTCGGAAGGTCAAACGCAAGTTATCAGTGTTCCAAATCTGATGCATATCCTTTGGAATGAAGTGTAGTGTATGCTCGACACGATCGAAACAACAGTTTATTCGGGTCGGTCGGACCTATTCTCAGCAATCCACGAACAAATAAGATGTGCCCTCTTATGTGGCGAAGTGCGGAGGGTTCAAAATGAGTGTGAACAATTTTCTGGCCAAACAGGGGAAGCACGGAAGTGTAAGGCCAACAGTCACATAAAAAACGCGGTGAAAAATCACCAGAGATCTTGTCCTGTTAATGAAGTCAATCTATTCGGAAAAGTCGAGAAGCACGATACAGCCGTTCCACCCTTATTGGGATTCATCAGAAATAAGCGCCTTACGAAACTCATAGAGTTTCCAAACCGTGACCTTCGGGCCAGTGGGTGAACAGTTTACCATCATCTGGCCATGAACGGCTGATCAACAGTGTGATTAGATTTTCCACAATCGCTCAATTCGTACTTGAAGTTCTGGCGTCATCCGTTCGAGATGACAGGACAAACTGAAAAGTACATACCTCACGTCGAAATTGGAAGAGAAACTCTTAAGTTATAAAACCGTCAATCGCAGTGGTTGCGATCGCAGTGGGCGCAACTTTATGGCTTTGCACTCCGCTTTCTTAGCAAATGATGATCAGTTTGTTACACCAGACAATAACAGGCACGCCTGACCCCCTAAATTAGACAATCTAACGATAGGCTTCCTTCATTCTCACATAAACGTCAACCATGGAAGTGACGCATCGCCACACCGGTGCACCGACCAATAAAAAAACGTCACTCGTTGTCTTCTGTCAAATCTGTGTGCACGCAGGAAAGCAGAAACATTACTGAGCAGTGCGAACAGACAACGCCAACATAAGCCTGGACTGTAGCCAACAACCGCAGGTAAACTGGGGACAACGGAAGCGAAGAATTTCTCCGGAGTTTGACGGTGCTTATCCAAAACTACACTGTGTGCAAAATTTGCTGATTCCTGGCATTTACTCAGGCTCGACAATGTTGACGTTTTGTGTCCTGTCAACGACGTTTTGAGATTTGTGTTCGTACCGGATCAGGAGTGACTGAACATTCAATGGAACGCTGCTATCGATGACATATTTTCAAATTAGGGACGATCTAAGTCAAGTGGTTGGTGAAACCTCAAAAAAGTGGGTCGCACGCCAGCAAGCTTTCGTGACTAATCAGCGTATACAGAATTGTTCCTTACTCAACCCGTCGAATTAGACAGAAACAGTCCTTTCCTTGACAGATTCCAAGGGGCTGGCGATCGGTTTCATCTGGAGACCACACCCAACTTGCGAAAATCATTCACATGCAACAGACGGACAGGGGTGGACATAAATCCATCCTTTCCCATTACTCATGGGAAGGCATCGCGTTCACAAAAGCAAACTGGATTATTCTGGTCTTAGTAGATTTCTGCATCACGATCGTCATTGATAAAATAACAGCAGTGATCCTTTCAGAATGGCTTGGTAAACAATCGGTAGTTTTCAATTGGGTAACGTTTCGCTTTCGACACAAAAGATTCATCAGGCCAAGTGAGCAGTGATGCTGCGCTGTCGTGAAGAATAGAATAAAAGAGGATGAAGAAGGGACTTAGTGCTAGCCCAGTTACAATCAGTCCGAGAGGCCTACGCCTTTAGACACTCATTTATGGCAATCGGGAAAGAAGCTGACAACACGAAAATCTCTGAAATCGATTAGCAGCCGTTACTCGCAGCATCTGCAACCACACGCAATGGGGATCTCGCAGCCCCCATCCTGTAAGGCGAGTAGCACCGACAGCATCCAAACGTTTCGTAATCTCCTCCATACCCCTCTACCAGCTCAAGGGTTGGCCAACTCTCTGCTTCCGTTATTCTCAGTTATGTTGGTGTTGTTCTGGCAACTGAAAGTGTGAAGATTTGCTCAACGCAACCCCTTTCGGGCCGGAACCCCGCTTTCTGCTCTCGAGTCAGTGTCTCACGTGCAACCATGGGGCGACGGAGCAAAAGTGGCACAAACAGCCTCGTTACGACCATGGTCAGGCTGATTTGCTTTGATTACCACACTCACTACGAGCCCCTTTTTAGAACTGGGCAATTCTCGAAAGTTGTCTGGGACAGTCTTCTTTTTCAGCTGCAGGTAAACATATCAGATAAGTATTGACTGTGGGCCTCACCCTTGTCTTTGAACAATGCTAGTGGGAGGTTATCCGGACCAGGAGCTCAGTCGCATTTGAGAGAACGTATGCAGTCCTCCGAGGCCGTAGAGGGTTCCACGCTCACCGTTCAGGGTTCTACGTCAGCTGTGAGCTCCAGATGAGTGGTGGCTAGCGGCCACGATAATTGTTATCCGAAGTATTCGGCCCAGCGGTCGGAGCGTTCTTCTCTATCAACAATGGTCGCGCCACTTTGATCCTCAATAGTTTCGCGGTTCGCAGGAACCGGTCACACGGTCAAATGAAATAATCTTTGGGCAGTTTTGGCCTTCCGAGCGGCCTTAGATTTCCTTGTCCACCAAGCTTCACGATTGAGTTCACAAAAGCAAACTGGATTATTCTGGTCTTAGTAGATTTCTGCATCACGATCGTCATTGATAAAATAACAGCAGTGATCCTTTCAGAATGGCTTGGTAAACAATCGGTAGTTTTCAATTGGGTAACGTTTCGCTTTCGACACAAAAGATTCATCAGGCCAAGTGAGCAGTGATGCTGCGCTGTCGTGAAGAATAGAATAAAAGAGGATGAAGAAGGGACTTAGTGCTAGCCCAGTTACAATCAGTCCGAGAGGCCTACGCCTTTAGACACTCATTTATGGCAATCGGGAAAGAAGCTGACAACACGAAAATCTCTGAAATCGATTAGCAGCCGTTACTCGCAGCATCTGCAACCACACGCAATGGGGATCTCGCAGCCCCCATCCTGTAAGGCGAGTAGCACCGACAGCATCCAAACGTTTCGTAATCTCCTCCATACCCCTCTACCAGCTCAAGGGTTGGCCAACTCTCTGCTTCCGTTATTCTCAGTTATGTTGGTGTTGTTCTGGCAACTGAAAGTGTGAAGATTTGCTCAACGCAACCCCTTTCGGGCCGGAACCCCGCTTTCTGCTCTCGAGTCAGTGTCTCACGTGCAACCATGGGGCGACGGAGCAAAAGTGGCACAAACAGCCTCGTTACGACCATGGTCAGGCTGATTTGCTTTGATTACCACACTCACTACGAGCCCCTTTTTAGAACTGGGCAATTCTCGAAAGTTGTCTGGGACAGTCTTCTTTTTCAGCTGCAGGTAAACATATCAGATAAGTATTGACTGTGGGCCTCACCCTTGTCTTTGAACAATGCTAGTGGGAGGTTATCCGGACCAGGAGCTCAGTCGCATTTGAGAGAACGTATGCAGTCCTCCGAGGCCGTAGAGGGTTCCACGCTCACCGTTCAGGGTTCTACGTCAGCTGTGAGCTCCAGATGAGTGGTGGCTAGCGGCCACGATAATTGTTATCCGAAGTATTCGGCCCAGCGGTCGGAGCGTTCTTCTCTATCAACAATGGTCGCGCCACTTTGATCCTCAATAGTTTCGCGGTTCGCAGGAACCGGTCACACGGTCAAATGAAATAATCTTTGGGCAGTTTTGGCCTTCCGAGCGGCCTTAGATTTCCTTGTCCACCAAGCTTCACGATTGACGTGCGAGCTCGTTTTCACTTGACTACTGATAATTCGTCGGGCTACATTATGTTCATGACCGGCGGGGCATTCCTCCGAGATTTAGGCAGTCCCACTGTTCCATCTGATATCCAGTGCTTCAGCGAGCCTGGTAGAGCCATGCCGTAGGCAAAAATTCCGGCACTGTGCAAAGATATGGCGATTTCATTCCAACATAAATTCATATTCGATAATGAAACGCAACGGTCTCTCGATGGCAAGAGTTGGGTAGCCAGAAGCTGTTGGAGAATGAGGGGCCGACTGACTCAACCTCTATGTTTGCATCTTGAGTTATGCGCCGCACACATCAATGTCAGGCGAGTCCGTGGTGGGAACAAGATCACCTTGCTGCCTTGCTTGCTTTAGAGTGTGAACACTCAAAGCAACCAGACAGGCGTCGGGACTTGAAGATTAATTTTGAGATATCTGAGGAAGTCAGCGCCGGATGATGCGCAAATGTTGCCAGTAAAACCGACGAAGGACAACTGGAGTCATCAATCTTAACCGCTGGGCCTACAAGGAAGAACCATCATTGTGGTAGGGAGAGGGGGATGGAAAAGCATAATAAAGAACAAGAAGAAGGGAGATGTCACCAATGGCCTATTTTCGCTTATCCGTCCTGCTGTACGTAACAGGTAAGGCCACCCGGCTGATTGCACCACGCGACAGCTGATTTAGCGTCAGAGTATTGTTAGTTGTAAGTGTTGTAATCGTACGTGGGTAGATGATTAAGACCCTCGACCAAATCCTTTGTCTCAGAAGCCTGACAGCAAAGCAGCGGCGGAAATTACAGGTGCGTTACCATTTCTATGGAACTAGTCACCATACGTGCTCCAACCCCAACCTGGAGGACCAGGATACTCTTTTGGTCAGACCTATAACATCTGCCCAATCTGGTATGAGGGTTTCGGTGAGCGTCACATGGGCACTCTAGATGGTCATGAAGGAACACAGACATTCACACCACGGTAAGGTCCAGTCTGTTTGTGACGGGGCATGTGCATGTCTACAGTATGTGGACCGGGATTCAGTAACTTCCTGGCCTTAGGTAGAATTTGGGTGCGTTAATCTGAGACGAGGGGTAAAACAAGCAACAAAGCGTATGATGAAAGAAACGGAATTCTGGTGAAAAGCCCCATCTTCTATATGAAGCCTAACCTGAACTTCAAGTCATATACCAGCATTAAGATTTTTATTATTTCCAACAGGACCAAACCTCTAGTGAGTGGTGTACGTCTTCTCTGAACGGGTACATCCGGGTGTAACGGTGGACACTACTGATGAGGCATGTGAGTAGTACGTCTTCTCGTAAATCCGCTTTGCGTCTCTTGAAAAGTGAGATGTGTTACGGGATTTGTGGAGTCTCTTTGTAGCATTTGCCTGGATTTGAGTAATAGTCAATGAATATCCGGAAAAGTTCAGGAAGACGCGTTCAAGTAGAAGGTGGATATTCAGTTTTGTATACGAGGTGCATATGAGAGTTTTGCTCCTCTGTTCAATAGTCTGTAACTGTTAAGTTGGTGTTCTCAAATAGACAACTCCGCAGCGAAGGCCTTCTTCCTTTCACGGATAGCTGATTAATTGGGAAAGTGCAACAGAATTTCAACGACCCCAGTTCACACCGTTCATAGGCACTGAGGACTCCGTCCTGATGCCCTCTACACATGCTTATTTTAACAACCAAAGATGTAGAAAAGGGTATTTTTAATAAGATAGACTCACCTGCCTGCAGAATGTACTCCCATCGAAACCGGCAGTCAAAGTGTAGCCTGTTGCTACGTGCACTACGAACACTGGAAGGGCGAACATTTTTGGTAAATGAAGAGCAATATGGATAATTAGTATCTGGACGTAAAGTACTACTCATAAGTTTACTGAAGAGTCTTGGATAAGCCACGATGTGTTTCCCCTTCTCGGCGATCATCATGTAGGGTTGCAGCTCCTGAGTTTCTAATTGAAATAAATTGTGCGCCACGTGTAGACAACACAGTATTACGATTACTTGATTGTCGTACCAACTGAAAAATGAGGCAACCCGATGCAGCACATTCAGTTAAAATGGACCAAATTATACGAGAAATTCAGCTGAATTCATTTGTATCTCCAGATTCACGTGTGAATGAATGAGAGCAGGTCAGGAATAATATGCTTTGAAAAGTGCTGATTGATGCAAATATTATGCCCATCTGCATCGACCGTTGTTCCTGAAACTCCCTCGTTTCTAAGTTGAAGGGAGCATTTTTTAAGAAAGCATGACTGTTGCTTAATGGATTTCCTTCTAGACGTTGTTGCAAAGGTGCAACAAATGCGGTAAGTGAGTATGATCACATCAACATATTTTTGATGTCAAATTACGGTGTGTTTCGAAACTTGAAAAACATTGATTGTCCACAGTAGACAATGAAATGACACCTTGCCTATTGAGGTCAAACAAGACACAGTGGACTTAAATGTAGACTTGTGTCTGCCGCAAACGCCTTCGTTTTATAGGAAACACCCATAAAATGAGACATCCGCGCACAAATAGTCAATCGTTCAGTGTAGTTTGAACTGCTCCAGGGGTGAGCGAAGGTTTAATATCTCATCAGAATTTATATGGTGCCAACGATGATGTCAAATCGAAAATGGTTCCACATGCCTTGCACAAATTATCTGGCCGTTCACAGACGGAAATAATTGCAGTATACCATCCTCCTGCTCATCATCATCATCATCACCAACTTCACCTAGAACATCGCCGTCATCAGCACCATCAAATTCATGATTATCATCATCATCGCCGATTTGGCTAATTGAGTGACGCTGAAGTTTTTGTAAGATTTTCTTCACTTGCGCTTTCCTTCTACAACAACTGGAAGCTTTCCGCGAAATGCACTGTACATAAGGACGATGAAATTACAGCACAGTTATCCCCCAAATTGCCCTTTCGGCTTAAGACTTCTTCCCCTGAAGCGACTGGTTTGGCCTCTCCCGCAGACGTCAATATTGAAGTGATGGACAAACTTTGAGCTTGCTCAAGAGAAACAGGGGAATTTCGATAAAGGTGATCCAACTAACCCCCAACGCGAATCGACATTTCTCATGAAACTCGAAATATGAACACCATACTGTGTGATGATTGTTTTTTTTTCACTGCCATGATCCAGGATGCTTCAAGCTAAGCTGAGCTAGACATCCGCTGGACATTCGCGCCAAAGCTGAATGAGACTGATAGCTGAGTACTCCTTACAAGGAAGAGGTTTCTAGGCTAATATAACGGCTAGTCAAACAGTTTATTTGATAACTAGTATATTAGTTCTTTTTTTACCTTGGACAAGAGTACAAAAGCGCATCTCCAACAATGGCCATGGAAGCATGCGTGCTTAAAAATGGTATGCTGAACCACTGAAATAACCGTACATCTTGTGTTCAATCAAGATTTAAAAAAATACAATGACTTTATGAAATGGACAAAGCTGGCTGTGGAGTGCAAAACACCACAGAAAGATGATCTGTGTAAATCTGTTTGCTGAATTTGCTTGCAGATCTGTGTAACCACTCATAGGAATTATTAGACTAAATAAACCTACACATTAGGCAGTACACGGCTTACCGATTTCGTTTATGCAAACTAAATAAAAAAGAAGGTGACATGTAGTTGAGCCGGTTGAGCCGGTAGTTGAGCCTACTCTTTAGTTGACGCATACATGTGAGTTGAAATAAATCCGACCACTGTGTCCACGAGACCAGTTCGGCTTACCGTTACTCCAGTTTTCCGCCGCTACAGAAAACACATTAAGCCAGTTAGTTTGAAAGCATTTTTCATATTTGTAATTGTTCAACTTGAAGAAAGCATATTCAAAACAGAGGAAACCTGGATTCACGTCTTCCTTGTTTGAACAGTTTTCACAGTTTTGGCACATCAAGATCTAAATCCAGAAACGATTGAGGACACGTCCAAGTAAGAACAAAACTCTGGTCCATTACCTCCTCTCATCACCGTGAACTGAGCGATATGACTGGACCAGAGCAGAGAAAGAACTGTTCAACTAGAGTTGTTGCGACAAACACACCCAATTGCAAGTCAAGTTGGCCTTCACTGGTAACTCAAATGAATGTCTTTCGTTTGTGATATTCTTCAACTGAATGTGCTGCACAAAGGCCGCCTCATGTTTCAGTCCAAATTGGGTCCAAGTAGAACGCAATGTCGACAAAAACTCGGGGACTGCGCCTACCTGATGAGATGTTGAGGAGTTTTCAGCAACCTTGTGAATTTAAGATCTAAAAATCCACTCATCCCCTGTAACTAAACGACTGTTGTCACTGTCTCCAAATTGTCTTCGCTATTCAGAGGAGACCTCAGCCTGAAGTGACAGAGTTCAGTCTATGCCACCTTGTAGTCCACACTATCCTGAAACTTCAGCAACGAGATAATTTTGTCACCATAGTCTTATCAAAACAGCGGGCGACTGTGAAAACGAATGGTGCTTGTGCAATAGAAGGTCAGTGGGCATACCCCCCCCCTAGTAGAGGCTACTGGAAAATTAGTGGATTATAGAGAACGCTTCTTTCTCCCGTAATTTATTTCCTTCAAAAAGTTCCTTAAAATTGCTGGAAGCAAAAAATGGGAACCCATCTAGGCACGTTCACTTTTGAAGGTCGATCTAACAAAGTGGAGTACCAGCACAATCCTCTTCTGATAGGATAGCAGCGAGTTGAGTAAATTAACTGCTTGCTTAGTGAGTGGTTCTAAAACAGCCTTTCGTCACCCAAAAAGGACATAAACCTTACAGTTATCGTGGCGGGTTGGCGATGGTGGGGTTGACAATAACGATGATAATGAGGACGGGGATAATGCCATTAATTTTGACCTTGAGATTTTCAAGGCCGAAAACACCGTGCATTTTAATCCTTAATAAATACGGCCGTTTTGATGGCATATTTTTGCAACCCACTGAGAAGTTGCAAGTAGTACTGTTTCTTCATAGTGCGGATCATATTTGCGTAGCTTCTTGTTTACTCTATATGGCTGCGTCTCCTTTTGGTAACGTATGTTCTAATCATGTTCGGAGAGCATAGTGCTAACATTCGAAAGCTAAAATGCAAAAATTTTAACTCACAGTCATCAACTTCCCAGTCCAAAGCAATAACTGGAGACGAAAATTAAGTTTGCCGGTTATTTTCAGCGTAAAACGAAAAGTCAAACTTCACAGGTTTATCGGGTACACTTATTTCGACCTAGGTAAAGAGGATTACTAAGTCTACTGGCAGGGATGCATTGTACAAACCTATCTATCTATCTATCTATCTATCTATCTATCTATCTATCTATCTATCTATCTATCTATCTATCTATCTATCTATCTATCTATCTATCTATCTATCTATCTATCTATCTATCTATCTATCTATCTATCTATCTATCTATCTATCTATCTATCTATCTATCTATCTATCTATCTATCTATCTATCTGTTTATCTGGCTGACGGCCTGCAACGATCTTCTGCATGGTTATCCAACGATCCTACTCCTGTGGGGATACATCAGCATCAAAAGCGTGCGCATGGTATCAAGTTTGGCTTTGTGCAAGCCATTCGTGGCTTACTGGCTATCTTCAGGCGACCTGACTCCTTTACAGAGTGTTGGACTAATTGTCAGGGTATATCAGAAAAGAGATTTTGGCTAACGCAGCAACCACTACAAGATGGCTCACAATTCATCCAGTATGTTTCACCGCGATTTCATTTATTCCAGTGTCTCTTGTGTCAATTAGTCCCAGAAGGTGTCTTCGCACACTGCGGCAGCAACCAGAGGTGTCGTCAGCCTCGGACATACACAGAGGAAATCGGGAGATCGTTATGATCCAGCCGCCAAATGTCCCAAACAAGTCATCCTAAAACCTACAGAGATATGAAAGTCACGTAATCTTATCTCGTTGCCAGCCGGCCACGTAAATGCTAGAGCCAGTACGAGGAGCTTTTGCATGAAATCTTCAAACTAGCGAACCCTGGGGCAATTGCTTCTGTAGTGGTCATCCACTTCACTGTGACGGACACCAACAAGCTTTCCTGCACTTTGTACAGGGGTGTTAAATCTGCTACGGTAGTCACATGAAAACTTTGCGCATAGGATGAAGACACAGAACGACATACGACAAAAATCTTACAGTTACTAGGTTAAGCGTCTTTCACAGTATCTGACAAATCACATTACCTTGATACTTCTAAGTCATTATTCATTACTCATTACTCATTACTTGGTGAAAAGAACAAACAATTTGTCAACGTTCGGCCAAAAAGTTTGCAATTTGACTATTTTTTAACGATGGCTGACATGATCTTCGAAGTAATGACCTCATTTGAGGTGTTCCGAAGAAGTCGTTCAACGGCTGTTCATTTCTGAAACTGTAGTCGATACGAGTGCTTGACTCACGTTGATATTGGTAACCTTGAATTCCGAACGTAAGGCTTTCTTTTTTTTGGAGTACAACAGGGACATTTAGCTGTCCGCACTTGCGCCTTGGCTGTGCACGCAAGCCGCCGAAGTCCATGGATCGTTCGGTTGGCTAGCTTCGTCGCGTCAACCGTGACTGTCATCATACAGTGTGATCCAGCCTAGGGAGTCGGTGCGGCCCCCATTACTAGGGTGAGCTTGTATGAACTGCATTTCGGATTACCGAACTTGGCTGCGTCGTATCATCCGGACATAACGAGGGTCGAATTGTAGTTTGTCACTCACCCAAATGACGGAGAAGAGGAGGCGCGCAAAATGCGGCTTTGAAAGTGAGTTTTTTTCACCTTTACCAAAAATGAATCCGTTTGATGCACGCTTCTGTCTGACAAATTTCAGTCTTCAGTAAACTCAATATTGTATGTTTCTCAGAATGTCGAAAACTGATTTTACGTCTCACTCTCTACACAATGCATCCTTATCTCATGGTTCTAAATAGCACTTTTGTTAATATTTGGTCGATCTTTGAGGTGGAGGTCAATTGGGTAACTCCCTTTCGATCACTCACCTGAAGACGTGATGTCCTTTTCAACGGATCCTAAAAAATAGAATAATTTTTACATTATCACACAGTTGTTTGCTGGAATAACGTGATTTCTACCTGAAACCTCAGATAAGTCAGTACTACCCCACTGATAAGTAGGTGAGATTTTCTCAACTCTAAACAATGAAACTATAATGAAGTCGATCTAACAGATGCTCATTCACGCCCACACCCACATCAAATTTACATGGGACGGAGGTTAGTCCGTCCACTTACTGCATTTTGGTCTTAAACAAAGTTACGATAGAATCCTGAGACTATCGGTTGAAAAAAAGCCTATGTGGGTGGGGCGGTATGCCAAAAGTTAACAACATTGTCCCACTAAAACAGAAACGCAGCTTGACTCACAGCGTTGGCGACATAGCGAGAAAACCCTACTCAGAAAAGCCGCTAGAATAGCAGCGTGCAACTCTCGTCCATATAAACAGAGAACAAACCAAGGCTATTATTACTGCAGTCGAGTGAAGACCCGTTTACACTGGCCTTCCGATTAAGGGCTTTACATTAGTGTGAGCAAAGTTCCCCCCGATGCAATACTTTGAACCTGAATCACAAGCAAACCTCTACTGGACACTGCTGATGATTTCTAATGAGGACGAAATACCCCGAAAAGTGCAGTTCGGCATTCCAGCATAGACAAGCTTCACTTGCAGGACGAAATCTCAATCGGGAATTGAGAAATTTGCTCACATTGCCATCAGAGGTAGAGTTCCTGTCTGCACCCGATACACCAATTCTGTTACTGCCGTGAAGCGAAATGTATTTGGACCTGCGACCAGTCAGTTTCGCCACAGAATGAGGGAGTCTAGTCGGCCCTGATTAGTTTCTGGAATTAGGAGAACAATAACCTGCTCATCCGAGCAGCACCTGACAGACACGGTGAACAGCATAATGCTCAGTCCACGTGCAGTACAGATCACATCCTTCCACAGATGCCTAGTAGTAGCGAAATTCTACATGATAGAGCACTTAGGTGATTCAAGCAATTAACTGTTTCGTAAAAATAGTGGATATTGATCCTCCAGTAATGCATGTGACACAGCCCGCAAATATGTGAATGAACACGAGCAAAAAAATTAATTCACATACCTTCGGGTCGGACAAAATTAATCCCGCACGTTTTGTGTCGATCAACGGAATCCGGTTGGACCTCTGTAGAAAGTGAATGTCCAACAATAAAAGAGTGGTCATTTGTGAGAGAAATTCTGACATTATCGCCTCATTTCACAAATGCAGAAATTTGACCTCTGTTGTCCAGTCAGCCTGTGGAAATTGTCCGTTCTGTGAGATAGCCTCCGTCCTAGAGGAGTTTACTCTTGACCTACTCTGCAGGGGACCAAAAAGCACAGCTATCTTGAAATCACAGAAAGTTTTAAGGAATTCCGTGTTGTTTTTACGTGTGTTTATGAGTACCTTCTTGAGCTGGGCGGAAAGTCAACTGGGTTTTAACTATAAGGATTGAGTAATCCACGGAAACACTTTGCAGCGGCTCTGAAGAGACGTATTACCATCAAGAGTCTACGACAGTCATCGTTTATGCAAATTGATTCGGGTCAGGTGCGAAAAGATAACTGTGAGGGTGATGTAAACAAGAAAACCATGGTTCAGAATAGACAGCTCGAATAGATAGGTTCAAAGCTGACCAACAAACATTGTAGGATGCCAGCAAGAGGACTTAGCCAAACGCAAAGAGACGCCTACTGTGGAAACTCGAGTAATTCACCCTAGTGTGGCTTTCTTTACTGCAAAATTGTCTGAACTTGGGACCACTAGCTCTCTACCAAAATCCTTGAATTGGAATATAAATCCATTGAGTTGGGCAAGTCATGATACAGAGTCCACAACTTACCTGCCAGGCTGAACGGAAAGGCTGGATCGACCTTGGTGCTGTCTCGTAGAGTTGTCATCAAAAAATCATCAATGCTCATCTCCCCCTGTTTTCCCTCCAGTGACTCTCCGTTGAACGCCAGTATCCAATCTCCATTCAGTTGGTTTGCATTGAACGGATACATATTCCAGACATTGTCAATTAAGCCCATGTTCACCAAGGTCTGCTTAATCTTAAAAAAAATTGAGAAAACAAATTAGCTGATTAACGGCTTGCATCAAACACAATCTCGTATATCCTATAGAGGAAAATATTGGTAGCTCAGTGAGCAAACCAACGACCAACAATCTGGTATATGTAAGTTTAACCAATGTATGAAGCAATCTCCTGTTACCGCAATATATAATATTCATTTTTGCTTTGTATTTTCGCAAAATTACCCGGGCTTAATGATCCGCGTATTCATCTTTTTCCGCAACACAGTGAACCATGCTAAGTTATAGTGTGTATAAACTGTGGAATACTTAACAAAGCAACAAAGCTGAGTAAACATAATTGATAACAACAGCGAGTGTGTACACCAGTGCCTCACTGCCGTAAAACCATATAAGTTTATTCTCATTAAGCCTCACGATGGAGAGAACAAAAACTGGAGCAGTAGTCGGACAGTGTACCAAAAGCCTATCCATCGACCAATATCCGATAAAAATCAGTTGCTGGCCACAGATGAATCAATCCCGTTTCACTCATGCAACCCCGGTCTGTTTGAATACTTAAACATTCGGTTACGGGCGGCTGATCAGCAGTGTGATTAACTCGCACTTAGACAGAATATAGTGCCACTCATCCTTCAATCATGGGATGCCCAGTCTGCGCACTCAGAAAGCGACCGTGGGCCAATTGAGTATTCGTGGTCTGCTCACGTGATCCCTGGCCAATCAGGCTAGTCGATCGTGACGTAAACACTTTTCACACTTGTGACCGCAGATTCCACTCTATCCTTGCTTCAATCGCTCATCTCTAGTTTTGTAATACATTGATTTGTACTCACCAGAAGACCTTCACTTTGAGTCCAAAATTAAGAATGGGTTGAACAATTTATGAAACCCTAGTAATAAACCCCTCTTCCATCTTATAACATAATTTCAGAAGGTTAAGATCGTCTGGGATGCCTGATGATGTTCTGTAAATGTTACAGACAAGACTAATTACCTTCCAAAAATGACTAACTGTTGAGGCAAGTCTGGTTGCTGTGAGTTACAAATTGGTCAAAAAGTATGCACATGAATCCAGTTCAAATTTCCGGAGTAAGTAATTCTGACAGAAATTTTGGAATTTTGCCAACACGTTATTCTTTGGGCAGGGTGACACTGACAGTGAGTTTGTCAGTGCTGTTAGTACTATGCTGTATCAAGGAAAATCTCCATAGCTTAATTCCGGGAACTGCTCCCTAGATTTGCTACATTTTGCACTGAACTATTGGCGGTGAGAATTACGTCGTTTTCAGCAGTTTTCTAACCAGGCACATTATGTATCACCATGCTTATAGAATTGAGAAGTTGCACAATCTTTTGGTCAACCTCGCTTTATGTTCCATGGATGCAACCAACAAAGAAGCAACTGATAAGATAGTTTAGATTTCACTTGACACTAAGAGAGTCTTTATCTAATTCTGCCTAAACACAAATTTTAGATGTTCTTAGACAACTCAAATCAGTTTAAAGATGACCTGAAAGTTCCCGTCAAATGGCCCTATACCGCACGGGAAAAAATGTTGCGGTTTCAGTCCAAAAATGATTAGCATCTGACATCATCTATGAAAGCCCCCGTTTCCACTGGAACGCCACGAATTCAGCGTCATCTTGACTCGACATACCATTGCTCATGTCACTCGAAATAGCTTGGTGGTAAACTATCTTACCAGTGTCATTCGTAAAGTTCTGTCAAGGCAATCGCAACAGCGTATCACAACTAAGAAAGCCATACGAGTGAGTGACTTTATCAAAGCCCTGAGAAATGATGCGAACACACCAAAGCACACATCGTCGTGGCCGCAGCAGAGAACAGTGATACTTCAGCGAAGACCGTTAACATTGTTTTTTTTGTTTCTCCGCCAGACTGCACCACCAGAAGATTGAAGGCTTGGGAAAATCGTTCGTTTATTAAGGGGACCATACTCTCAAACATTTCAGTATGCAGCCGAACAGTATCAATCAACTTCTGAAGCTAAAACATACTACATTGCAATCAAGTCAGACTCCAAAAAAGCTCAGCAACAAACCCAAACTCTACCTGGCCGAATTCGACTTCTAGGACCTCTTCGGAAACCCCATATGGTCTCCCATTGAAATCAAGCGCTATGCATGAGCAACACACTGATCAAAGTCATCTGAGCTCGATTAACCACAGATCATAATCTAGGATATCCTGTTGTCTGGTTATATTTTAGAGAACTATTTACCCACGTTACTCATCTCATCAGCAGGGCGAGATGGTCCAAGTGGATAGAGCGCAAATTTACTGACCGGAAGGTCCGTGGTTCGAACCCATTCGAATCCGACCTCTACCTCTCGAGTTCCCCTGTCTGGCCTTGGGCAACCTTCCCAGACACCGTGCAATCTTTGGGTGGCATGGTAGTTAGGCACCGAAAGGGTGCTACAGCCGAACAATTTTTTATTTTACGTAATGCACTGCTCGGGAGATTCAGCTGGGTTCCATGTGAGTCTCTCGCAAAACCAAATTGATTTTCAAAGTAGTGTATTTCTCGATTTTTTATTTTATTTTTTTTAGTTGCCGATGAACGACTGAGTGTTAGATTCGCCTACGTATGATATTCTCACCCCGGATGCGCTCATCAAACAGCTGTCTTGACCTGAAACACGGGTGGATGAGCCGCAGTGTATCGCCAATCACCGGCGAGCTATACGAAATAGCTGACGGTGGATGAATTGCCAACCGTATGGATCAAAGTCTGCTTGTTTATGGTCTTTGTTAGGAAAAAGGCAGCTGATTAGGTTGGTCTCTGGCTATGCCATTTCGCTCATTCCCTGTTCACACAGAAATGGCATTCCGAAGCAATACCAAATCCCTTTTCATGTCAAACTAGCCAACATGGCGAAGAACAAACATTATTTTCAGAATATTCTAGAGATTGGCGTATATCTTACCGATTGCGTAATCGTCGAAAATCTATCACCATACCGGTTTGAGTTGAAACTAGGATTCGTTGATGTCGTTGAATCCGGTGGGCTTATGGTCACCTCTGAAATTGCACAGATTACAGTGGATAAATTATCAGTACAGTTAGTCGAGGAGTAGAAAGAGAGAGAAGTATGGGCCGTTTTCACACCCACGGTATGTAAAATCTCTTTTGTACAATGAGTTACCTTGGTCGAGGTTACGTCAGCATTGCTTCTTAATTTAGTTCAGACCAGCTTAATTGTCGGCACTGAGAAGAATTTCCAGAAATCTATTGGTTTGCAAAGGCGGCATGAATTATTGCATTGCGGCAAAGGCGAATGACTCATACCACACACGCACACACACACACATATGTTTGTATGAGCGCGTTTGTGCGGTACCGTCACATGATCTTCATGTGTATTCATTCGGCCACTTTAGGGTCCCTGAAAGAAGACAACGCTTTGAAAATAATCCTGCAACTGAGCTCGACGTTAGGTGAACTAGTACGGGCTTTCTGAATGAAATTAACAACGGCCACATGACTGTCTCATCTAATACTCTTGTTTTCTTGTTCCGTATCTCGCGTATACGGTGTTTTTTTGTAACATTCGGCCTCTATTTGTTTTAGTTAAGAAGAATTACCCGAAACGAGTGGTGTTTCCTGTCAGACGGTGTATAATGTATGTTGGCTCGATAGAATATCGGGAAACGCGTGTGACCAATTCCTCGTTCTAAATAGTGCACAACGAAGTCAGTGGATAAACTTCGGTCAGCAACAGTTGGATGTACAGACAAATGGGAGAAACCCCCTGATTGGTGTAATCAGGAGATGAAGGTCTGACAAGCATGCTTAGAATGAGAAACAAACTCGCCTTTACCTTAGGCCAAACTGAATTAGGATGAAACCGCCTAAAATTGGGACGCGGAGGGGAACCGTTGAAAATTTTTTCAAGAACTCGAACCTTAACTGAACTCCACTTTCTCAAAGCGCACAACAACACAGTACAACACAGTCGCATCAATTCCCGATGCCTACATAAAACAGAAATGGAAAGACTAAGTCAAAATACATCGTCCTGTTGTCGAAATCACTGGAGCTAAACGCTGTCGCAGATCAACACATGTCGTTCATCAGGTTTGGAGGATGGGGTTGCTGCATTTATCATGTGAACTAACGAACTTGTTTAGACACGAAGGTTAGTCATTCAGGCCAAACCTGAATTTTGATTGTTTCTGTCTGGGCTTGAACTAGCTGGCAGTATCTCAGCCCTCGTATTCCTTTCGAGCTGCGCACCCGTTAGGCATTGACAAGGTGCATTGTCAAAGTGTCCTACCTAACCGCCTTGTTTTAAGGCAGGTAAGGGCACTATATCAAAATAGTGGCAGCTCAGGTGCGTTAGGTGGCCGTTGATCTGTTCGCCTAGCTAAGCAGTTTACTTGCAGTCGATTCGTCGCCAATCGTGAGGACACAATCAGTGTACAGTGAGGTACACCGCACAATTAGCGACGAAACAGCTGAGGGCAAATTGCCAAACTCGAGGAAAACCTACCCGATTTAGAGCGGACACATGTCAAATTTGTGAATGAGGAGTGACCCACATCAGGTTGTGACAAGCGTTCACAGTGAGAATCAATAGTCTAGTTCAACCAACACCATCTCACTTACCCTTGAGGTAGAAACTCTCCTGTGTCCAAAGGCAAGTGTATTGTCGAACTGAAATATGTCCAACGGAAAATTGCAGTCAGATGGTGGTACAGATGTGCGTTTAATTTGAAAAGTCGTCCACTTTTAAGTTTGAATAGAATTTGACAGCACAGGAAAGAAGAGCACTTTTTCATTGCAGAACTTGGTTTACTGCCAGACTCGAACATTTTGGTTCCGAATGACTCATGTATTCTCAATAAAAACAAAATAATGTTAGCGAAAACTACGTCACATTCATAGAATAGGTGGAATCTACCAAAGGGATGGAGCAGGTCAGTCAAATAGAGTATGTTTTGTAAATGACACAAGGTTCGTCCGTCACGTAAGACTGAGATACACGGTGAGTCACGTGGCTTCCAGCATCTGTCTAAAGGGTTTTTGAGCACAAAGTTGGGGCTTCTGGCTTTTTGTTTTTATTGGATGATGTCGCTTTTGGCATTCCCCTTGTAGCCTTATGAACAGATTTGGGGGTCTTTCGGACACTGAAAAGCTGAGACTTACGGGGACATACACCCCAGGTATCCATGTTCCCATGAGGTTTCTGCTCCGTCTTTATCTCTCGATATGTACAACCGACAAACCACAACACCGTCGAACGGTTGTGTAAGCATTGTGGCCAACCTCAGCTTTTATCAGACTTTATCGACACACCAGGGGATAATAACATTTCAGAAGAAATGCCGTTTGCAGCACTTTTGAGCAGGACGTCAAGGAATTTATTGATTTAACCAAAACCCAGCTTAACAGTGCAGAACGCACGTTAATGGCGTCAATAAATATCCAGAAAAAGTAGATCAGGAAGGTTTTCAGAAGCTAAGAACTGTAAGTCAGAAAGTGCGGTTTTTGCCTTAATCTCTTCTCTCTTACAGAGACATAAAAATGAGGAGTAAAACTCGGCATACTAGAATGCAAACGAAACATAACGGCAGGTAATTAGAAGATGCCTCCAAGTGTGAAAGGAGCTGATATAAGGCTATTGACGGATGGGTTTGCAACTGGCACGGAAAAGAATTAAGGACAGTGGAAAGATAAAAGTAGGATCTTCCATGGTTTACGATCCCAGTTTTGTTTTACACCTCAAATCTTGACACAGCGGTGATCTCTTACACCTTTTTATTGTGAATACTGATCAGAAAAAAGATATTCCAGCAAGACATTGTCTCAATTCGTATGACATAACTGGATATATTATTCTTTCGTTCCCAAGCTATTCGGACTGGCAGACTGTGGCATGCACAGTCGAAGAGGGAGACTCGAAAATACGCATGGGGGAAATGACCGGGTGTGTGCCCAACTGGAACGGGCTATTCGACATCTGAAGACAGGCATCGCAGTTGAACGGTAGAGAGTGAGAAGACCTCTTAAAGTAATATGTTACAGATTACATAAAAGCGCTATATTTTACCGATTACTGTGTTTAGCTTTGATTGGACCTAGTGCTGCTTTGCACTCCTCCAAAGAGCGTCAAGAAATTTTGCGCAAAAGGAACGAACTGGATCACAAATGAAAGCTGTCTCGCGTGATGAATGTTAAAAATAGGAAGGTTCTGCTTTGAACGGGGCTGAAAAACAGGAATTTTGCGCGGCATAGCAAAAGACAATCACAATATGATTTGCGAATCAGGCTGTCTCATCTGATTGGACAATAAGCGTACCAAACTTTCAGGTTGTTGAAATCTTCGGCCAATCAATTAGCACTTTGGTTGTATCAACGAATATCGTACATCGAATGACAGCAAAAGGTTGCCATGTGTTAAACGCAAGCGATAGGCAGCAAAGCCACCAGGAGAACTGCTGTAAAACTCTCTGGTATACTATAGCTACGTTGGTTTGCTAAATCAGGTAAGTTCGATAAAAGGTCCGAAAGCAGAGAAGACCAAACTACAGCTTTCCATACAAATTTTAAGAAGTCCTGGCTCAAATCATGAAGTGACCGAGGAAAAATTCATAGGTTTTTAGTGCTGCAAATGAGGGCTCCTGGCTTTCTGGTCACAAAAAGAATACATTCCTAGGGAACTTTCTTGTGTTCCCATTTGGACATAAAATGACTCCTGGCTAGAAAACTTGCGGTGCCTCGACCAAAGACGAGATAAACAGGGAACTGCGATTAGAACGGCCGGTCGCAGCATACAGCGCAGAACTGCAAATCAAATAAACGCGTTTTCCCAAGTCACGAAGGTAGGAACGAACTTTTGGTAAATATCCAGACCAAAGTAACGGAGTAGATGTTAGTTCATATTCCCTTTGGTTGGTCTTACCAAGCGGCATATGGATATGTAGAACCGTATGACACATGGCTTTCGTATAGCTTTCAAAACATGCGCATGGTAAATGTACATGGTAAATGTGTAAGGGACATCTAATTCAACGACAACCTACCGGGTAGCTGCTTATAAACGAATTCGTATGTATCTCAGGCAGAACAATTGCAATCAACATGCGACTACGATGCGAAGTACCGCTCACAGTGACAGTGTGTTTAAAATTTCCAAAACAAATAGGTGGAAGCAAGAACCTTGGGGGGTGTTGGAAAACGCATTTGTTTCATATGTACTTGAGGAGATTTTCTATCCACGTGGCTCAACATAATCAAAATGGATATGTCCAGGATTGGCCTGACCAGTTCACCATTTACCAGAGAAATATCTTAATCTGCTTGGATGTTTTGATCCAGTTGAAAGGACTTGGCACAGCCCACTTGAGGGTTTAAAAGTGTATAAAGATGCATCACTTACAATTTATATCAACTTTCCTCCATGAGTCCAAGATGCCTGCGAACATGAAATGGCAGAAAGAGAAGTCTGTGTGAATTCTCTCTAGTGACAAGTGTGCTTGAAGACATGATAAGCTTGCTTCATGCAGTAAGTTAACTGTAGTTAAAACTGCGCTTCGAATTTCAGTTTTTAAAAGTCTTTGGAAAATTTTGAGATAGGTGGTAGAAACTGACAGGATGATGCACGGCACTCAGTTATTTAGCCTAAAATATTCGACTCAAAAATGTTGCTAACTCCGAGTTGTAGATTGGACCAGGAGAGCTCAAAACCACAGGTATTCGCTAAAAGCAGAAAAACGAGGCATCGTCATTTGGCGAAATACACTCATTTACAAACCAATCTTGTTTTAACGGGAGACACAGCTGGATCTTTCGTTTGTAATATTTTTTAATCTGGGTTAAAGTAGAGCATAAGGTTGACAGAAACTCGGGGACTGCTCCTACTTATAAGTCCCAAGAAGGACGAAACCGGTCGTGGGCTGTCGAAGAGTTTTCAGCAAAATTAGAGTAGTGTATTACGTCTATACATCGTCATACAGTTTATCACACACAAGCTCTGCCCTGCTGTGTATAACAAGTCGCAGGCAAACCGACCTTCGGGGCTTTGATGTCTTGCGTTTCTTTAGAATACTGTATCAGAACAATTTTTTTCATTGTGACTCAACGACCTAGTGAATCACTTTAATCAGTGAGAAAACAGTTTTCGGATCGAGCGATATCTATTGCGAAACTCACTGGCTGTTGAGCAGATGGATAATGATCTGTTCGTTGAGTCTGGAAACTGTTTGTCACCAGATAAGGGATTTAGTCAGTACGCGGGTGACAAGATGGTTCTTCCTTACCTTCTTACCTGCCCATGAAGGGTATCTATTTTATTTTGACGTGACTGGCTAATTAGGCGGCAGCTTCCTGATGAGTTCATTGGCCTGCATATTATTTGCTTTGCTTTGTGTTATGCCTCCTTTAATTTGACCGGCTATCTCAATGTCCACTTTTAGAAGTTTTGTTTCCTTGCCTTGACTGGCTCGTACTCAAGTTGCGCTGCCTTGTGGTCTGATCATCTTGAGTTCGACGGGCTGGCTGCGGTTTCCCGTTTTTTCTTCAAAGTGCAAGTATTCTCGCTTTTCAACGAATAATCAAATGCCCTCAATTTAGTGATTTTGAATTCTGGTTCAAGTGCATATCTCATTCATATTCACAGGTCGGTTCAATCAGGGCATCTTCGCTTCCCCTATGACTCCCCCCTCTGATTTCCGGTACACTCTTGAGCTCCATATTACTGTCTCGTCGTCAATCTATACGTTGTACCAGTCGGTTTGTATTTGAACACTGATTACTCACTATCTTCGTATCTTCGTCTACATAACTCACTGTAGTTCAGAGGTAGTAAAATCCTGCCGACAGCCAATGGATTTGTCGTCTTCCAAAGGCTATTTGCAACAGGAAAATCAGAATTCAAGCTGGCAGGATTGTCTCAGCGACGACAAGGACATTGGCAGAAATTTTCTGATGAAAGCGAAACAGTAAATTTCGGAAACGCAAGTCCCCGATGATGTGCAGTACTGTTGCAGATTTACCTGTGAACAGACTGCTGTAAACTACTTGACAGCATAAGTGACTGCCGAGATTTTAGGAGAAACAAATCGTGACTAGCTGACAGGGGAATGCTGAACAAGGAATGCGGATGGTGTGGAAGCGCGCAAATCTGTGACATTCACTATACCGACTAGATTTCAGCAAAAGAATCAACTGGCAAAACTGACCTGATATAAGACCAACAAGTAGTCAGAAAATTACCATTTGTTTTTTTTTGCGCTGGCGTATTACCCATAAAATTACCGGCAGGTAGATCGTAACAAACGTGGGCATCTTCACTACAAATGGCTGGGTCTTAATCCTGGCAACTTTGTAAAGCAGGTGCCGCGATCTAGAAAGTCCGACAACAGATAAACAGACTCAAGCGCTCAACATCTATACCTTATCAAATATTTTCAAAAATTCCGTGGGGAGAGAGAGAGTTGTACAAAGTGAACACTGATTGAATCTTTTTAACAAAATGAACACATCGCTAGTGATTTGTGAAAATTCCTACTTGTGAATTCCTATTTGTGAATGATAGCTCTCAACTGAATGTGCTGCAAAAAGACCACCTCATATTCCATTTGGTACAATATTTAAGATATCCAGGTGTGTTATTTTGACACAACACGTGACTCGTGGATTTGCTCAAAACTCTTCGACAGAGGACTACTGATCTTGCAACTCTCAAATATCATCACAAAAAAGTCAAATAGTTTTCAGTGACCTAATGAGTAGTAGTCGTGGTAGGCGTGTCACGACAATCGGCAACTCAAACTTTGAGCTCCTCCTACTCCTTCTGTCTGAAAGTCTTGGGTTGATAGGATTGTCATTTTTGTGATGTGCATAAGAGAGGCAGTTGTCAAAAGTGGCTTTTGTGAAGCATATCTAAATTTACAGACTTTCCTCCGCAAGAAAACACAATACAACTAGGATCACCCCTTGGTTTCTCCCAGAAAAGGGCTTCTTTTCGATGAGGATCTCATCCATCGTCGTGGTTCACGAGAGGAGCTTCTGTGGACCCTTCAGGGTGTATAGTTGTTTTAGAGCATCAGATTGATTACAAATCATGGTACGAAGAATAAACAATAAATAGCATAGAATTCTGCGTCCGTTCGATTGCATCCGCCTCACTACTTTAAGACCCACGTTCTTGAGAAGGACTTCCGCCCTCCAGTTGCTCTCGAGGACCCCAGCGGTTTATATTGTGAGTATTTACAAAAAGTCTCAAAGAGAAGATGATGCATAACATCAGTTTCTTCCGTGCTACTCCATTTTAAGGAATTTTACTCAGTCCAAGCTAAAATGGCACTGTAACCAGCGTGACGCAAACACTCGAACCCTAAAAGCTTGTATCATCAGAATACGCCAAGTCGACTGGACCCGTTCGGCGTCCCGTAAAACGAAACATTTGAATACTCACCGGGGTATGCCCCCTCCTTGGTGTCACTGTAGCATACGTCAACTGAAATAAAAAAAAGATTACATTACTTTACTCGGCAACTTAAATTTTACGATGTGTAGCGTCCGTCTGGATCAATCCTCGAAAGACCTGCCCGCTTCATTCTTCTCCGCTCCTAGGCCAGCTTTGAGAGTGAGGTTTCTAAACTCCTCCAAAGCTTAAGGTCGCATCTCTCAAACCCACACCAACACTCTGCACACTCTACTGTAGTTCATTTAAGTGGCTAACAACACATTGGATCAACAAAAGATCAGATTACCTGGAAGAAAACATTATGTTTGCTGCCCGAAATGCTAACGCGAATGGACTCGGCCAACTTGTAACGAGGCGCATTTCAAAGAGCTGAGTACGACCTCCCTGTATGTTGCAGAAGGCAGGCAAGTCGCTCAAAGGCAGAAAAGCCGTATGTTACGCGATCAATAATATTTCGGGATTTCGAAATGTCCTGCAAATCGCAAAGCTCATTCGCCTAAATTCCGCATATCTAAAGACACTGAAAATCATCCGGAATTAGGACAATGTCAACTGTCCAAGTGTGTGCAAATTAATCCCAGCCACCCTGGAAAGTTTCGTGTATGGGTCCTGTATGATAATTTTTTTTACCTCTCAAAGCAAATCGATCTGAGCAAAGAGCAATGCATCAGGCGAACTTCCAAAAAGCTTCAGGTGCCAATCCGCAAACGAGACATTTATGAGGTAGACCGTCCGACTTGCAGGAACATTCATATACAGGGAAAGTGATGAGTGCTGTTCACAGAAGGGTTGGCTGTGGAGGCTGAGAATTGTCCGGAAATTCAAAACACTCTGACCAGAGACGTCCACGTTAACGCTAACCTGTTATGGGTGACTTCCAGGTGAGGAAACCGTTTGATGTAATCTAGAGACCATTTATGAATAAGTATCATCGTTCAAAATTTATCGGACAGGGAAATACTGAAGACCAGTCAATACAGTTAGTGCCCGGAGTACTGGATGTACGGGATCAAATGGCAAACATTGGCCACGGCAGCTGAATGGAGTCATTTGCCCGCAAGGTGAATTCAACAACAAGGGAGCTGACAGTTCGCAATTACCCGCAATAAAAACAAAAACTAGACCGGGACGGTCAATGACATGTGATCGAAGAGTGAATTAATCTGTGGAGCCAATCAGCACTTTGGTTTAGTTTTTGCCCACAAGCGCTCAGTTCACTGATGAAAAAGTGACGGGAGTGGAACAGAAACAGTGAACAAAAGAATAAATCATCGGAAAAGGGGATACTAAGCGAGACAGTTACAGCTACCCACGTATGGTACGTTCTCACTCAATATGGGAACCCAAACTTTGGAAGGTTTTGTCCTTCCAAACGTGACTGAATGTAGGCGAACTGCTGAACTTAAACGCGGAAACCCGTCGAAACAGTAAGCAAAGTGCTGTTCGTATTTGGAACACTGTTACGGTCAAATTTAGCTGAGGCGTTTTTGAACATGCAGAATATTTTCATGGGTGATTTAAAGGGTATGTTCCAACTGTTGAGTTTCGAATCCTGGTGCCATATCACGTTCATGTCCTCTATCATCTCGCTTCATTCAAACACAAAATGGCGTGTAATTCATCACAGTCGGGGCTTGCCATAGACCAACTACTGGCCTTCGGAAGCTTGAACTGGGTGGCAGATGGGCTGCGGCCAGAACAAAGCTGTAGAAGACAGAATAGGATGTGCACCCCCTTCCCGGAGCACTGCATGACGACACCAACGGGAATAAAAAATAGCGCGTCTAGGGAAGCAAACCAATGACTGATTTGATCCCCTTCACACCTGATAACGAGTGCCCTGAAGTTGAAGGTTTTGGTTTTTGGCGTAATCTTATACGCAACGAAGACCAAACTGAGCGGATGGCATTTCGCAATGAACAAAAGATGAATTCGGTTGGTTCAGATGACCTCAGGGAGGAAAAGGAGTTTTGAGTGACTTCAGTCACTGCAGCGTCTCCATGGTATCTCAAGGAACAGCATTAAACAGGCATGCGTACAGGATGAACCGCACATTTCCCAGAAACTTTGGTTCGGTACTTCTGCTTGGATTCCCATAGACGATCACTTCGCCATCAGTTCCTCGTTTACTCCCTCATCCATAAGGATACCGAAACAGCAGAAGTGGTAACAAAGACAGACGACAGTTAGCCAGTTAGTCGTTCTGGGCAGTGACAGCAAGTAGCTCACTGAGTTTAGCGATTTGTGATGTCCGGTGGTTTTTTAAAATCACGCGAAAACGGAATCACGTAGACCCTATCCAGAAAGGCGCGAAGATAACATGGGGCGCGAACTGAGATCAGTCGATTTCAGTTCGCGTTGTCACGCCATGACCTGCCCTACTTTGCTAACGAAAGTTTGAAGAAGCAATCGACTTTTGTTATGGACAGTAGTTGGACCTACGTAATACACGTAGCAACCTAATTCCCATACTCGAGTGACCCCTACCCATTGAATACTGCTGACTTAAAGGTCGTTCTATTAGAAACAGAGTGAAGTCAATTGGCGTTACCTAGATAACCAAGCACAAACTTGTGCATGCGTCTGAGATAATAACATATGGCCATAATTTCAACCACAAAGCAAAGTCTTTTTTTAAAGACGATGTGTTGACAGATTTTATGGAATGAGCACTTACTCGAGTCCGCTGTCGTGTGAGGAGATGAACGTAAAGTAATTTATAGGAAATCAATAAAATGGGTGAAATTTGTCAACAGTTATTTTGAGCATTTTTCGTTGACTATTCAACTTGGATATGTGTGAGTGACAGCCATTGCTGTAATGACATCAAAAACACTTGACGTCTCGAGCTACACTCGCTTTCAGAGAATCGATCCCATGTCATCTTTGGTGCTACCGCAATTATGGGGAACCCGGTCAAGAATATATCATTTGGAAATATTCTTCAAGCGGCTGAGCTTTTGGTTTGTAGGTGCGGAAATTCTGGAGAGATTCTTGTCGTGTATGGTCTTTCTCGACAAGCAGGACGGTACATTTTCCGACCGAATTCGCAGCCCCACTGAAATTTGTTACTTTTTTTGGTAACCACAAGTAGGCTGTTACAAACGGGAGAAAACTGGAAGCGAGGATTGCTGGACTTGGGTTATGGGACTAGTTGCTTTGGCCGCATTCTTGGAGGATTTCCATTACCTTCACCTGATATCCACTGCTACTCTAGGTTAGAAAACACTCAAAGCCCAAACTCCGTGAATACTGTTCACTTTTCCAGTAGACGATGGATTGATTATTATCTGTAGGTAAGTAGTAATTATGCCCTGAAACCGTGGGATGGAAATTTGTTTACTGAAAGCACAGACCAGTCTGACCTGGCATTCTTGTCGCCGTCACACAGGCGATCCCCAGCTGGTTGACTGCAGTACTCAGACCTAAACTCTTCAGGTATATACTGAAGTATAAATCTCTTCACATTTGGTCCATTCATTCACATAAGTGTCCAGCTTTCGAGCATCGGTAAAAATCGATCACGGTGAGGCATGCAATTTTGACATTCGGCGCCAAATAACTGGTTCAAAGTTCCAACTGTGTAATTTTCACGCAAAACACCCCGTGGGGAGTATAAACACGACACTTTGTCGCTCTCGCTTTTATCATAACATCGAATTGCATCCCTATAAAACAAGTGGGCTGGCAAATGTTCCTCTCAGATGCGATTAAGCTTAAAGCCAAGATGCTACTTGAACTATTGATTCGGCCAAGTAGGCGAATGCTGTGAGTTGGTCTCGGAAACAGCTGGTGTGTGATGATTCGCTCTGATTGAAACGACCCACTATCGTACGTAGGCTATCGAAATGAGAGTAGTAGGAGTCTCCTCGATAAGCCAATCCACTGCTATACGTATATACAATTAAAATAAAACCACAGGAAAGCTTTTCAAGCTGTGACGCTTAATTGTTTTGTGTTTTATGTCTTAACTAGTGGAGCTGTCGTGGGAGTTGTTTGCATATTTATTGAGTTCAAATGCGCCACTAGGAGCTTGATTCCGGAACGGAACCGTAACTGGATGGCCAGTAGTGGCAAAATGTTACCAAGAATCAATGCGAAGGCTGTTGACTCCGTGATTCGAACACAAGGCTGATTGAGTTATCGAACACAGCAGTCCGTATAGTAAATCTCAACTGCGAATCACCGCACCAAAGGGGGCGTTTGTAGTGCAATATTTTGAACAGATCTCCGTGAATTCAATCTCACCAAAATGACGCAAGTTGCATCCCTACGCTGAACGCATAAGGTGACAGAGATGCACATGCACGATTGTATACATGCAGGCCATACCAGCATTTCGAAACAACTTCTATCGTATGTTACGTTTAGTGGTCATCGAATTCGCCTATTCATCTCTGTTGGCTGCGACACTTGTTGTGGGTGTTACTAATCATTTCAGGCAAATAAAGTTTATAGTTTTTTTTAACAATTTGTAATGGCAGCCATTGTCATTTGTCGCTCATTCACAGTTTCATCTGTCTAGTGGGGGCGACATCTCGAAAATTCATTTGATTGCCTTGTATCTAGCGGGAAAACCGTGAAATATGCAGTGAACTTGTGTATCAGTCTAATCCTATATTAGCAGAAAGCATCCGGGTGTGATACTTCAAATAAAGTCCGATATTTATGTATAAATTACAGTTGATTATTCATAATAGGTTCATCGCATGTAGATGGACGGTACAGCCGGCATCAGGATACACGAACTCACCAGGGCTCCAAAGTGATCCTACGAGTAGTAAGACAGCAAATAATTTCGGACCCATGGCCGAGGCACTAAGTGAGCCTACACAGTAAGTGCCATATATATATATATATGTATATATATATAGCTGGTCATTCCGTTTTGTTCTTATGCATGTGTTCCGTAACTTTAGGTTTATTGATGCAAAAGTTGCCATTATACTCCCCTCCTCACATCTATTTGTCCAAAGGTTTTCATTCCCCCCCTCCGACACAACAAAAGTACGCCAGATTTCTGTGGCTATAAAGGAATGCATTGTGTTGATGCTTGGTGTTTAGCGACATACCTGGGGAAGCAGAGTGCAGTGACGGCAGAATCATCATGTGCGCGGCTACTTTAATTGTAAAATGCTGTGTGAGAGGTGTCGTACTTTTTAGAGAAATACCGTACCTGAGAAAAGTACACGGCTATACAATCTTCTTCAAAATGCCACATACCAGAAATGGACCATTGTTACAGTGCAGCCAACCCAGAGATCATCTGCATTCTCTTGCTTGGCTTCATGTTTTGAGGATTACCCTTGGTTTCTTCATCGATTGTCTGAAGTAATTACAGAGGATGCTTTGAAGAAACCGTTTTACAAGGGATCACGTGGGAAAACAACTTACTACGTGAAGCTTTTACGTACTTGCCTTGCACGCCCCCAGCCCACCATTTACTTTGCCGCACTACAGACGTAAGATATTTCGACAGACCGCATTCGTCGAAAAGTCATCTAGGTTTCCGAACACTTGCATGCACATTAAATAGGTTGCATCCTTCGTTTGAACAAATATCGACATGACATCAGTGTTTAACACTGATGCTTCGCTGCCGTAAAATTCATGGTTGTAGGTGGTCTGGGATACTGCCAGGCCTCCCCTACCTAGACAGAAGGACGATTAAAGCTTTTGTCTCAAAAGCCTGACCGCAAAACAGTGGTGTTTTGGCGGGAAACGCAGTTGCATTTTAGTGTCCCAACCCCCAACCCGAAGGACCAGAAGACTGTGTTCACCAGACTCCTAACCACTGAACAACCTGGAATGAGAGGCTCTGCGAGCGTCACAAGGACACCTCCCAGGAAAACTCAATGGGTAGCGGAGGTACACAAACAGCCACCCCAAGGTTAGGTTCAGTTTTTCGTGACGGAGGGAGGGTACAGTACTTTGAACCGTATTTTTTCCTTTAATTTTGTTAAATTTACTGGTAGTCATTTCTAGCTCTCGTACATCTTTTAGTCTTAGACTGTGGAGTTTGTGCTTTCAGCAGTACTTTCAGTGCGGACTACTGTTTGAATTGCCATCGTTCCCATCGTTTATAGTGGAAGTTTTGTTGCAGGAAAGTATCTAACAAATGCGGTTTGAAGCAAAGCATACGCATCTGCGTTTCCGACATTAGAGAAAGCAATCATGATGGATTTAGAAAACTAAGCTTGGATAAATAGTTACCTCAGCTGACTTGTTTCCGACATTAGAGAAAGCAGTCATGATTGATTTAGAAAACTCAGCTTGGATAAATAGTTACCTCAGCTGACTCATATGTGGAACTGAATACAGATAGTCTTGGTGTCCTGAATGAACGCCGATTTCCCAAGGTCTCAAGCACTCAATCTGTCATTCGTGAGAACTCGTTCAAACTCAGCCACCTACTTATCAAGCACCAGCTGAGGGTCCCGTTCCTCACCAGCCAACGTCGGCATGTATGAGAAAGTAACACAGCCTTCAATCTTGATGGTGTCAGTGACTAAATTAGGTTTTACACCTCATGGGTTAGATGCTCAACGGCGATACGATTTTGGTTGGTAGGAGGCGAGTAAATGAAAAGACGGGAAACCTAGGATAGACCAATCAGCGGAATTATATGCCTGGACGGTAATGGTTGTAAACACCGACCTAAAGCGTGACTAGTTGGCCTCGCTTTCAGCCAATAAATGTCTGCTTCTTCATGAACAAACAAATGTTTCAAAGCTCTTGGAACTGGCAGTTGCCACTCCATCCATGATTATCCTGTTTCATTGATTCCGACTAATTTACCTCCATTGAAGGTCAACCAGTTGATTGAAAAATCTACCTGCATCCCTTAGTTCGTTCTCCAGTTATTAATTACTTGCAGGAACTAGTTCTGTGATGTTAATACGCTCCCGAAAAATGTACTTTATCTCACGATTGGTTGAAATTAATGGGTTTGTTTTACAATAACCGTTGTATCCATGAGTATGTTTGTCGCAGACTCACATCATGTTGAGTCTTTGAACATGCTCCTGTAGGACGAAAGAAATGCTTGCAACAATAGGATATTTGATGGGACTCCGGGCTTTTCAGCACAAATCGGCTTGGCTTACAGGGCAAAATGCTCATTGGAAAGTTTCTTTGCAATCACCAGCAGAAAACTAACTTGCTTCTTGCTCTATGTTGAGGCCGCGCTGACAAGAGTGCGTGCCCGTTTACGGTTCTGGTGAACGTGACAACTCAACGCGCTTGTGCCCAGCAGAAAATGACAACCGTTCTATACTACCAATGTTTAGACATGGTTATGACGGACTACTACATGCCACAATCAACGACGCGCTGATAAGTTGTGTGACCTACTTGTGAGTGGAAACCCATACTCTGAAGTAGCTCATGTGACACCATAAAACCAGGAGAAGACACAAAGGGCATTTGCTGCACTTAGAGGTACAGATACACTCAGTTGCAAATCAACTGGGTTTTCACGGGAGGTTCAACTAAATGTCTATCTTTTTTGTATCTGTCTAAATCAGTTCAAGTTGGGTTCAAGCAGAACATAAGGTTGACGGAAACTCGGGGACTGCGCCAACCTGAGGAACCTCAAGAAGGGCGAAACCGGTCTTGGGCTGTTGAGGAGTATTCAGCAACTTTTGAGTAGTTCCACCTTGAAAATATTTACCTGACAAGTACAAAAATGATTGCTTCCGAGAAGAGAGCTAGAAAAGAACATGTTTGTTCCTTTATTCAACTCCAGCTGACAAAACAGAATCCGTGTCCGGAGCGTCCGTTTGACTTCAACCACCTGCCAGACTGGTTTATGTTAGGCCACTTCCACAAAGCGGTTAACATTGAAAAATTCATCTTCAGGACGATCTCATCTAATTTCATTGCTTTCTTTCAGACGCAGCATACTACTGAGAATCTTCATGAAGATCAAATCACGGGAGATATTGTAAAATGAAGAAAATCTGATGAAGCGTGGCATACAATTGTGTGTGAACTTTCTCAATGCAGAAGATGACGAATAGAGTTCAGTGGTCGCGCTTGTAATGCTCTTCAGACCAATTGTTACAAAGTACTACCCTTGCTTGCCCTCAGATTTCGATTCCGAAGACTTAGATGTGCATCCAGGTTGGTAGAGCCACGGGAAATTCAGGGAAGCTTGCGATCTGACCTCAATGAAGTCCCGAGATGCGGAACAAGTTTACCGTTGGAACATCTTCCGTGCTTCATAATCGAAATTCACCACATTTCTTTTCGCCTACAATTTTCGACACGTGAAACAACCAGATATTAGTCTCACCATTAGTGTCCGGATGGGATTCATATCCGAAAAGTGGATAAGCTATTCAGGTGAAGCATACTGGGGCAAAATTAGAATCGGACGATTCAGGTCACTTCCAGCTGAATCCCTGATTAGCGCCAAGTGATTTACCAGGCTATTTTTTCTGGCAACATGCATGCAATTTTAGGTATTGTTGAGTATTCTACAACACTGCTGGTAATTGTGGACAGGTCATTGTTGAGGAAAACACATCCTTCTCTAACCTGTTCTTCAGGTTGTTTACCACCTCCAAAAAAAGTACGCACAGCCGTGGTTTAAACCTCGACAGAGAAGACCCAACCCCCCAGCTTTCTCGGAACGTGTCAGCGGCGCGTTGAGCTTTATAAGATTTTCAGACTAAACGCTCTACCTTCAATAGACATCACTTTCCGTATTTCTAAATGGAGTCTCCATATTGTAAATATGACACTCGTAGTGTGGGTGACAGGGTTTTCGATCAAACAAGTCTCCTGGTTGGATACCTTCATGTCCATTCTACTCAGTCACCTCCTTCTTCAAAAAATATCTTGGAGAATCTTGAAGAGAAATGTCAACCTTTAACTTGATTTTATTTAGTTTGGTTGCGGAACGCCTGACACGAACCTATACGCCCTATTCTCTAATCGTCTCAAAACCAACGTTGGTCAGCCCGTCTCAAGAGCGAATCCTACCGGTGACATTTAGCGACACTGCATAACAAGGAGGACTAGGTTAAGATCTGAAAAGCACTATTCAAAACAACCTGTTTCTTTGCGTCGTGAAAGTTGTGGAGTCCCAGCTTGTTGGCGTCTTGCTATGGATCATCATCCGAAGGGATATCGCCATCCAGGGCGGAGCTGTAATAGGATTCCGTTATCATTCAACGCATACTGGACGATAGTCCTACTACAGGTTCGTTCTTAAAACACAAGTTGTTGTACGTTCAGTTACGACCTGGGCTTGAGAAGTAACAAAGGTGACTGTTTGTTCCCTGTGTTCCACGGACTTTACGCAGAAGTAATCGTTGACCGATTTATCAGGAGAGTGTTTGTCATTGCCAACTACAATTGCCGGGTACAACCGATTACTATGAAGACTTCATAATGAATACTCTTGGTTAAATTCAAGAGGAAAGCCGTGAAACTCATGCTAGAAGGACAAACTGTTCATTCAACGCAGTGTTATCTTCCCTCTTAAATAATAACGATGATTGGACGACATTCAGAACCGTTTGAAGTTTGGAGAGAGGCACATCTGTGCACCCTTTGTTTGACACATAAGAGGTAGGAATGGGGTTGAACATTCTGTTCTTTTGTATTTCCACGTTCCTGACGTAGCTGCTTGCACTAGGACACTGTTACGAAGTATCCACTCATAAAGGCACTAGATAGTATTTTGAACTCCAACCTTAAATCTTCCACTGCGTGACGTAACTCTCGGTCTAATCGATGGCCGGATCATACCTCCGGGAAACGACTCAATACAAACTTTAGGAATCGCTAGGCTGCATTTTTCTTAGAGCACAAACTGGCAACTGTTCTTCTTCTTCTTCTGTATGTTGTTGCAGTTTCTCAAGTCCTTCGGATTTGGCTGGATGTACCCTCGGTGAGTGAGAAGACGACAACATGCTAGATATTTAGATCACCAAGTTTGGAACCGAAATTAAACTACTTTAAACGACAGAACGTGGACGTTGAACAGGTAAGGAAGTGAAAAATTGGTGAAGCGTCACAGACTTATATAATCTGAATAGAAACCAGTTGCGAAGTTATGTGGATTCACTAGTAAAATGAGGTCGAGAAAAGATCCTATCCAAAACCGTCATGAAGCATTATTCATCCGAACAGACAACGACGGTATAGCAGTTATGTTTCCCATCCCCACCCTACCGGACAGCAGCGCATTATATATATGTTGTCTCTGCTGATTCGCCAATCTGCTATATCTGACTGCTGACGCCGCTCCAAAGCCTAGTGCCGGAGAAAAGACTTACAGAAGGGAACACAACAGCTATATTTCGAACAAGCGAGTGCGAGAGCGTGAGTGCGTGCGAGTGCGATATTATAACGGCCTCAAGCTGTTTATTGGAGAGACACTGTCTGAACTCGATCCAAAGCTGACTCACACTGTCTGGCTTTTGTACGAGGCTGTGACGCGCTGCATATTGCATGGGCGTTGTCTGACCTTGATCAACGCTGACTCGCGCTGTCTGGGTTTGATACTAGGCTGTCACGCGCTGTATACTGAGGGGTCTTTGTCTGTCTGGTCAGCATCTAGCAGAGCTGAGGGTTTCAGCAGATTTCGGGCATTCAGTGCTTGCTTTCAGGAACCTGACCTTCCTGATACTATATATATATATGTGTATATATATATATATATACAACAGTTCAATCAATGTCCTTCCAACTTGAACCTTGGAAAGTTCTTCGATCTTTATCAGATAAGCCCCGCCAAAAAATTAACATACGCCCCCACCCAAAAAAGATTAGGAAAAACCGTTGGATCCTCACAATATCATGTCATTTCACTCAAACGATATTTTCTTACAATTCCGGCTTTGCTCATGCCGTCACCTCCAGGCATCAAACAGTTTCTCACTGGCAGTGTAAACACAACCTTTAGGTTAAGCTTGATCAGTAATATGATTAGCACACACTCCTCTAACTACCAACAGAGGATGAGTGAAATTTGCTCGGTGGATGAAATCGTCGCCTGAGGAGCCAGCCAACACCTTTGACTACTTGATGTGGATACCGTATTTGAAGGAAAGGTGGAACTCTCTACAGTTTACGTGCAAGATAACCACACTGCTGATCAGGCGCTCATGACCAAACGATTAAGTGTTCCAAATTACTAGTCAGGAGGCTGCAGGCTAGGGATTCCCTGGAGTTTCGCGATTGTTGATAATTCACAATAAGTGCTTTTTCTTGCTTTCCGGTATAGATTGCCTGCATTGATAGGAAGGAGGCTCTAACACACAGACACTAAATTCTTCTATTGGATGGAGACGTTCCTGTTTGGAATTGATCAATTTTCGTTTGACATCCCCGTCAACATTTTACTGTCTTCAACTTCATAATTAGGTTTTCGGAGGGCGTTGACGCCTGCAATCGTTTTTAAGAGAATGCTTATTACTATCCGACTGGTGCACTTCCGCTCATTGGTCACTCCTTGTCACCTTATTGAAAACTCATTACTCAAACTCCTGTTTTTTCAGCATCTTTTCTTCTTAGTTCCAGCACAAAAAGCCTCCTATTCTGTCAGTGTTGTCACGATTCTGGATGCGATTTTTGTGTCATGAATTCAGACAAGTGACGATAACATGATGCGCACCATTCAGTTCGTCCTAATAAGGCTCTTATTTTTAATAATCAGAGCGCGTTTCCATTTAGACTTTTTGCATTAGTGGCGGGGCTTATCTGGAAAAGATCCAAGTGGACTATGGTGCTTTTTCCTCATAGGAGCCTCATATAACTGCAGAAAAGAAAGCCTTCCAGGCTTCCTTACGCCCTTGGTATTTTGAAGATTCCGTTGTTTCCGTCAACATATTTCATTTGATGCAGCACAGAACCCATTTTGACGCCGTTAACCTGCAAAAGGCTGAATATCTCTGCTGTATCAACCCACCATTTTTCTTTAATCAGCATAGATGTTTCAAAAAGCTCCTCGCACTGCGATGTTCTTTGCGAGCTGATTCGTCTGATAGCTTCTGAAAGAGTAATTCAGACGATGAGTGAACCTTCGACCTGAGAAATCGTCACTTGAGAGTTAGGCAACGAGTGACCAATTAAGGTGGATTCTGTGAGTGAATGAGGCGTGACGCAGTGCGAGATAACCACACTGCTGATCAGACTCTCATGACCGAACGGCTAAGCACTGAACCATAGGTCGAAGCTCGCGGGTTGGAATCATTCCAGAAATCCGTGAGCTGTGCATTGCTGATGATTCGTAATAGGGATGCATCTCGGCATAGATTGACCTAACCTGAAGGACGACACCTCCGCTGGAGTTTCTGGACTGTCTTCTTAAGGCTAGTATTTTCTTCGTCCATCCGGGTTGATGCAAATACTTCATGTCCCTGGACTCAACCTTGGAGTCTTTCTGTTTAAATCCAGTTATTTCTAATGTAGCCCTTCTTATCCCAGTCCACTGGCAACCTATAAGCGACGAACTTTCGAAACGTGAGTAATACTCATAGATCCACTAGCTGCTTGATTACAACTCGTTCAGTTCATGATAAGATCAAGCCTTCCAGTAGTCCGTTTTACACTCATGAAGACTTCTCTGCGATCCTTCTATCAGACAATGTTATGCTATGGCAGGTGTCCTTGCTCCCGGTGGACACTGTCTCAGCAGTAGGCTGTATATACTGATGACAAGTCATACAGTCGCACGCGTTATAGGCAATGCTTGTAACCTTCTAAAAGAGGCATCATGAAAAGATGCGCACTAACCAAAGTGGCAAAATTCATCTTGGTAACCTTAGCCAAGCAGTAAGTGTTCTCACGCTGCAATGATTTGGTTTATCCAATGTTTTTCGTCCTTTGAATTGACGAACGATACTCCGACTCGATCGCTTCCTCTGTTTTCTTGAGTCGGTTTTACAAAAACCAAACAGCCGATAGTGTGACCCAATGGACGGTTGGAGTCGACTGAGATGAAAAACGCGGAAAGACGTAGGCAGACGAATCGTAACGCCACTGTGAAGGTGAGTTTTCAGTCGCATTGGACTCTTGACTTTCAAGGTTATTCCGACCGTATTGAACAGGCTGGTCACGGTCACCCGTTGGGTATTCGGGTTTTGCAGACCTTACGGACGATTTTCTGTAACATGTTATTCATGGGGTAGACTGAACCGTCTTTCTTCCTAATGCGAAGATGCCTGTCGCATGGAGAACACTACTGCCTTCACATTCCTGCTGGAATAAACCACAGTTGTTCTGGTGATTACTGCTGGAATAAACTGCAGGTGTTTCTATTCTGCTGACTTCCCAGTCTTAACCTGACTGCCTTCTTGAAGATGGGACCTTGAGCAGCATGGTGATTGCAGCGCTAAACCCTGATTACAAAGAACAGCTGGTAGCTTGTAATTCGGTGTATATATGGGCATTAGTAAATTATTTTGTTCCCGCACTGTGTTAGCCGAAACTCCCCAAAATAAATAATCTATGTAATAATGTCCCTACTTTTGAAGCATTAGAGGACAGCCCATTGAACTATGGACTATAAAATGGTGTCTATCGCCAGATATGATTCGGTGTGAAGTCCCCCTGTTGAAAGGTCGCCATTTGAGGTACTCTCCAAACGGTCTTTTTGTACCAAGAATGTCCCGGATTACCTGATATTACCTGCACAAAGATGAAGACATAATTGGGGAGCTGTTTGTGCGGGGTTCAAACAGCAACAGCATTGCACATTGGGCTCGCATAACCAACGCATGGTATGAAACTATATATGGCGAATTCCCACAGCTACCGGTAAGACAACGGACATCATGTGATCGGCGTTTGCTTGCTTTTCACGCTTTTGGATCCCTATGATTCGTTATCCAGTTCGCGTAGAAATCCATGGAAATACTGAGTAGAAAACCTCCTCTCCCGATGTTCTGTAAGCAAAATTAAATGGTTTCATTGTATCACTTCCTACTGGTTGCCAAAGGGGCAAGGTTCCAAATGCATTGGTCTCTGTAGTGGGTGTTTTGTGGCTGCCCTCTATTGTGCGTATAAATGGAATCCCATCCCATTCTCTGAGTGGAACTAACGACGGGTAAGTTTTTGGATCTCTGTCTGACTCCCTGGTATCGGTACATAGCGGTAGCTGATCAATCTGCCGGAACTCAGTCTAACGAACACTCATGGTTCTCGGATTAACTTTGTCAAAAGTAGAGAGATGGCTCCATGATACGAGGAGAAGTCCTACGGAAGAATCCCCATTCACACAGGTGCTGGAAACTGGCGATAGCTTGGTCAAGCCCGTCATCCATAGTCGGGGTTAAAAAGCCAGTTTTTCAAAAACAAATGGATGAACAGTTTTGGTTTAATCTTGTCACACTGCTTGATAAATTCCGCTTTCTTGGGTACGCTTCTTCTGGATGCTCAGATAATTCGCATTTGCCCCCACCCCCCAATCTTTCCTCAGGTTTCTTCCAATGGGGAACAGAACGTTCATGTAACACACTAAGATTAAGCTGTGGGTAACTAAGCAGCTGTTAGATCGGCCGTTTTCGAATGCAACTCAGAATAGTATCCGATAATGATAAGACATTTCTTATCGATCTTTCGTTGCTAGCTTCACAGTTGGCTGTGAACATCTTATCACGAAACATCATCTGCACTGAACAGTTGTTGTTGCATCGGTGTAACATGCATAAAAGTATTTGAATCGGCCACCTTCTCCTAATTTTACTGGTGTCGTTATGTTCTGTCCCATTTTCTTTGGGTTTATTTGGCGTCTTGAATATCTGTCTAAGTAGACTCTGCTCGAGTTAGTTGGTCCTAAACGGCTTGTGTCTCCTTTCGGTCGATTCTTTCAAGATAAACTTAATCTTTAACTCGTGTTTCCTTTTACGTATAGCCGATGGGAGTTTTACCTACAAACGGGCCGTCGAATACTATCACATCCTAGGGTAAAGTAGCATGAATGCGTGTAGCACTTGCGCACTTGCGCACTTGTGCCACCAGCCTTTAGCATCATAAGAAAACCACCTAATTGCTACAGATCTTAATTTTTGTGCAATGAATTCCAGATCATACAGATCTTAATTTTTGTGCAATGAATTCCAGCTACTGAAATTTGCTAGTAGTAGCAATATAACCGTGTCACACAAGACAGCTGACAGTACTGATGGTGTTCCCGTTGGAAGCGAATCAGTAAAAGTGATAACCTGAAAATTCAGATCTGTTCAAGTCCGGTGACCTCAATTTGTTTCAGGTTCTACAGTGAGTGTTTATCATTCGAATATTCAAAGTGGTCCATGGTCACCACCCGCTGGTCGGAGCTGCAGTTCAGTTTATACTTCGCCTTAGAGGCCTCTGCTTTAAAAATTTGTTCTGATGGACTTGCCTAAGTATCTGCTGGCTCAAGTTCTATAAATTATAAAACCCGTGATGAATATAAAATGCCCTTTATTCCTCTCGTAATGTCAACGAATCATTGTGACTGATCACCCACCAACAAATTCTCCTGCACGGGTTGAAATCGCTGGAACTAGAGACTTGATGGAGTTCACAGCAGACAGCTGGTGTGTTTTACACGATGCAAAAGAACAGCCTTATACCATCAACCGTAAAGAACACCAACCAGTATCCGATTCTAGCAAGTCAAACGTGCATATGACCTCAAAAAGTTGGCAAACAAATTTCATAATCATCTACACAAGAGAAGTTTTGTGCACGGAAATGGCAGTTTACGGAATTTTACACTACACACATAGTTGAATCTACGATATATGTGAAGTTTACGAGGACCCGGCACGTGCTAAAGCCGACTCCGTCAGGCTCGGCTATTCATTGACATTGCTTAGATCTTTTGTAAGTGACAAAAAATCATGCATTGAGGGACAGTTTTAGCTACACAGACAATTTCTTCCCTTCTTGAATCAACACAAAACTGAAAATTGAGGCGGTCCTTTTGCAGCACCTCCAGTTGAAGAATACCGGAGACGAGCGTTTCGGCTTAAAATTCGGGTGAGCCAAGCCGAATTACAACTTGATGTATTCCATCAATTTCATTTGATTCGTGTGATTTCCAGGAGACAACTGCCGACAACTGCGGTGATACTCCATCAATTTCATTTGATTCGTGTGATGTCCAGGAGACAACTGCCGACAACTGCGGTGTTCAGTTTGGTTTATGTCTTGTTTTGATGGGCTATTAACTTGTTTCGCTAATTATTCCGTCGCCAAAGTTTCTCAGCTGTGTAAGCCCGTCAGTGGAAATTTGCGCCCACGGAGTGTGGTCTTAAAAATATTGATCAATATTGATCATCCCTGTACGCGTCTTAACGGGGATAAAAAAGTATTTTCCCAAAGGAACATGGTCAATATTAACTCAAAGTGAACCCTGTGGCTATTTTACATGGGAGAAAGACAGCTAGGAGTCTCAACATCAACCCCAATTTCCCAGGCAGATGCACTCCTTGAAATTGCATGCAAAGAATGCCAGATATTGGAGACTCCATTACGCGAATGGTGCAACTGGAATAAACACAAGATTGATGCTTTATTACAGGAACTCGGTGTGTTTGCTCACTTGCTAGGTTTTGAACTAGGCAAATGCTTGAAGCTGCAAGTCGCAGCATATGAATCGTTAGTTGCGAACCAGTTGTAAGAAATTTTCAATTTCCCCAAATCTCAATGCGCTTAAATTGTGCACAGCGGTTGCAGTAAATCGTATCGGTGAGAACTGAAAGCTCGCAGTTGGCACTTTTACTGAATTAGTGGAAGACTGGTTGTCCATAATGAATGAAACTTGATCCAAGGAAACATGAACTCTCATAGAACTCGCTCCCCAAGTATACATTTATGATTCAACAAGGAGATGAACTGATAGCACGAAGTTTGTTTATACGTGACACAGTACTCATAAGGTTGCTGAAAACTCCAGGACTACGCCACGTATGGCGAAACCGTTCATGAGTTTTCGAAGAGTTTTCAGTATTCTTATGAGTAGCGTGCCATTTATATACAATATCGTACCAACCGAAACACGAGGTGACTTGGTGCAGTTGATGAGGAATTCCTTAAAAAAGGAAGTCAGTAGGGATTCAAGTAAATCACCCGTGGAAAACAAAATGAATATGCAAATGAGTGTATCTGTCGAATAGTCTTTTTGTAATTTCGCCCTGTGACTGCAAGTACGCACCCAACCTGTTCCCGGCGCAACCTCACACATCAAACTGCACTTAAAAACGTGCTACTGACATCTATGCAGTAGGCAAGTCACGTTATTGGTTGCAAAACGTCCCAGAAGTTTCGGATCCGATTTACGAACTGCGTGAAATTCGCACGGGTTTGAAGTATCAGAATGCATGAGCCCGGTGAGCCTGAAATACGGAGACTAGGCGGTAATTGGTAGGCACATTTCGAAAGATCTTCTGAAGCCGCATTGAAGACAAAATTGGATGCTTTCAGGCAAGACAAGTGTTTATGAGCAGCAGAGTAAACGTAGCAGGTGTTTCCCTAGTGACTGCTCCTGAGTAACTGGAACCTCTCCGTTTAATGCTAGGAATCACTGGTGCCATCCGATTGCCAGATGAGTTATCAAGGGGCACAAACAAGACATTTATCAAACCAAATTTTAGGGCTTCGGATACACCACAGACTAGTACACGATGAATATGATTACCCGTTTGAAAATAATGACTTGAACGAAATGCTGGAATAGCGTTAAGGGGCACGCAACTCGTCCTAATAGCAGAATTCTTACCCAGTACGAAAATATGCACGAAAGACGGGTTTTAACAATGAGGAAACCCGCGTCTGGTGCATCTATCTGTCGCATGAATTGGTCGCACTAATCCTGAACTTGTACTCCTGTACCAGTCCACGTCTAGCTAGTGTTTGATTGACAACAGCTTAAAAGCGGACAGCTTATCGCTGCATTCAGCATCCTTTTTCAAGTGCCCACATGCCAAACCTGCCCACTCTAACCTGTTTGTTTCACAAACGGTCGCTTTCTTTTTAAGGTTGTTCACCCATTAGCAAAACGTTCCCAAGCGAGGTGTGAGTTTCCAAAAACCAATTTCCAGCTTAACCGTTTCATAAATGTTTTGTACTGGTTAATCTCAGTGTGTATCATTGAAAAGATAAGGAAGCCATATGAAGTTTTTCCCTGTTCAACAGGAATGACCTGTAATGTATATATTGGAATCTTTCGGGCGGAGTCACAGAAGCTGACCACAACTCATTGGCATCCAAACAATACACAGTCCTAAAACTGGTGGTTATTCACGCCCCCTAATCTCGTGCATCATTTCCAAAATAGTCCTGGCACAACCATTAAATTCGGGGGCTGTCAAACGTCATCTTTCTTATCTGATCCACGCACCACAATTTGGGGGAGAAAACGTTCACAACTCGAGTAGTTGAAACTCGCCAGGATTTAAACCGCAGCGTCTTGATGCGCAAACCGATAGAATTGTTTGGTATATGGACCTAATTATCCCAGCCTGTCCCAACCACTTCACCTCCTCCTCCTTCATTGGTCCCCATTATTTTCCACTAACCCTCTGCTCACGTTGCATGCACGTTCAAGGTGGAAACAAAGTTTCTGCGAAAGTGGAGATGATTTGCTTCCCCTTCTATAGGTTTATCGGATTCAGCGACGGTAGATAAGAACGCAAGTGCGAACTGTCGGCAACGTGAATTTATTCATCCTATTCAACAACGCGCTTCGTCGAGAAATAAGGATTGGGCGCGTTTCGCGTGAAACATCTGATTTGAGGTGCGCCTCGTTAATTAGAATTGACAGTCATTCAGTTTCGTCTCCTTCGAACGATAAGTACTCGTCTATCTGTGCTATTTGCTGCTGGCCTAGCATTTGTGTTATCTATCTTATTGTGTCGTGGTCGCGATGGTGATGTCTATAAACTTTGACACTCGTTCATACATCCCACTTTTCGGGAATAGGGATGAAAGAGCGACACGGAGAAATAGTCGGCTGGATAATTGCAGTTGCAACTTCAGTTACAACAGTTCAGTTAATAAAATTGCACTTACTGTTTATATGATATATATTTATATATACATATAAATAATATTATTAATTCGCAAAGTTCATTCCACTTTTCAACAGGAACCTCAACACTGTTGTTGAGGTTCCCGGTACGGAACTTTTTGTCACGCAAAGTTTCGACGATCCCGAATATCAAAAGGAAAAATTGGGTACGAAAGTCTACGGTACTATTTACACAAGATTAGGCAAGGGTATACAACAAACCTCAACGTCCGTTGCAATAACAATTGTGTAGGTCTGTCACTGACCGGTGTGTAGGTCCAGACAACGGTGGGAGGAATGTTGCTTCGGTGGTCTCTTCCGAGGCCAATCTCGTGATGCATATTGGTGGTGCTATCACGTGGAAATCAGAACGGCACAAGTCCGGGCAGGCCCCAACAGACGGGGCACGGACGAAGACTTATAAGTCGAGCACTGCCACGCACACATGCCAGGATGGCAGTCTCGGACGGAACGACCTTGGTGACAAGATGAATGCTGGGCACCAAGGTTGGAGATCAAAAGTACACGGGCCGAGTAAGCAAATAAATGGGGGAAATTCCCATGATGTCAATAAATATAGCTATTTTTGTGGGCCCTCACTTTATGTAGCATACCCTCAGTTGCGTGGACTAAGTGGCACGTAGGTGTCAACTTAGCTCTGCAGGATACATGTTCAACGTTTTTTCTCATCTTATTCGTGGTAAGCTCCCAGGGCGCTGTTGGTCGCAGAAAGCCAGCAGGTATACTGATCGTTCGCTTGCTCTATACTGAATAAAGAATAAGTAAGTCTACCGTTGACCAATCAACTACAATTGTTTCATCAGGCACTAGGTCCAAAAACGAAATCAGACAACCGTCCTGTTACAACGTGTAACTTGAGTAAATCAATTTCCAGGCTATGGGGCATGCTAAATTTTTGCCTCCATTGATTCGCAAAGGGAACGAATCGGGTGTTTGAATGGAAGATAAAAGTCCATGAGGATAAGCAACTTGAGTTTGAAAGAAGCCGCTCGGGAACTGAAAGTGCTCCTAGCATCCAAGAGTTTACTACTTTTCGGACCAAAGGAAGGTCATGTTATCTCAGCAGGGTTTTCTGTGGGTGCATGAAACCAATGAAGATATAAAATCCAGGAAACCCATACTGCTAGTGAGAGGACGAGAAAATCTTTGCTGCGAAGTCATCTATTGGATGACACAAACTAAGCAGAAGAAGCTATTGGACAGGAAAGTAAACGCCACATATGCACATCGTTTAAAAAAAACTTGACATTCTCACGCTTCTTCTCGACTTTTAATGGATATTCAATGACTATTAAACAAGTGTTAACGAACATTGCAAAGCAGTTTCACAAGTTCCGTAATAAACTTCACCTTCCATCAGATGTGGGGCGGAGCTTCGAGACGACCGCAGACTACTTGCATACCTCATCAGTAGTATACTCCTTCACTGGTATTATCTCTCCAGCACATTAGGTCACACAGTGTAAAAGTTTGAGTGAGTCCCATTCTAGGTTCAGTTTCATTTGTCCCGCTTATGTGGTTCACAAAAGAACTGCGGTCTTGAGACTCCCAATTGTTCGAGACGACATAATCCACTGGTTTGCCAGTCTACTGGCCTTATTGTTAGCTGCAAGTGTCGCAAGTATCGTTATACAGTCCCGGGAAACTTACAGACGATCAAACAGGCTTTTTCACACTCCTAAGCATGGAAAACGTCAGTATTTGTGAATGGAAATTACATAACGTACGCTTTGAAAATAGATTATATATATTTATAGTAAAATTTTTATTACACCATTATCACTTGTTCTAGATGAAACTACCTCCTGGAAAATAAATGATCAATTTTGTATGCTATATAACTATTCTTCGGCTAAATATACAAGCACGATATTGCGTCAGAATTTGACTTGTGTAAAGCAGGTTGAATCTACGTTCCTTGAGATTAGAAGACTGCCTTTTCGTTCTGTGACAACGGTATCTATTAGACCTGTTTGATTTGATTTTATAATTTTTTCCTTGCCTTGTTTCCTCGTTATCTTTCCCCTGCCAGGCCAGTTTTCTCCTGGGCTGAGTCAAGTCCTGTAAGCTCATCCCAGTGTAGTGAGCTCCCCAGAGATATTACGTTTACTTTATCATTAAAAAGCATCTTGATAGATTTTTAGGACCTTTTTGCTTATGTGTGGCTCACCGCCTGCACAATGAACTTTTCAAAGACAATTCAAAACCATGCATCTGCTTAGGGCTTAAGCTAGGGTCTAACCGCACATCAAATTACAGGAACAGATTTTCACCAGTTGGCCTTTTTGTATATAGAATTTGAATGTTTTTTGTTTCCCAATCAGCCTATATACAGTTCATCAGAACAGGGCCGGGTGCCAATTGAAGAGCCCATCATTATCGATTCGATCACTCCAATGTTTTCATTTTCTCTTATTTTACACTATCTTTACATGCGTCTGATGATTTTGCACGAAATTCATTGCAAAGCGTCAGCGGTTTGACTTGACATCTCAAGTTCCTCCGCAGGAACGGGCGGAAGGCACTAGCCAATGCTCCGTCACCCTTCTCCATTTTATGGTGATATATGGCCTTACTAAGCAGCAGAATGTCCATTGCGTTATTTTCCACTAAAAAAATCGTTCAGCTTTTTCGGTGCCTAACTGCCATGCCATCCGAAGGTTGCACGAGGGCTGGGATGCTGCCAGGTTGCCCAAGCCTAGATAGGGGAAGTCGATAGACAGAGGTCGGGTTCGAACCACGGACTTTCCGGTCTGTAAATTCGCGCTCTAACTACTTGGACCATTTCGCCCGTTATTTTACTCTACCAGCCACTGAACTTTGAGTGAAGACAATAAATGCGCGAAACGAATCATGTTTTCATCTTCTGCTTGACGTATGGTGGAATTTATAACTGGTACTGTTCACGTCGTGCTCAAACAAACGGTAGATATCCATTTTGATTGTCAGTTGGAATGCACATTCCCTCAAGGTTAGAAAAGAGGTTTTCAAGAACCGCTAAGTTAGAAATGAAAATTCAAACAGATAAGCGTTGTTCAATGAACTCAAGAGAAACCGCTGACCTACGTGTGAGTTGATTTGTGGCTGGCAACAGAAGCAAGGCTATGATTGACTTGATTGAGAAATCTTATCCCACGCAATTCAACCAGTCTTTCACACCTGGTAGTCTACTTAAGTGCTTTCTTGTCTCGAACACATTGCACTTTTGAAAAGGCTAAATTTAAGTCTGAATTTTGAGGTCATCCAGAAAGATGGAACACGTTCCACTGGGTTGACATTTCAATCGAATTTGTATAACAGGGGCCCGGGCCTTGGAAATAAACCAGTCGGACCAAAAAGCGTGTCAAACTACAAATCATAAATATGCCCTTTGCTAATTTTCCAAGCCTTCAGCAAGTTCAACCACCGAAAGTCTCACCACAAACGCACGTGAATCGTTAGTGCAATGACTTATGGAAGTTTAACGGGAGGTAACGGAATAGGCCCTGTGTCTGTTGTGGAAATACACTTTAGTGCAAAATTTAATGCCTTTTTTATGGAACCCACGAGGCCTACACCACCACTTTAGGGGAGCATCTAGAAGAATTGTTTATTCCGTTAGCTGTGCTTTATGCCTTTTTCGTGTTGCCACCTTAAGGATGCCCCTTCCTGGGGAGTTACACGGACATTTGTAGGGAAGTGCAGCCCTTATTAGTTGCCAAAAAATTCTCCTTCAGTTCTGACCAGTTGCTGAAAACACGCTGAGTAGACATCATCCGATTGTCCAATGACCAGTGTGGAAGGACCGATCACAGCCTTGAACGCGCAAACTTATACATAAGTTGTGCTGTCTGAAGACAAAAATTAGTTCAACTCACCGGGAGAAGAAACTGTGGTTCAGACGAATAGAGAAAAAATAACCACGCAAGTTTGGGGAATCACGCAAGTGGTCAGAATCACGCGAATGCTTCACCATTCAACTTAACAGCATTATGCTTCTGGTGCCTGCTGTCACCGTGAGGATTTTTGTTTTGTTTATTTCGGGCTTAGCAGAACACCAGACAGCTATCTCCAGCCATCTATTCTAATTCTATTCAGACGATGTATGTTCATTCATCTTTTGACGCAGTCCACCCTCATGATTACTGTTTTGGCGCCACAGATGCGTACATTTGGCTTGTTGATTCCCGCCTAATTTGTGTTCATAATGAACAACCGCAAAATAGATGTCCGTTCCACCAGCTTCGTCCATTTTGCTACCTGAGATAAACGGGAAGAAAAGTTTGGTGGGTTCAACCAAATCTTACCATGACGGGTATTTGGTGTGTAATGAAAAACCTTAAATGGAGGAAAGAACCACTGCTGTACACGCCAAAATATCAACCGTGGGCGCACAAAATAGCCACTCCTCTATGCAGATCACTTGCAGAAAGAATTCCTTTCTGCTTTCAGAGGGTGTGATGAATTTTCAATGAGAGGCCCAGAAGCACTGTACAGCTGGTTCTAAGATTTGTCAGCAGTGCGCATTGCATAAAACTAAACGGAGTTTTGACCGCGCGATATCCAGGCTGGTAGTTTGAACACCTAACCGTTCGGCTCCAAACGTCTGATCGACAGACTCACTCACCCGGAGCTCACTCTCAGACAGGATATAGCGCCACTTATTGTTCAGTCAAGGATTCCACACCACGTGGTCATCTGTTGACTGGCTCTTCGAAAAATTCCGAAAGAATCTTCTCCAGCTTCTCATGACAATCAGCTGCTAAACACAAGTTCTAACTTCTACTCGAATAAATATCCGGTACACGTGGGAACGAGGAAGCCTATCTGTGTTGTTCGCAGTAATAGGGGGAGGCTGAATAAATCACCTTCTATTTCGTAGTCACCCTACCACTCAGACCCTGCACATTGATGGGGCTGACACACAGGGATGGTGGAAATTTTGAATGGAGTAGTGAGACTGTACAGGTTGTGACGGGGCCATAGCGTGATCAGTATGAGAGGGGATGACCCAGGTCAATCCCAGAGAAAATCCATAAATCGATCAACACCAACAAGAGAATGCCTTTTAAAAATGCGGCTTCTTTTCAGGGGTCTCAAAGAATCTTCTCCAGCTTCTCATGACAATCAGCTGCTAAACACAAGTTCTAACTTCTACTCGAATAAATATCCGGTACACGTGGGAACGAGGAAGCCTATCTGTGTTGTTCGCAGTAATAGGGGGAGGCTGAATAAATCACCTTCTATTTCGTAGTCACCCTACCACTCAGACCCTGCACAGTGACGGGGCTGACGCACAGGAATGGTGGAAATTTTGAATGGAGTAGTGGGACTGTACAGGTTGTGACGGGGCCATAGCGTAATCAGTATGAGAGGGGATGACCCAGGTCAATCCCAGAGAAAATCCATAAATCGATCAACACCAACAAGAGAATGCCTTTTAAAAATGCGGCTTCTTTTCAGGGGTCTCGCTCAAGTGAAGTTCCTTAGCTGAGACGACCTTTGTCTTCCACATTCAGTTGTAAAATATGAATGATTAAGCTTGGATTCAGTCATGTATGTCTTCAAGAGCAACCTAATATGCGATTAAACATAGTTCGTAACTGGTTTCTGTTTTCCAACTACTTTCGTGTAGACAGATTACTTCGCGCGTCGAAAAACAAACTTGTGCGCGAGATGCATTGTTTGGATTAGTTCAGTCGACTTAATTATCCGGAACAATATTACTAAACTTGTTTTATTGGGCGCTGGCAAATTGATCACTTAACTGGTCATTAAGAATAGAACGCTGAATAGAGATCTCTTACGCATCTGCCTTGTACTATTTGCCAAAAAATGCATGGGCCTTTGACAATTCGTGTACACAGTAAGATAGGTTGCATGTACCTGCGGGGATGTGATCACAAATCTGATTGTTTCGTTCGGCCTACTGCCCAGGTGAAGTTTTCGTCACGCGTGTAGGAGTTCTCCTTCAGGTGCTAATGATGTTTGAAAAATTACAGCTTGAGGATTCTCCCGTTTCACGCAGTTCTCTTCACCTACAGAAGCTACTTAGGTGAGGTAACGGATACTGAGCCTTAGTTATCTGGCAAGTAGGGGTCTCCTTGCGCTCAGTTTGAGAATAACAAGAAGAAAAGAGCCTCTGAGGTGCCATGCGTACAACGGGACCCGGCCATACAGCCCCCCAGATTTAAACCTCGAACTATAAATATCATCGACCGACGTGACAAGAAATCTTCCACACCAGTCATTTACAACCCGTTTGCTTTGGAAAACCTGGTCACAGTAAAGCCCAGCTAATAAACAACCGTGATTGCTTGTGACCATACGGATGAGCCTCTTGGCTACACCTTGATGAACTGAGGTCCATCCACGATATTGGCCAAGAGTCTCTCGTCTGAATAACAGCCAATTTTTTTCGGTAGGATAGATGATTTACCACTGAAATAATGTCCATTATCAATATGAGGGTGTTCTGTACTCTAGGAGGGTTCAGACAAATCATGAAAGCCATGGATACTGTCGAAATGTTTGAGTTTCCTGTTAAATTTTTAACAGAAAAACAATCTTTATTCATACATACCATGTACTTTGAGTAGGGCGGTAATCACGTGCATCAGGGACACTGGGAAGCTTCACATATCACGAGACCGCCTATTGGTTACCGATTGATAGAAATCCAGTTGAAGTGAAGCTCTTAGTGTGCTAAATTTTCTTCCTGTCTTTCATAGATGGTGGCCCCATGGCAGTAAGTGAAGAAATTTACTCAGTCAACTTCGGTCACAAGGAGATAAACTTGCTTTTGTGTGCGCCTATCCTGTGATCTCGACTTTTACTGTTGGCCCCCACCGATTATGTTGCCCGAGTCCTACAGTTCGGTTGATATAAACTTATGTAATGATTGTCTAAGTATTGTAACTAACAAGTAGTACACTTATGTTATAGCACTGGTGGATTTCTGACCTTGAACTAGTACTGTATCACATTATAGGGTAAGCGGCTCAATTTTCTCACCTGAAAACTCAAAGGGTAACCATTGGGGATGGTCACTTTAAAGGACCAATCAAAAACAGTCTGGATATCCGAGGGTTTGTGTCCGTGGCGTGGTCCGTATTACACAACTCAACACAGCCACAATTCATTAGATATTGCGCAGTTGCCAGGACATAACCGTCATATTTAAAGTGATAAGACGTTTTTATGAAGGTCATTCTGGATTTCGTCTTCAGGTTGAACGTTGTCTGACAGTCATAATGTCAAACTGAAAAACTTGATGCGGAGGCAGAAAGTAATTTCCAAGTGTTTGTTTTTATGTATGTATGTATATGTCTGTACGTATATTGTAGCTGAGTTGAAGACAAGCTTTGAAATCATTTGTAACACTGTGTTGGTTAACCACAACACGGTCGTTCTCAGGAGAGGAGCAGAAATATAGTCCACCAGTGTTACGGGCTGATTTCTCAGCTAGAGAGCTGGAATTCTTCATAACGTGTACATTGTCAAACTAATGCCACGGATTTGTAAACGGTCAAGTGTTCCGAGATCCGACGGATATCATTTATTTTCAGTGAAGATTCGATCTTCTAAGTGAAGTCAGTCTTGGCGGAAAAGTCAAGAAACAGTGTAGAGTTCTTTTACTCTTATTGTTAATCTTCAGTAACGCCAATCTCCCGAAATTCCTAGGAAGCTCAAACTCGCGATCACCCGTCTAATAGTTTGAGCATTTAGCTGTTCTGTCAGCTGTCCGATTAACTCGCACTTTGACAGGACATAGGGCCACTCGTCTTTCAGTCACGGAATTCACACCACGTGGAATCACGTTGACTGGTTCCTCGGGAGACGACCTCCAGGGTGGAAGTTTACTCGTCATGTGAGTTGTCCTTCGACGAGCCAATCGGCATGTGACTACGTGTTGGGGATCCCGTGATCTAACGGTGAGTGGTTATGTAACCTATGTGTGAACTAACCACAATGCTGAGCAGCCGCTCGTGGCCGAACGACTAAGTGTTCAAACTGGCATGGAGGCCGTATGGGAGGGGGCGGAACTAATTTATGTTCTACGAAATTCCCACTGCTGATGGCCGATGCAGTTGTGCACCATAAACGCGTAACAACCAACCGCTAAACAGTTGACGGGTTCGTATCTGTTTAGGAACTCCACTCTTCTACTCCACTCTTCTGTACAGTAGTCACCGCACTTTTTGACGTCCCATAAGAGCATTGCCAGTGCGGTTAACGCTTGTAATTTCACACAGGTAACGCTCAATTTCATAAGAGTATTGCCAGTGAGGTTAACACTTGTAATTTCACACAGGTAACGCTCAATTCCCTATTAATTGAGGACATCATTCGTAGCTCTCAGTAGTTCCTACTGGTTCCGAATGTAAGCGTTCGCATCCGGGAACAAACTTTCTTTGTAAACGTGGGGCACAGTCAATAAGTCACTGCTGCCTCTCTCTTTTGCGTTATGCGTAAAACTGGTTGGCATTCCCTCGTCTCTTATTTCTCTCATTTCACTTTACCAAGATGTACAAACTTCATCATTTTAACAGAGCAGAGCAGACCTTTCAATGGCTATTTCAGGCACTTTAGTGTCGCAACACGTTAGACAGATGAGGTGAGGTCTGTGTAACTGCAAACTGACGATGGGGAAGGCTATCCTGGCCTGATTTGAACAGATGAAATTCTGCCCCTTGGGGTTTATCCTGTAAACAAATGGCATTTAGGATTCCAAAAGGAGCTGTGAATCGCTCGTTTGGTAACATTCCTTGTTTTTGTCTTATTCTTAGTTCACAACACTAAGCCTTTAGCTGCTCATTTACCAGTAGGAAAAATTTCACATAGCAAAATATTGAGTTCTTAACTTTGGTCGTTAGAAATACAAAGTACCAGCGACTTACCTTATCGGATAATTTTAAATATTAATTTCAGTGAGCTTTAACCACCCGTTCATACTGCATCTTTGTCCGAAGCGACCATATCGAAATCGTCTGGTTGTGACTCATGTGCTCTGAAATATCAAGCCGTTTTTGCTGATTGATCGATAGTCGATGAATAGTCGTCATTCGAGAAACCAGCTGGTACGTGACCACGTGATGTGGCTTCTGTGATTGAAGAATGAGGAGCGCTATATCCTGTCTAGGTGATAGCGAATCAAACTGCTGTTCGGCCGCTTGAGGCCGAAGGGTTAAGTAATAGACCATTGGCCGGAAGATTGCACGTTCGAAACTTTTATTTTTGTGAGATGTGCGCTACTGATAATTCCCAACAGGGCTGACATAGCTGTAGTGTTCTCGGCTTTTAAGCATAGTTTGACTCCAAAGATAGGACGAGATCTCAATCCAAAGTTCATTTGTGTAAAGCGAGCTTGGAGCACGAATTTTTGAAAATTAACCAGACAATGTTTTTCAACATCCATGGGAACCTACCGGAGAACTCACCGTCCACGTTAACCTTCGCCACACTCACCAGAGAAAAATACATACACACGCTCTACCCATAAGTTAGAGGAAAGTTCTGGAACGTTCGCTATCTGTTCTGCTTTTCTTGGGACTCGTCAGGTGGTTCTGATGTCTGAATAATGCAACAAAAGATAGATTTGGACAAACCCCTGTGAGGTCCACCGCCAGCATCAATTTAACTTGTAAGTAAGTGTTGATTATGGTCCCATACGGAGGAACATTGCCAAATCAAGGAGAAATGAAACAGTTTTTCAACGTTTTCCAAACTTTATTTAAGCACTGGTTCACCCTGACATAGCTTATAATGAGGCAAGTTTATTGGAAATATAAATGCAGATTCCACCTTGCAGGCAAATTTCGCAAAACCAAGAACCACTGTACAGTTATTTCATCCCTTCTGAGGATTGGCAGCCAAGCAAATTTTACGAATCCATTCACTCGAGTTCATTGAACGCAATGCCGTTTGGCCAACAATGGCTGTCCAGCAGAGTGCATTATTTGCAGTTCGAACGGACACATGGCCCCTCACCTTTCAACTAGGCAGATACGTTGTTCGGGGATTTCTGGATGATGTCTTTTCAGATGAAAATGCTCAGAATTCTTGTCTGGCTTGGTCTTCTCATTCAGAAGCACCAGATGTGCGTATCTCGCGAAGACTGATGAGATTCTGTGAAGCGTCTCCGCTCACAAAACTACAGATAAAACCTACATTTCATCCACGACAAAATTGTGTTCTGATGTCAGCTGTCCTTGCTCCAATGAAGGTTCAGCGGCAATCTTTCCGTACCATGTTGCACATATTTTCACGGTAGTCAGGAGACTGAATTTCAGATGTACGTTCAAATGGGAGGCTAACGATTTCCCGAGTTGCCCTCGATTCTCTTAGGAACTATTTACCCGAGCGATTGAAGTGAGTAGGTTCACATTGGATATGATCCTCAGCTGAAAGACTGAAAAATTGATTTTGTAGAACTCGGTGTCTGGTATTCGATAACAGACGCAAATTTCATCCTAAACAAGTAAGTGTCTTGGACGGAAATTGAGGCTTTCAAAGTGTCGTCGGTCTACGTGTAGTTGTGTGTATGCTCGGTTCTTACCTCTAAAATGTGCAATCTGTAAGGTGCGGGAGAGACAACACACACTAAAGACCAGTCAAGCATGAAAAGGAACAAGCAACCGACTTTTTGTTCCAATATTTTTTCACACCCTTTCTGGAAGCAGGTAGCAAGGCGGATGTATAGATAAGTTTAATCGATTCAGTCGCCTTGTCCAGTCTCAAACGAGCGTACCATTCATCGAAAAATGTTTTTGTTCGGTGTTCCAGTTAAAATACACGATACTCATGCTGATGTGAACTCTCCGTCATTTTAGTAATCTGAGAGTTTTTTGGTGGCAGTTGTTGGTTGTATTTCTCGTACACTGACATCAGGTCCCCCAAGGCCACGGTTCAGTCTCACTGACGTCCTAAAACGAAACACATATAGATTTTGTATGATACAGAATAAACTCATCACGTGCACTGTTTCGGACGCAGAAACCGCCAGCTTGATTGATGGCCTGTTACTATGCCCAAGGCTTGCGAAGTAGTTTTATGACCATCTTGGATGGCGACGTCGAAATTTCTCCTGGTCGAGTGATACAGGGCATTTTTGTTGCCAAATTGCATTCAATTGCAAATGTAAGTTGTAGTAAGGACAGACTCAGTTAATTCGCTGTTGAATATCTTGTTTGTGGTATACTTCAAATGAATGAGTTGTACAAAGATAGCCCCATTTTATTTGGCACGATATTCAAGGTATCGAAGTTAATTTTCTCGACGGAGCACTACCCATAAGGTAGTCGATAATCCATCAACGATTTTGCTCTTCTCACAGCCCAAGAGGTGATGTAAATGAATGTACTTCTCAAATTGCCCAATTTAGGTTCGAACAGAACATAAGGCTGACGAAAACCCAGAAACTGTGTCTACCTGATGAGCCGAAACAAGGGCGAAGCCGGTCACGTGTTATTGATTAGCTTTCAGCGTCCTAATGATTGGTGTTCTATCATGCGCACAGTTCTTGCTAGTTCTGCGGCATTACTTATCTCGGATTTCTGGACTAAAATACGGGGATAAAATACAATAGGGATTGGAAATTGTTGTGTCTTTATTTTGCTTATTTCATGTTTTTTCAGGCTTCTCGTCTCACACGCGACTTTACTATCCACGTAATGCGCCTCAGTGTTCATGGTCATAGATCACCCCGCGTGCTGATCTGGTCCACACACTGTCCAACAGGAGACCTATTTCCATCGTATTTGTGTGTTTTCCACTATTACTGTAACCCATCGCTTTGTACGGGACAGGGTTTTGGCATCAACTTCAGGAAACCAGCAAACCAACCGAAGACCCACGGACCCTGCAAGACAACCTTTGCTGATCTCCTTTCCGTTCTCCCAGTTTTCTATACTTTACTTACACCTGCTGAGCAACATACCTCAAAACTCCTATGTTGTCATCTGGATCCAGGATGTTCCCTTATTATCTGGTGTTGCAGATTACAAGATCTGGAATGCCCACTAAGGCAGCCCTCTGAAGAGCTGACTTGGGGTCGTGCTTGTGCTCTTGCGCGTACAAAGAGGGACATTTAAGAACAAAACAAGTTAAGTCGTACAGAAAATGGAAAGACTGAAATTGTTAGAGTAGAGACTGTCACTGCAGTCGATGAAGTCAATGCAATAATGGTGACTCATCTTTAATTCTTGAAAGGATGAGACAATATGCAAAAGGCGACTTCGTGGCCATATCGGATTAGGACTCCAGTAGGATCGCACCCGTTTTGTGCCATATGTGATGCACTTACCGTTGTGGGCGATTCTACAGAGTTTAATTCTAACTCCCGGGCACCCAGCAATCTTTCGATTGAAGGCAGGCATACTGGATACTGTTACTGGCCGAAACTGAAAATGCTGTTTGTGTCTGTAATCCAAAAGCGTGAAGCTTCCTCGCGTACCAATCCAAACTAGTGAATATCCGAAGCGATTAGCTGCAAAGACTGCGATCGATATCATATTGCCATTTGCCAAGATGCCATCACAAAAAAGGAACATGTTACCGGTAGCGTGTTTTCACAGTACGTGGTCTGGTGCTCTACTCTCTGTTAGTTAACTAGCTTCGATATCTGTTTGTGAGTTATGGTTTACCTGAAGAAATTGTTCTTAATAACGGCCCTCAAGTTCGGACCAGTAAATTCCTTCGGTTTTTAGTCAATCATGTTTTCAGACATTCTAAAATGGTGCGGCAGACTTTCGGTCCTGGCAAATTTGCTGTAATTGAATACGTCAACTCCGGAAATACACTTATTTACCTGCTTAGTTAGAGGTAGCCAGAGTCTAAAGTGAAACGCAGCCGAAGCTGTTTCCTTTGTGATATGAATGAATGTTATGTACAAACTCTGCCCCAAGTTTCAGTTGGTACGAGACACGAGATATCGCAATATGATATACTGGCAAAACACATGCCAAATGTGGTGTTTAGGTGGAACAAGAGGAGATCGGAACGTGACGAAGGCTACGCTTGCCTGATCAGTCCTAAGAAGAGCGAGACCGGTAGTGAACTGTCGATGAGTTTTCAGTAATCATATGAATACTACTTTGGGTCATTACATCATCGTCATCATGGACAGCACATCAGTGTTCAACACTGATGCATCGCTGAAGTAAAGTAAGGCTACTCGCGACGGCTAATGTGGCATGAATTTATTTGTATATGTGCAGTCATGGTTTTATGTGGTCTGGGATTCTGCCAGGGTATCCACACCCAGCCAGGAGTACGATTAAGGTCCTCAACCAAAGCCTTTGGCTCAAAAGCCTGACCGAAATGCAGCGGTGTTTGGCTGGAAATGCAAGTACGTTACCACTTTTACGGAACACGTCGTCACACATGTTCCAACCTGGAGGACCAGGAGACTGTGTTCGTCAGACGTCTAACCATTGACCAGTCTGTTATGATAGACTGTACGAGTGTCGCTCGGACACCCTCCTTCAATATACCTCAACGGGTTGCCGGGGTACACCAACCGTCTCACCACGGTAATGTCCATTCTCTTCGTGACGGGTCATCTGAGTTACATGGACCACGGTAGACGCAACATTTAGCTCAGGTTTCACTGACGACGAAGGTTTGGTCTGAAGCTAAACAACTCCATACATTTGACGTACACCAAAGCGAACTCCCTTTAGTTCGAACCAACGTCCCTTTGAACAATCACATATTGCCCTCAGAGTGAGGTGAAGTCACTTTCCTCAAAGAATTTTCTAGTTTGTTCAACCACCTCACTCCAGGGTACCGGGAACTATACGATGCCGAAAGCGGTATGTGTGAAATAGTCAAACGGTGCACAGCTGAAGACTGCCAGTGTCATTACACTTTGAATGCAAGATGAACTGAAAGGCCTGAAGCACAAATAACAGAACCTATCTAAGTCTTGAAAATGCTCAACAAACCCACCAAACTCATTTAACACTTTTCTTCACTTACTTTGCTCTCCCACTTTTCTCCACTCTTCTTCCGTGAACGAACAGCCAGCTGTAGACGTCCAGTTGAAATTTTGCTGGATTTTAAAGTCATTGTAGCTATTCTTGTCAGTCTTCCTTGGAGCCTTTATGAAAACCCCGTTTCAATCAAACGTACCTGTGTACCCTGGTTCATGTGATCTAACTTTACAGTACATGCATGGGATCCATTACTCTTCCTCCACCCTCATGGAGTGTGCATCCTCGAGCCCGGAAAAAAGTACCTTATTCTTGAGATAGCTTCTTCTTAGGAGGGACAGACTTTAAACCGTAGCTCCGCAGCCTTTTTTCTGTCCAGTTGAGTTTGACGCTAGTCGAAAAAGACCAGTAAGGCCAATAATTAGCTAGAAATAAATTTGCATGTCATTACTGTGGGAAGCGAGTAGAAGAGAAACAACCGCGTGTTTGAGTGATCAGTAGTGTCGTTGCGTGAATGTTGGTTGGTTGTAAACGTTTCTTCTCGACTTGCGGGAACATCATCAGTGTACATTAGGCGTTCAGTGAATTTGGACGCACATCTAGTTGACTATCACGGAACCAACAAACGGAACGTCTTCCGAGTGCAGTTTTGCGTGGTCCCTTGTAATTTGTGTGCTTCACTGGACTCTACTCACGTGACACCCTAATGAAAGAATCACACATCAAGGCAACCACGTGTAGCACTGATCTGGACGGTGTCCCGAAGCCTCTTGGAGCCAAACTTAGGTGTAATACAAAACAGTTGACGCTCCTGATTGTAAAACAAGTGGCTAAACAGTCAGTATTCTATCTTGGTCATATTTCGATGCACTTATACGCCGTTAGATATTGATTCCACGGGAAGCTTGACTCCTGTCACCAACAGATCGCTGTAGAAGTCTTACTAAGTGGCGCTCTTAGCCTCACAGTCGGTTTTAAGGTAGCTGCCTTAATCTCTCTCTGTGTGTGCATACGGCTAGAGTTAAACATGACCGAATTGAAAAATGAACGTTTCTAGTGGACTTTAGCAAAGGCAACTACGTGAGGCGATATAGTAAGGTTCAGAATATCAGTCTGTCTAAATTAAATTAATCGTAGTCCACCGTTATACTTCCCATACTGAAGCATCCGTATCCAGTTGTATTGGCGAAAACTAAATCGTACCGTCACAAGTGAACACGTGAGATTCCGTGCTGTCTAGACGTAACACACTACTCATAATGTTGCTGAAATCTGTTTGACAGCCCACAACCGTTTTCGTCCTCCTAGTAGACCATCATAAACGAGAAATTCAACTAGATTCAGTTGACTCTCCTGTCAAAACCAAATTTGTGTGCAAGCAAGATTCCTCATATAGAAAACATCGAGAATATTGTGAGTAATGAATAGCCATCGTTGCGTACTGTTCTGCATCTCAGATATCTCTCAACCTATCGCACACGTTGGATTGACTGTAAGTTGAAATAGGGTGAGGAATAAAGCTCTAGTCCTGTCTTAAGAAAATGTTCGTCCATCTAACGCAATGCTTAAGACGTTCGATTGGACCAATGGGCGGGCAGCTCATGGATACAAGTTTGCGCGCGCCGTTAAAGATGATGGTGTGATCAAGCTACGGGCATGATAACACGTGCAGCTGTTTCTCTATGTCCTATAGACTGAAGTTTGTCAAGCTAAATAAGATGTGATATTCACAACCTTCCTGTAGGCGTTGTGCGCCAAAGAGAACCGAATCTGGCATGTCAGGTGAAGTACTTTTGTCTTACTTGGTATTGTTTTCCACAAAGTGTAGCAAACGGCTCTTTTATGCAAAGGATTACCACTGCGAAGTTAGGGAGTTCAAACTATGCCTGAATGGGATGTAATTCACAATATTTCATACGGCTCAAACATTCGTAGCACAAAACACACGGATACTACTGAAAATAAGATTTCAGTCTTTGTCTTTGAAAGATCAAAGTAGGCATGTCGATTTATACTATATAATACTCATCATCTTCTCGACATCTTGCCGACAGTTCATAGACATCCAGTCGTTCCGGCCTAGTTTGCACTGTTGCTTCCCGCTGTTTCTCCCAGCTCCACTCTTGCAGCAGCATGTGAGTGCAGTTGGCTGAATAATGCAACCAAACAGAATAATCGGCTGCCACGTATTGCCACAGTGATACCCGAACTTCGGATGGGATCGCTTGGGCACACGCACATACACTGGCGTCGTGAAACTGTATACTACCTTTGAATGAAGCTAGGGACAAACCTAATGCTGGTCGGTACAACCAGCTGACGTAAACGTCCAGTTGAGCACCGATAATATTTTTGGCCACAGTTACGTTTTCGGAAGACCAGCTGAAGTCTTTGGAAGGCGATGATGCATGTCAGTCAACGTGGCAATTCGAGAGAGGAAGCTTGGGGGATTCGAGTCTAACCAAGGCTTTTACCTTCTATTGAACCAGCACGTGGTTCAAATGTGTTACAACTAATAAATATTTTCTAGAGGTTTCTATCGCAAAAAGGCTCACTCACTATAGAATCAGGTTTTCGTAAATACTTATCGGCATCAAGCGTGTATTAAGCGAACTGCGATTTAGCTATTCAAGTCAGGAAACTGCACTGCTCACCAAGATGTAAGCACAATCTGTCCATTATTCCGAAAGACATCCGCATAGATGTGACGTACTACTCATAAGGTTACTGAAGACTCCCTGACATGAATAGTTTGTTAAGTCTAGATAATAGATAACGTGATGCGTTATCCCGAAAATCGTACTACACGAAACGAGGCGGATTTGTGCAGCACTTCCAGTTGAAGAAGACCATTTTATAAACGAGTGATTCAATTGGATTCACCCCAGTCTACCGTTAGAACCAAATTCATGTGAAAACGAGATTATTTGGCGATATCAATGTGGGCTCCACGTTATTACATATGACAGTTTACTTTTTGAATCAGTGAAGCAAATCAAATCCTGTTCAACACAGGCCTTATTCGATCACTGCAACCGAGGTTGCGGTGACCGTGCCTCCACCCAACTGCACTTTACCGTTCAAGGTAATGTCGCGGCAAGACTGTGTGAGGTGGCAGTAAGTCGCTTGTGTTAGCAAGCGCGTAGGTCGTATGACTCAGTCGTCCGAGATGCTATTGAGGCAAGCCAGTGAGCATTGAGTGCCTTAGCCACATAAATTTCATTGATAGCAAGTCCATCTCCACAGCTGTTCAGCTGAACACATGTTCAGTCCTTGGAAAGACCGAGAGTATCGATACTTAGTTACGATACGCAAGCGTCCTTGACTCGATTCTGCTTAGAGAGGTATCGCTTCTCAGAGCAAAGCAACATTTCACGCCAGAAACCTTAATTGTCATGTGACAGGAATTCGAAAGGCGGCATGACGATAAAGCACACAGTAACCTAGCCCGGAATAAGATACCCTGTACATGACGACCCCAATTCAAACCTGAGCATAACTTCACCTTTTTCGCGCGTAAGTCGATTGCTTCCGTTACTCGGTTTTCTAGGGACACTGGCCTTCATTTCATTTTGTTGCAATTTGCTAATGCTTGAAAAAATTTCGCTACCAGGTACGTTTGGAGTATACCAGTATACCATCTCTCTGAGAAGCAGCACACAGCTGAGGTCTTTCTTGGTCTCAGAATCATAAAGCAAAACTACAGATACCTTAACCCGATTCCCGAAGAGTTTGGCTCGTCATTCGAAGTCCTTGTCGAAGCTGTGTTCCGGATATTTTAACCCATTACCTTTCGAATCGGACATATGATCTTGAGTCTGAAAATAACATTAAAAACGCACCTCACATCAACCACGCTGGAGCACGCTACACGACTACATCAGCCAATGCCATCGGAGGACATGGTCTCCAACCTGACGGTAGCCTTTATTGAAATGGCAAACTGGAATAAACGATTAGATTTATGCCAGCGTAACCAAGAAATGGTAAACCGATAGTGAGTTGTTTCACGAATAAAGTTTAACTCCAACTTTGGTGCGAGTGTTACCGGCAAATGATAGTGTAGCTACTGAATGCATCGCAGGTAATAAAACTAATCTGTTGGAAGACGGCCCTTGTCTTCTTCCGGAGGCGAATTAACAGCCAAACCTATCGAAGCCTTATGAGGTTCGTATCTGAACTGCTGCGATTTGAGCTTCCGTTTTGTCTGTCCACATTTCAACCGTAATACCTTATGGTTGTTGGTTTGTTTGCAAAGACGGGCAATTTGATTGCAAACGTTTTATCAACAGTCGAGATGATATCATCAGTTCGTTGTTATGGTTCGGTAGTTGTGCATTCAGTAATGTTGCGTGCTGCTAGACGGGGCTGCCCTTCGATCACGATTGGTTGTTCGTTTGGGTGGTTCCATTTGTCGCTCGGTCATCCTGCCTCCTAGTTGATTGATGACCACATGACCTTAGGGCCTGACCTTCCCGTTCTCGTACTCTGGCCGATGTTAGAGTGACCCCTGTCCTTGATCACTCTGGGTTCCAGTTTGTGACCTATGTTGATCGGACTCTATGGTTTTTCTTGTTTTTTTTGGTTTGTTTATCCGATATTCTGTTCTGTTTGAGTATTCCAGAACAATGTGCTATGCCAAATCAAGTGTAACAGCTGGACAAAGTGGGAGGAAAGTATGCACTCGAATAAAGGAACACAACACGGTCGTCAGGAGACGACTCCTAACCCCTTATATCCGCACATGAAGACCGATGAGGTCACAAACTGATTCTGAGAAACACAGAAATCTTGACATGCTGGAACACAAGACATGGAGGGGAATTTCTGGAAGCATGGCATACCACAACGGATTCAATCAACTGACACATTGACGTAGATCCAACTTAAGTACCACTAAGTGCAAAAGACCTATTTCCCAACCGAAACGTTGGCGAACAAATTGCAGCTCAGCGAACTGCATTAGGTCTGTATTATATGCACACCGTATTTTCTGGTACAGTAATATACAGTATTGTTTCTACCTACATCCCATTGATGGATCTGCAAAGAATCCACCTCGCATCCCCGATGTTCCAAGGTTTCAAAGCTAGGACGGTGTCCGTAATGGTTATTTGTATCCACAGTTTGACGTGACAAAATGCTTATTGGTTATCACTAGCTGCTTATGTGCTCACACCACAGGAAAACCCTGTGATCCGCACGAACCTCCCAGCTACCTTGTTCGCACATCTTGGATTTACGCTGTTTGTTTTTCTCTAAATGATTTAACAACCATAAGCGGTTAGTTACGCATGGTGATGGCATTAAAAATCCTCCTTCGTGTTCGCTCTCCGGTTTTACCCCTTTTGAACATTACCAAATCTCCTCACATCATCGTCGATCAACTCAGGGGAAGAATAATTTCACAAACTGACTGAATCTTCCATCTGAGAAGTCGTCACTCGAGGAATCAGTCAATACGTGACCACGCGATGTGGTTTCTGTCATTGAAGGATGAGTGGCGCTATCCGCCATCTGAGTGAGTGCTAATCACACTGCTGTTCAGCCGCTCCAGTCCGAAGGGTTAAGTGTAGAACCGCTGGCTGGAATGTCTCCTGTTCGAAACCCTTTAAGTTTCATAAGGTGCGCACTGCTGACGAATCCCAACAAGAATGAAACATTTGTTCAGTGTATTCGGTTTTCCAGCATAGATTAGCTTCACTTACAGGACGAAATACTTGTTCGGGGATTACGTTCCCAACCGACACTTAGATTATGACAGGATATGAGGATGCTTCCAACGTGCGTGCTACGGACTAATGTGCCTGCTAACTGGTAACCGTCCATTTAGTCCAACTTCAGAAGAGCGAAATACCAGGTTCATCGTTCACCTACTTGAGTAAGGCTTATCTGTACAGCATGCAAGTGAACACGAATCTCAAATCAACTGAGCACGATACAGTGCCTAACATGTGTTATTTGCCAAAATCAACTTTCCATACACCCTAAAAACCACTCATTCAGAGTTATTCTACGACATTTATTGTTCTCGCACCAACCTACAATCTTTAACGATCCTGACCTGTTTGCTGTCATTCTAACTCTGAACAGATTTGTATCTTCAAGTATAACATAACTAACATTTTGGGTTTTGTATTCTTGTCCATAAGTTGTCCATAAGTGCTATCTATTATCTATCTGTCCACTTGCATGTTACTTCCGCCTCTGATTTAGTTGGCCGACCATCTCTTCCTGAAGCTTCCGTATTGTACTCTTACTCTCCAAACCCCTATAAAGTCCTGGTTCCTCCTCACAACCTAACCAACTGGGTGGCAAATTTTTTTTCAATTCTCGTTCCACAAATAGGTACCTAGTCATCAAAGCATGGTTGGGTCGCTACTATGTAATCCAAAATGCACGGAACCTAAACTAGTCGGTACTTGTTAATACCACGGAGTTTGCAGTGTTAAGGAGCGTCGACAGTTACCAGGTCAGGTAGAGTAATTTACCGTCGATTCGGTAGTTTGGACACAAACCATCATACCTCTATTCACAGCGGGGTATTTTGAACTTCCAAACCCTTCCGCCAGAGAAGAATTTCTCGACCGGCTCTGACAACTTCACCAAACCAAGAAGACAGTTCATACGTTTTGAACACTTTCTCAGAACTTTCTGTGGGCATTTTTGCTTAGTAGACCGTGGACATGCATAAGGTTCACTCACATTATACGAAATTTCAACCATTCTCTGTATCCCACCTGCAGTTACCTTCCCAAACTGGAGCACCAAAACCCTCACAAAACCCTACTTTTGCTGTGGGTGAAATATCTTTTGATTTCTTATGGTGATTTAGAGAAGCACTTGCGTTTCCAGCGTTCTTTAGCTATTCGCCTCATCCCACCTAACATACTTCGGCCTATCAATCACACACGGCTTCATCACCAAACAATTTTTATGTAGTCCCTACAACACTTGGAATCAGTCGTTCGATTCAAACCAATCCTTACCGTGAGTATTAAGGGGAAATAGTTGACAACAGCTCACCAATCATTGTCAAGTCTCATACAAAATGCTATTCATTTTTTCGGCGAAAACCATGGGTGGGCAGGTGACTTTCGTTTTTTGCTGCCTTGGCATTTGACAACCGTCAGTGCCCTTCCGCCGTTTGGTGTTCTACGGTGCCTTCTTAATCACGTCTTCCGACTCTCGATAGATGCTTGTCAATAGCAAGGCTACATACCAAGCCGAGCAACTGCTTCAAGTTGACGGTCGGCTGTCATCTTGCTCGTGTAGACAGTTCTCGTCTGTTTGTCGCCAACGTTGTGCGCATACCACCTTAGACAGTGACAAACGATCTGTAGGGCAGCGTGGAATTCGATGGGGGACTGGTGTTCGGGTGGATGCGTTTCTTGGTAGGCGGGTGTTGGCACACAGGCAGAATCTGTCATTCGGACTTTTTCTCAAGTCGAAACATTCAGGAAACGTTCAGTCAGCAAACACCTCAAATTCACACACACCAAATGACTGTTACCAAGCCTATGACATTGGTTTCAGTGAAAACAGCATTTGACGTCGATCTTGAGGTTCTACCTGATTTCGAATGTGAAATATTCATTGTCTGACGTGACAGAGAGCTTTGCGTAGGCTGGCGAGATATATCACAGCTACACTTTGCCCAATGAATGCGATCAGTATGCACGTTTGGAGAAATAATTTCAAGTTGATTTTTATCGAATATACTGTCTTCATTCAGTAATCCCACACAGACAACCTAAACAGTGACCGTTTCTAGCGAAACTCAAATGATGCTTTTCTTCAGACACAGACAGAAATGACGAAACTAAATCTGCACGTGCAACAAATATGGATTTAACCCTAAAAATTCTTCTCGAAGAGTTTTCAACCACCTTGTGAGCAGTGTAGTGTATAAACAGAGTATATTGTGATATCTCGAATACCTGCTGAAACCCGAGGTGACCTTGGTGCAACCTATCCAGTTAAATACTAGCACAAACAAGGCAGCCAGCGAGGAATCAGTTGGGTCACTCGCTAACACCGAAGACATTTCTAACTGAGTGTAATTTGCCAGTCTGTTGATTCCACTCTTGTTTTTTTGAACCGTTTGGTTAAAACCTATTCGCAACCGTCTCTGGAAAATGGCATATCCAACTAGCTGGTCTTCAAGAGAGAAAGTGGAAGTCTTTTCTTTCAATGTGAATAAAAATTGTTCTCTTTCCTCGCTTATCATTCGACCTGATCTTGTTCACAGAAACCTGTCCATCAAACAAGAGAGTAGGTTCCGTTTCCCGAATCGTACATGTATTCGTGTGAAGACCATGGGAAGCAAGCAAGTCAATTGGTCTTATCACACTCCTTATCTACTTGTGACTCGACCGGCACAATCTCTGCTGCTACACCACAAGAAAGCAGTTTAGTGTTGGAAGAAAAACTGCACCCTTCTGTGAGATTTTTCGTGGCTCTGGCCAACAGGTAGGCTGAAACACGATCAACGCAATCTGGCAATGTGATAACCTGACAATTTTAACCAGTGTCTCTGGAAAAATTTGTCCACTGTGGCTTGTGTTCGCTACAGATGACTCCGTGGATTTTATACGTTAACTGCGGGACCGGTGGTCATGCAATACTCATATGGCTGTTTTAGACAAAGAAGGAGAACATCATATTTTCAGTCTTTTCATTGAATTGGTTCTGCTGCTTTCTATTGGATATGGAACTTCTCATAGCAAATGGTAGAGAGAACTAGGTATGAAACTCCAAGTTGTCGGCAGCCCAGAATTAGGGTTCGGAAAATTTAAACAGCGGATGATATTCATGAGCTTCTGAGGCATATTCTATTGCGCAAACATGTTAAAAAGAACTAACCAGTCAACAGGATCGAAAGCGCTCTTAAAGTCAAGGAAAATCAACATTGTAGGGCACTTATATGCTTGTCACTGCTCTAAAATTTGACAAAGTGTGACGATTCGCACAGCACCTTACAGGTAGGAAGCCGGCTTGTTGTTCTCGGGTTCCATCGTTACAAGTCTTCGGAGGACAGAGTAAGGTAAACAACGCAAGCAGTCTGGTTACAAAGAAAGGCCAACTCATTCTGCTGTGATTGTCACATTCACCGGTTTTGAAAATATACACGACAGTTGACTCCTTCCAAGTTGTTTGAGGTGGTCTTGTCCACCCAGGTGGCGGCCAAAAGGTTAGAAAATCACGGACTTCGAGGGTTTTACCTCCATCTTTGAACAGAGAGGCTGGAATTTCAACAGGACCAATATCCTGGTAGCGCTTGAGAGACAAAATCATTCGCTTATTTCCCAAGCCATCAGGGGTTCCAATTTCACTGTTCAGTACTGTATTACCGGCTGGGAATCCAACTGAACAGTTATAGTCGGCTAGTTGAATTGTTCCTGAAAGGGTTCAACCCAACACTTCAGGTGCTTTTCTTTCTTGTGGGTAAACAAGTCTTTGTTGCCAGTAACTGTTTCACTTATAGGAGGCCTCTTTGGGACCTTTGCACATATCAGCTGAAACAGCTTACGTATTTCCCTGGGGTTTCTTGTCTCATCCATCTCTTTGGCCTTCTGGATCTACTAGACTTTTCGATCTGCGCAGATGCTCTTTTCACCTGAAGTCGTACAGTTCGTCTGGTGGAATTGTACTCTCAACCAGGTGGAATACATGTTCGAGCTTTGAGCAATTTCAGTGTTGCCCGAGATTGAGGGGTTGGGTAGAGCATTTTACAATCAAAGCGCTCAGCATCTTACAGGGTTTCAAACAATACGTTTCAGTAAGAGTCAAGACCAGAAAACGTCTTGTCCAAAAGGGAATTCGGTAGGTAGTTGTGGCAGACTTGTTTCACATCAAGGTAGGAGAGCTTCTCAATTGTCTGGCGAGGTGTGCGCATAGTGAACACCCATGGAAAGCGCAACGAGAAGCAGGAATGAACAAGCACGTGATCCGAATATACTGGGGGTGTTGCAGAACAAGCGACATTCACTAAGTGACTTACGCCAGCAATACCTAATGGTAATGTGGTCTCTCTGTGCTACAGGTTGACTGGAATACGGAGGCATCATGTGACTAAGCGACTTCGGTTGTCTAGGTGGTTAGTACTGCACAGAAGGTCTGCGGTCACAGATGTAGCGGGCGTTTCCCGTTTTTTGTTTCTTGATGCCACTTCAAGACAACCAGCCATCTAAGTCTCTGGAGTACCAAGTCTGTCCACTTGAGCATGCACATCTCCCGCGGCCGCAACAACATCTGAGCTCTTGGCCCACCGCAACAAAGCGGCGCCAAAACTGTCTTTGAGTGTATGAGTGCTAAAGTCTTTCCTAGTGTGAACCAATTTAATGAATAGGCAGCGATTATCGGTTCGTTTGGGGAATACTCTCACAAAGTTTGCCGAACAAACTGCACAGCTGCAACTCTCAGCGGCCAACCATTCAACCGGAGACCATTCAGCTCGATGGCTTATAGAAATACCAACCTCAGCAGAACCAGAAGCGGCGTTTTCTCGATCACCAGATGTGGAAAATCGGAGGCAAGAGCAAGCTGATGGAGAGGTCAGTTCAACAACCATACTTGATTCTTGTATCCTCGTTTCGGGCAGACAAAGCACATCAATAGAAATCAAGTCCAGTATGCATATAAGAGCAATCTGTTGTCCAGATTTTGTCAAAGTGAGAACATTAAAGGCTGTCAGGTGGGCTGAACGTTGGGGTTTGAAGAATGAATTCAGTGTCTGTGGCCGTAGCAGCCGAATCAACCGTAGATATTGCAGGTAACAGCCATGGGTGGTGCGGATCTATTGGTCCTTAATAATGGACCCACCGAGATTCTGCGATCCACGGGATGAATACAACAAAGGGTGAAAGGGAAAAGAAAGGCGTCAGCAGTAGCTTTCATCGCCTACTCACCTTGTTGTGTGCAGTAAATAAGGCAACCCAGCACCGCGTGACATCTGACGTGGCGGACAAATCTACATTGGGCACTAGTTGTAAGCGTGCAATTCGTGGTTGTAAGCGGGTTGGGCTACTGCCATGGGGCCCAGACCTAAGCAAGAAGACAATAAGGGTCCTTAACGAAAGCCTTTTCGCTCAAGGCAGCGGTGACTGGAGTAAGAGCATCAGAGAACCCTGCATTTTTAGGGAACAACTTACCGTATATACTCCACCCCCAACTCACACGACCAAAAGGACCTCCATTCATTGACCAAGCTGGTATGGGAGGTGTTATTGTACCTCAATCGGTTATAGACAAATCATCACACCCCGGTATTGTCCAGTCTCTTCGTGACAGAAACAATGACAAAGGTTGGCAATGGATTCATACCTATTCTCCGTACTATTCCTCATTTATTCGGAACTCAACGACATAATATTAAATCGTTCTTCATTATTTTTTCAATTCCTGATACTCTGGGATTGGTATTGTACTCACTGCTCATTAGTCTAAACAGGGACGAGAAAGCCTCACAGTGCTTTACAACGTGTTTTACACCGTGTTTTACAACGTTGATGTATTTGACCGTTCAGAAGTAACAGGGTCTTCAGTTCCACTGAACTCGGCAGTTTTTCGGGAAGGGGGAAGACAATTCTGGGAATGGAGTAATTTGAACCTCTTAAAGGGTGATCTTTACAAAGGTATCTTGAATTACCTACTGAGTGAGGAGGAACTTAAATCAGAATTTTCTAAAGGAACGGTCTCTCCTTGGAAGGACTTCAAAATTAGATTTTATTCGTAGTAGGTGATCAAAGCCATTGCAGCCAGAGGAGTAGCTATTCCCAACGACTATGTCATCAGTTTGGAGTGCTTGTCCTTACAATTTCTGATAAAAGGAAGACTTCAGATGACTATATAAGTTCTCAAGAGTTCAGGGTAGTACTTGTGTCGGAAATGTACGATGTAACCTTATTGAATGTACTGTGTCCTGGTGAAAATTTGCTCACCTTCTGTGGGCAGATTAAGATCTCTTAAGGATTGATTTTGACTTTTTTTGAGTGCTGACAAAAACAAAGAATAAATATACCCCCAAATCCCAAATTTTGCTGGAAGTTCTTGAGGCTGATGCTACGGCCTGAATTGTTTCTTACAGTTGCCGAAAGATGACGAGTTACAGATGCCTCCGAGTTTTTGATAGATCATCAATGAACGAAAAAGACAAGGTGGGCCATTTTAGTAACCACGGTTGTTTAGAGTATTTTACCCAATTTTTTCTCCACCTTATGCTTGTTAGATTAGTATAATAGGACTAAGAAATTCTAGCCATGTTTGTTTGACTTCTGAAAGAATACGTGGCGTTGTGGCACACTGTAGAACAAGATCTCACTGGCTAATGTCCTTCTATTGCCAGTGTTTTTCGACAACTAAGATAAGAGGAAATACTGTGTTTCATCTCAGTGTCCGCAAATAATAAATACTTGGTTCCATATTTAAGAGGCTAGGTGAGCCAATAAGAGTGCACCTGTATGCAAACTTTCAACAGAGTCATCAAAAGCAATTCGATAATTGGACCTATATATGTATAGACGTAATGCACTACTCATAAGGTTGCTGAAAATTCTTCGACAGCCCACGACCGGTTTCGCCCTTCCAGTTCGGGCTCATCAGGTAGGCGCAGTCCCCGAGTTTCCGTCAACCTTATGTTCTACTTGAACCCTGTACATCTCTATATTTTACAATGAATGCTTCAAAAATGGAGTGCTTTGACGCACACAACCGCAATTTTATGGTTGTCTGTCTAGTTGTCCTCTGGGCATAACCTTGTATCTATCAGCTCTCAAATGTTTTACTTCTCTGACTGAATGGACATGTCTCCAACGAGGCTTTCCCATGAATATTCAAGAAATTATGGTCGCCGTAAAAGCTACATACCCATCGTAAACCGGTGAACATCTTCAGCTAATTCAAGCTCAGAAGTTAATATATGATGTTCAACTATTTTTAAAACTTTTTGTCAGCAAGAGGTAGTATCATGACATCCACGATACGATAAGACACTCTTCCATGTCGGTTCAAAATCCAGATCTCTTGTACGCTGACATTCCTCAGGCGTCATGTTGCTTTGCCTAGGAATTGGTCAGTACTGATCAAAGGGAAACGAAACTATCTCACCATCACCAACAAAATCTGACATTACTCGTCGTCACATGTTAGTTCTCTCTTGAACGGTTGCACCCGTCCCCCACTGGTCCTCTGCCAGCCAGCATCCATTGCCACGGAAATTAACAGCCTACAGTAGTAGTTCATAGTTCCTGTTGGTTTAGTACGGGTCTTGGATAAGCCCGATTTAGTCGAACTCTTCAACGTTGGATTGCTACAGAATGATCCACCATGGACTATTCACGGAGAATAACAATACTGTCCAATCATCAACCCTAAATTACCCCAGATGATACCTTTCTGATAGTTTGGGAAATTCCTGGACAATCGGTTTAAAGAATGATAAGATGATGAGGAAAACACCGTAGTTATGTGTCTGACGTCATTTTCTACAGCACTTTTATTCCAAACCCAGCTTGGTAACGGACCTAGCGAACCGAAATTACCAAGAAATTCAACCATACTAACTGTAGATATCTCAGGCGAGTTCTTACTATGCCTTATTATTTTGAGAACGTTTGAACAATCTATTCTCAACCTACTCCACAAGTAAGACCATCATGAATTATTTCCTAATGGTTCGCACGGTTATCTTTGCCATCATTACTGATATTGCATGTAAACGGAGTCGCACTACACTAGGTCATTTCTCCGTTGGTATGGCGAAGCAGAAGAACAGAGCTAGAGAGAGAGAGAGAGGGTGGGAGGGTTAGGGAGAAAGAGAGAACACACCACTTAGGTACACAAACGTTTATCGGTGTACTGTTTCCGTTCCACTTAGCAAATACACTTGTAACAATTGACATTCGGTACTTCTTTCGAATTGGACGAGCTAATGGATGCCGAAAAAAAATGTGAGGAGGGCGAATAAGTGGGAAAAGATGGTTTGTGTGTGGTGGAGCGAATGCTGCAAGTACATTTTGGAGAAACGCACAGATCCAGTGACAGTTGCACCTATGCAACATTCCTGATGCGCATCGGTATGAAAGTGTCTCAGTGCGTGTGTGTGTGTGCGAGCGAGCGAGCATTTGTTTGAGTCTGTTGATTCATGGGCTGAGTACAATTAGGATATCGCTGTCGAGTGCCAAGCAGCCGGTCATGTAGCTGCCATTAGCAGCAATGAGGCTGGTTCTATTCACAAGTGACCATATCGATACTCTTTTTTTCCCTTGATGCAGATGCTTGAATATATTGTTGAGAAACGAAACCACACATCTATGTCCGTGGTGTTTCAAACACAGAGTAGAGTTAGTTCAACGAATCCAGCGCTTCAGTACGTTTGCAAAAGCACAATCTTGGCAGGCCACGATTCACACAATGTTGAGGAGAAAAAACTCGAAACTAATCAGCCAAGATAAGTCCATTCTTTGTTGAAAGGCGATAAACAAACTTTACAACTGTGTTCCCTGTTGTCGTGAAGAAATTATCACACGGTTCTATAGGGATAGCTGAAATTAGCACGCGAAAACCGCCCATCTCTCTGGTGAATGATCAACACTGTGGTCAACGTGTTATTTTTCCTGAAGAACCTGGCCTTAATAACGTGATATAATTTCACTCCTCCCAAGATTGACGACTTCTCAAAATGGAGTGTCCGTTATTTGTTTGCTAATTTCTTGTGAGAGCAGGGTTCTTACATGAGTGACCCCAACTTTCAGGGTCTGCGTACACCGGATAGCGCAACACAGATTATTTAATTTTAACTTAAGGGTAGTCAAATTGGCCATCCTACCCCATCCTGTTCTGAAAAATTCACTACTGAGTATTCTGCAGAACTGCAAATCTCTTGTAAAAGGATGAGTGGTGTTTTTTTTAACTAAGCGGAACATATGAGTTGGTTGACTGACTTTCTCCATCTTACTGAGTTCTAATAGTCTTATCTAACCGGTACTCTCCGAAGACATAATAGATTTCCATAGAATAACCACAATGTTGAAATTCATTTGTCATCCCAGTGCAGTAATGTTTCATCCGACTGAAAATGTCAACTAAGACGAAGGTAGATAGGGGTGGTTAAAACGTTGTCGGCTAGCGCAAGGGGTAAAAAGTCACTGTGAACTCTTTGCGCCATAATCAGGGTGAGTGAGATTGCTCAAAGGTGCGTGAGTTATTAACGGACATGGATTAGATACAAGTTTTATTGACTGGTCGTCCCGAAGGAGGAGCAGCGTATGACCTTGAGAAACAGACGGACAACTAGCTAGTGGAGTACTCAGGCGTGAAAAGGAACAGGAGACCTGTTCTTCGCCTCAGTGAAGTCCGTGAGTTAAAAAGTCTGATGCGGTTAAAAATCATTGCGTCTTACCAACAATATATGCAAGACGAGCAGACATTTATTGATTTACCAGATTGTCCAAACTTTATGTTGGCAAAGAATGGCTCACGGCAGTAGATAAACAGATGCTTTCAAAGGTGAATTGTGTCGACTTCGAATCTTCCTTCTTAGTATCTGAGGAAGTCGATTGTTCATTGTAGATGTAAAAATTGAGCTGTAAACAGTGTCGATTTTTTTATCAAGATTTGTAGATGCTACATCTAAGAAGACGCTTTTCAAAAGCAACCTTTACCACGTCAATGACCGGAAGTATGCTTAACGCCAGATTATTTCTGCCTCTCGTGATGCTTCAACCTATGAACGCACTAGAAACTGCAGCCAAAAAATCCTAAATTTTATGTTAATGCCATGAAGCGAATACTGTCTGTCACACTAGAGATGAAAGGAAGAAAGCCCTTCGATGTGGAGGCGTCTACGGGCCAACTCGAGCTAAGCGTTTTCAAGCTATTAGACACGAAAGTGCAAATGTTATTTGCAGGATTTTTGGAAGGTGGACATTCCGAGGTGTCCTCTTGACCTTTCCTGGACGTTTTTTGAGGGTTAAACAATAATGAATAGGCAGCGTAAAGCGATTCCATAGTTTCCGTACTAACCTTTTATCAGATACAGGGACGGTGCGTTGACACCTGAGCAGACGCTACTTGCATGTTTCATCAGTAATATATACCTTTACACTGGGACAACTGCAAAGTCAATCGGACTTGATGATCACATGGTGAAACGAATGTTATAGTGGGCTGATATTCTAATTGCAACTAGTGGGTTTTTATGCTCAAATTGCTTCATTCAATAGAGTAATACTGAGTGAACTCACTTCCGACAGGATGAGACGGGACCTAATCATGGTGTGATAATTTGTGTACCTTTGTGAACCACTGAAATGTCCTGAGGGTTTCATTTTGGCAGCCGCAGTTTCTTAAACCGAGTTGCTTAGTTTATAGATGTCCGACGAAAGCAGTCTCCTGGACCTCCATGCTGGGGGGTGGAGTAGGCACGGCAACTTGTTCCTTTAAAAAATCGTACTGCTTTGGTGGCATCTGGGCGCCCATCCGCTGTCTTTTGATCAGGTTTTCAGCCAAAGGTTGTGGCTAAGGATCCTTATCGTCCTCTTGGTAGATGTGACTGCCCTGACAGTATCCAAGCTTGTGTAAAATTATGAATGTGACTGAGCAAACTCATTTAATCGAACAGTCATTTAATCGATCATTGAGGTGAAGAATATACTGAATTCATCAAAAATCTCGTAATAATACAGAATAGAAAAATTTGGCCGTACTTCGGTTTTGGTCTCCTCAAACGCCAATGCATGGTTTGGCAATCATCTTTTTCCAAAGTAGTCAAATTGTTGCCCGTGTGTCATCCCAAAATCCCAGCTAAGTTTACTACAAACTTGTAGTTTTAGTGTAGTTTTATTCTGTCGATTGTTACTCCCCCCTCAACAGACCTCTTCTCTTGGCCATCGAAACAGTGATACAAATGGTTTTCCTCAGATGTTTTTAATTGTTCCTCTTGAAAACTGTTGTGGACCACAGTTTTCTTAATGCCTTCTTGATACCGTGAACCCTAGTTTGGATAGCCGTTTGATAGCCTGATGCGCTTAGCCAAACCAGAAAGCCAATTAACGTGCGAATCAGCTGATCTATTGAACACCTACGCGTACAGGCATGTCATACGCAGCCGAAAATGGGTTGTTTATAAAGCTCACGTGGAAAGTTCTAGGCGGGCCAAAAAGTGATACTAAAAATAGAACTCATCTGTCGAGAGCAAGTGAAGAACAACCAACTGAATCTGTCTCGACGAAAACGGTTATTCAGTTGGCAGTTGTGCGGTCCCCTTACGTTCGGAGCTGGTTCTCCTAAAAAGCCGACTCCCATCAGCCCTTGATCAAAGGTGACTTTAACGTGTTCTGTCGTTGCTATTGGACGAACCCAAGGCTGTGAGCAAAGTAAGCCTAATGACGCCTTTAAATTACTCGAGATGGCTTAGCGATTAGGGCACAAACCTACTAACGAGAAGGTGGGTGGTTTGAAACCGACCTGCGCATGTTGACTGATCCTATCTAGGCTTAGGCAACCTGGCTGTATCTCGGCCATCGTACTTCCTTCGAGTGGCATGGCAGCTGGGCGTCGAAAGAGTGCTACAGCTAGACCATTTTTTTGCAAATACACGTTCTTGTCATCATGTTTGCTTCAGAGTAGTGAATGGTGCTCTTGTGGACTATGTTCTTCAATCTGGTTACCCCTTGTTGTAAGCTGAAGTTTCTGGGACTCTCTGGGGTCTTTCGAATACGTGGCGTCCTGGTAAAATCCATTTCATGCTTCCATATTGCGTAGATACAGCTATGGAACCAGTTTCCAATCACAAGTTTCTGTGAACTAACTTAACTTCAAATATCAACTACAAAAGCTAATGTGTTTGCAGCAGAGAATTCTTGATGTCAGCAGAAACCGTATTCACAACATGGGTAGCTCAACAACACAATCCCCGTTCTTGACTCACAAAATCAAATTGAATAACTTCATGGGTGATAGCCCAGAAGTCACGTGTTTTTCCTCTGTGATGTGAAGTGAGCATACATCCGAAACGCTAGGAAGCTAAAATATACGGATGAAGTTCAGACATTTAAACTTGCGTTTGAACTGACAATTCAGTTCGCCGATACGATACTATTTACATTGCTGACAGAAACCTCCGGACAGCTTACAATGCGGGCCTGGTTTCAGCATCACCATCCATGCTGCTCCCTACTTGGACATCTCCCCCATATATGCACCCAGCTTGGTGTTCGGCTGCAGAATGAAATAGGTGTAAACTCTTGGAATAAGGCCTAAAAAGGTGAAACCAGTGACCGGTTGTTTAAGTGTATTCCACATCATTATAAACAGTTACATGTCGACGAAAACACTTTGATAACATGCAACGGCCTTTGTGCAGCAAATTCCGTTGAAGAATGTCCAACTGAAGCAGTCAGTAATATAAACCTAAGCTGCAAATGAGTCTTAACAGGCAACAGTTGTGTTTTATGATCGTCGTCAACTGTCCAATACAAATCAAGGTCATGAATTAGCTAGAGATGCCACTGACAGTGTACTTAAAACAAATGTCAGCTTAGTATCACAATGAGGATAGAGCTTTATTGAGAAAGTTGAGTAGCGTTCATCAGCTGAGCAGTGACTTGATGGTACACTGCCCCAACGATTATCAAAGGGAATTGTAAATATGGATAATTTCAGTGACCTAGTTACTTCTCAGTCGGCAAATATCTATGACAGGGATGAATCTTCTAGTTAGATCGAGTCTGTGAATCAATGGCAGTCAGACTTGTTAGCCACATGTTTTTCTATTCCTCATATAGGAGACCAAATCCTGCATTTAGGTTTTCTCTGAAGGGTGGACCCTTCCAGCGGTACCCGAATTAGGTAAGTCGGCTACACAAATCGGGTATTTGATGAGCAGAACAACTGTGTGAGTGAACTATCAAGTACCAAAGAAAGTAAACACATCTAGACTGCCTCTGCCGTCTCCCATCTCTCTAAGGCCGTCGACCTACACCCTGGAAAACGCCAATCTAGACTTGCACCTTGAACTTGTTGTGACAGGTCTGCAACGACCTCATCTCTGGTTGAATCCTGTGACAAAAGAGCTACTTCTAGTTTCCTGACACTGGTTGCTTCTTTGGACTTTGCGACGTTTTATTACGCCCTGCACTCTAATCCTATTGATAAATTTTCTACCTGTTGTCCTAGAAGCACTGGCCTACAAGTGTTTTATCCGACGTGGACAAGTTAACTCGCTTCCAAGGTGGTTTCCTAGCCTGATTCTTGGTTGCTCTGGTGCCTGTGTGGCGAAAGTTGCACATCTTGCTGTTCGCGAAGGAATGGGCTGTGCAAACTCCCTTGATGCATGCAATTTTGTATTCGTCCCACCAACTTGCTTAGATTGTCCCCTCGACAAGAAACGTGTGAACTAATTCGCACACTACAAATACACTCATTTGCACACCAGTTTGGCTTAGCAGAAGACCCAATGAATCCCTGCTGAATCTCCCATGGACTGTGTCTACTTAATGAGACCGAAGAAGGAGGGCGAAACCGACAATGTGCTATCGGAGTGTTTTCAGAAACCCTATGAGTAATTTCCTTGAGTCACAAACCAGTTCCATCTCACTGTAGTCGTTTAGGGTGAGCATCTCAGAGGTGTTTCGTCACTACTGCTTTGTTGTCACAAGTCGTTTCTGCCGAAATCTCGTAAACTTTGAAGACATCAGACACGAACTGAGAGGAACGAAGGTGCCGTCTGATCACGAAGAGCTCAACCACAAAAGGATGTTTGCCCTTTCTGGTTGGCAGTTTAGTAATCTGGCAACTCAGAAGCGTGCATCTACCGAGCAGTTTTCCAGCCATAAATTTGAAACAACGATTTACCTTTCTGGCAAACTAGCTCGTGGCTTAATAACAAATTAGAAGTGGGCACCTCTAAGTTACGAGTTATTCTGAGGAACGAAGCATAGACACGTTGAAATTAAGGAGAAGAGACGTTCAAATTTCCAGTGAAAAATATGCTGTACTCGAATGAGTCCGTTAAAGGGTCAGAATACCAGCTTTCCTAAACTAATGTACACAAGGGGCTGTTCCACAAGTAATGAGCATTTTACTGACCCACAGTAGGACAAAATCTGTACTACCCCATAAAAACGGACTTTTTTGAAAAAAGTCACTAGTTTTCTGGAATGTACGATATTGAGTTCTGTTTCAGTCACAGACCAAGGAGCACCCGTTCTCTCGTTTCCACTGTCTTTTTCGCTTTCGCCAACCGAATTATAGTTGTGAGTTGACGTTTTGACAGAAAAGCCTGAAGCAAATAATTGATCTACCATTGTGTGTATTTTTCAGCCAAAATAAGCAATCAAGGTCGATTTTGGGAAATAAACGGCGGTGGGTTCAAATTGCGCACCAAAAAAAGTAAATCTGTAGGAAACAAAATAAAGGAGAACCACCTAACAGAATCAAATGATGAAATAGTGTCCTCACGTGAACACTGTTCACAAGAGTACCGTATGGAATACGGTGTCCCTCTCCGGACAGGTATTCACCTGGGTACTCATTGCAAAACGATGCGGTCATCATCATCATCATTAGTTCTTACAACTGATAATGATGATGATGAGCGCCATTGGGGGCGCGACTGGGCTATGTTTGAAAATGTCACCAACCACTAATGTGGTCCGTCTTGGGGTCCCCATCCAGGGAGACGGCAATGACCAGTGCAGCTGAGAATGTTAGTAATGGCTTTCGCACTTCGCTGCCAGGTCATTGTTTGACCTTCCCTGGCTCGTTTTCACCCTTCACATGCAAAAAGAGCCCTTTGAGGAAGTCCGTCGACTGGCATACGGATGACGTGGCCAAGCCAGCGCAGCCTATGCAGTCTGATCAATTCATCTCATGGGTGAGCTATTTCTTCCGAATACCATTCGACTTATTTCAGCATTGCTGGTCCGGTGTTCGCACAGACCTCGAAGACATCGATGGCCAAACACTGAAAGTCTTTTGACGTCCTCGGCGCACAGCGGCCATAATTCTGATCCGTACAGCAATATGGATTGCACCGCAGCATTGTAAACTCGACCCCTGATGGATAAGCTGATGTTACGTCTATGCCACAGGTGACGTAGGTCCACAAAAGCTGTCCTGGCCTTCTCAATCCGGATGGAACTATCACCTTTCGCTAGACCGCCGGGACTGATACAGCCGCCAAGGTAGACCAACTTGCCTGCTACCAAACGATGCGGTAGTTTATAAGAAACACTAATTTTTCTGAGGATCTGCTAAGTTTGTCATAGTAAGGTAGAATTTCTATGTTGCTGTAGAAATTTTCCACCAGTTCAAGTATTTACAATTCCTTCCTAATGAAAATTGTAGTTTTTCTGTTGACCTGTTCACCGACCTTGGCAGTTGACTTGCAGACGTTTCGTCACCATTCGAAGACTCATCTTCAGTGCGCTGTTGAGTGTCTTCAGTTCTGCTTAAACCTACGGTTACCACGCATTTAATCGATGGAAACCAACATTTTCTGTTTAACATGTGACACGGCACTGGTCACCGACACGGACGTCCCCTGACAGTTGTACTCAGCCACCACTCATTTATCCTCTCCTTAATCAAGCAAGAAAAAATTGCGTTTTCGTTTGTCGCCGGCATAAATGAATGTTTTTCAACTTGGGCAGGAAAGAAACCCGTCTTCTTGATGGATACTCCGTGTTATTTGGTTGAGAATAATTTCTGGAACGATAAAATTCATCGCCTTCCAGGAAGCATTCTCCCGTTCGTCGTTCCATTGGACAGAATAGGAGAAGCTTAAGCGACTGGAGATACGAATCCATCTACACGTGAAGCTAAATAAAACATCAACGCTGAAGATTCAGTTGAGCCTCCCATTACACTCAGATGAGGTTGAAAGTGAGAGTTCAATTGGTGTTCAGCTAGAACACAACACTAGCGGAAACTTGCGCCTACCTGATGAGCCTCAAGATCGACAAAACCGCCTATACGCTGTCCAGCAGTTCACAGTTATCTTATGGGTAGTGTCTCTCGTGAAGAAAATACAACCAAAATTGTGTTTTAATGTAAAGTCAAAGAAACAAACATAGAGGTTCCTGTATGTTGAACTACTGCAACTTTTAATGAGGTGTACTAAACCTGTCTACCGGTGTAACGGTGGATACTACTGATGCGGCATGTGAGTAGCACGTCTTCTCGTAAATCCGCTTTGCGTCTCTTGAAAAGTGAGATCTGTTACGGAATTTGTGGAGTCTCTTTGTAGCATTTGCTTGCAGTTGAGTAGCAGTCAATGAATATCCAGAAGAAGTTCAGGAAGACGCGTTCAAGGAGAAGGTGGATATTCAGTTTTGTAAACGAGATGCATATGAGAGTTTTGCTCCCCTGTTCAGTAGTCTGTAACTGTTAAGTTGGCGTTCTCAAATAGACAACTACGCAGCGATGGCCTTCCTTTCACCGGTGGTCATTACTCGACCCCCTGGGCCATTAATCAGGGTTACACAAATCACCAAAGCCAAAAAAGTGCGTAAGAACTTTTTGTGTCATATCTTGGGTACCTGTGGTAACATGCTAATAGTATGGATGCACCTGACACCTCAGCACTTAGTGTGCACTTCTGCTCGAGCAAGATGATGACACGTGTTCGCACGTCGAATGCATTTTCCCTCATCACACCAACGGAATGCTTTCATAGGAAGTGGTGGTCAAACAGACGGGCGTTCATTTGTCTCGCGTCTGTCTGAATAGCATTCAGTCAACCATACAATATCCTGCCCCTTCTAGTCCGTCAGATTGATACAGTTACCTGTCGTCAAGTGTTTTTGTTGATGAAATGTCTCCACTCGCTCACAAATGGGAAGAACAACTCCATCTAAATTCTCACCTTTTCTAATGCTTTCAGATGATTGACGTTATTAGGGTGAAGAGAGTGGTGTTCACAGGTTCACCGTGTGATTTTAGACGCACAGAAAACACTGTCTGTCTCAGAACCTTCATTCTCAACAATTCGCTGGACGTCGTTTTGCTCCAATTGCCTTTCCATGTGCCTAATGTTAACCAGACGCATATCATTAGAGGATCCTCATCCCTGATTGTTACACAAATTTAGTTTAGTTTGAGAATAGTTAAATTTTCCTCACGTCAAAGTCTTCCTGTTTCGTGGTTCAGTTGTGTAAAGATAACCAGCAAGCCAGATGTGGTCTAGCTAAGATCGTGGAATCTATACAAAGAGGAAACTATTCGGATATTTTATTTAAAAAACACCAGCAGCTACGTAGGGCGGGTCGGAGAGTGGTTTGTCTTGCAAATAGTGAAAGGAAATCAACTACCTCTCGAGAACTACACTCATTTGCAAATGAATTTGGTCTTGCGAGAGACTCACCTGGAACCCAGCTGAATCTCCCGGTTTCGATGTTTCCAAGCAACTGAATGTGCTGCACCAGGCCGCCTGATGTTCCAGTTGCTACGATATTCGAGATATCGCGATACATGTATGTACGTAATACGCTAATCATAAGGTTGCTGAACATTCTTCGACGAAGAATTTTCAGCAACCTTATGAGTAGTGCATTACGTAAAATCAACTACCCTTTCGCGCGCATATATATGTATATACTATTTCGGAAAGTAAACTAAAAGAAACGCCAGGCAAATGCTTGTAAACGGGTGAAAAACGACAGTCTTGTGGTACTAGTGCAATTGTTCTAGTGTGTTGACACCAATCGGGGACGCACTTAACTGGATTTTAGTTCTTTCGAGGACTCAGCAGCAAAGCATACCGCTGGCCGGGGAGGGAGTTGAACTCTGCACAACTGACATGCAAGGCAACAATGTTCTCACTTTTCCACCGGCGAACGCTGGACTCACTTGATTGATCACGTCTGAACACTCGATGGTATTCACGCTTGAGTGACGTGATTGGTTCACCCGACGACTCAAAAGACAACCCAGTTACTGTCTCGGTTGTGTCGACCGCATGACCGGCCTGCAAAGACTGTCAGGTAGTGTTGAGCAAACCAGTCGTACGACTCATTCGCGAATACGTTCAAACTTTTCAGATGCGATCATTCAGTTGCGTTCAGCGTGCGCTGGTGGAGCAGTGGAAACACTCACCTGGCATGTATATGCTCCAGAGTTCAAATTCCTATACGGTCAGCAATATGCACTGCTGATAAGCTCTAATAAGGAACTCAAGATTAGGAGGATCCCCCCTCCAAATGTAAATGCACTAGAATGATTGTGTCAGGACAGGATGAGAACTTTTCAAAGTAGAGCTATACAAACTTGGATTCTAGAAATCCTGCAACAAACTGCGATGATCAAATAATTGTATATGAGACCGAAAAGCGCCTGCCCCTAGCAAGAAACAGACTACGCTTATCTCTGCTTGGAAAACATCTATATATAAATCCGTTAGGGGATAGAGGTCAACCTCAAATAAACATATACACCCATGGCTTTTATCGCCTAAAGACTGATTTTGAAAACGGCAGAGTGACGATATGGATGGATATAATTGTATATGAGACCGAAAAGCGCCTGCCCCTAGCAAGAAACAGACTACGCTTATCTCTGCTTGGAAAACATTTGTATATAAATTCGTTAGGGAATAGAGGTCAACCTCAAATAAGCACATACGCCCATGATTTTTATCACCTGAAGACTGATTTCGAAAACGGCAGAGTGACGATATGGATGGATGGATTTGGTTTGAACCACAAAGATGATGGCGAATGCCGTTGTTTTGAGAACATAAAGAATAATAACCAAATAGAGATAGGTAATTATAGCGACTAGTCAAAATTCAAAGAAACAATGAAAAATATAATTTTCAAGAAGATAAATTAAACGACCGATTTCTTATTGAATAAATGATTTTTCAGAAGAGTGCGCATTTTTTATTAGATCAACGGCATTACGTTTGGTTATATGTATAGGCCAGAAAGTCAGATTGGTTCATTTTAGTTTAGGTAACAATTCCGCAGAAAGTGCGCTGGTTTATTGATCGGATCTGTGGGCTATCGGTTCCGTTCGAAAGTTGTCAACATGTCCAAACTAAGGGTGCAGTTGCGTTCGCCTGTTCTGTCTGATTAAATAACTCCATGTTTCCAAGCCAGTCTACAGAAATCTGTGGTTTAGTGATGACGAACCAAATTCTCAACCATGAATCACGGCTGCTTGAAGCCGTTTCCTAATTTACGTGATTACGTAACTAAACTTGAGGCCACTCTGTTTTGAGTTACCATGTTTCGAAATCACACTATACACATGGCTAGTCATAATACACATGCTTATTGTTTGCATTCGCTTTGGAGGGTCAAAACTACAGAGGAATATTTTAATTCGGCGCAGAAACATGGGCACCTTGCACTTGAAATATGGAGGATATGTTTGATTCGTCCTTGTAGGTGTTTGCCAGGAACAAACAGTGTGTCGTGTTGTGGCTTGATCACCAAATGAAATGGCGTCACTCAGTATCTCTTCAGGGTACATACTGCACCTCACAGGATTTGCCTGGTCCTTCGCACGTATATACTGATGCCCATCGGCCTACGAAAAGATCACGAGCACCATAATGCTTTCCCCTTATTCTGACAAAACGAAAGTAATATGACTTTTTCTTAGTAAACAGTTAAAATGTGAAACCCAACATGAAGTTGATAGCTGTAAGAATTCATTTCGATTCCAGACCCTGTCTTTTTTAGTTAGGAGTGATGATTTGGATTTTAGCACTTCAATCAACATTTGCCCTCTAGATTTAGAAGCGACTGGACAACGGCAAAAAAACAATGCGGCAGCCAGGGCTAGAATAACGCCCACCGTAGCTTTGACCCCAATGTACCCCGAGAGATTTCACCATCACGAGCACTGTCCTTTTACTGTTTTCGGGGACGAATTTCGCCTGAACTTTGATCGTTCACTTTGTCTAAAGTCCGGTCATGTTCTATCGAATCTACGGTTACGGAAACAGATACCCATACCGACGTTCTTCACACTTTGTCTGCGTGCGAAGGTCATCGTATGGGTGACCTTGGAAGGACCGTCTAATGTCAACGTTATTCGAAATCACCATCAGAAAAGATCAAAATGTTAATCTACCTTATTGAGTGAACACCGAGTAGATGTTTGTACTTTTGGAGGACGCCGATTCCCAGTTAGACTGCTTGAGGTCCAGACAACTCACGCGCCTCTAAGGTGTGAGTATGCGGACAAGGCTGTACCTACGCAACACATTCTAGATTAAAAGAAGAATTACTGAAGTGTTTGTATAGCGCTGCTGCTGCCTGTTTCCACTGTTCTTCACCATCTCGTTTTGTCCAGATTTACTTGATACCTGAAGTCATTATGTAAACAGAATTGGAAAAATTACACATCCCTATAGGCGTAAAGCACTACCCATCAGGTTGCTGAAAATTCTTCGACAATCCACAACCGGTCTCGCGCCTTTTGGGGCTCATCAAGTAGCTGCAGTCCCCGAGTTCCCGTCAACGTTATTTTCTGCTTGAACCCAAATTGCACGAAATTAGCGAAATAAACTTATTTGCAAACACCTTTTGTTTTGAAAGAGACTCATTTGGAACCCACCTGAATCTCTAGTTTATGATGGTTGAACTCTTTGATTTCCCTGAATTCTCCATTGGATCCATTTTAGAGAGGGCTACCGCTGATTACTACGTGAGAAGCCTGGAAACTCCTCATATTTTGTGCCAATTTACTGACGGAGGAGTACGGCCTAGTGAAATGACAGTGTGTTCATTCACACAACGAATGGACCGTAGTTTGTATGCTTTATTTTAACCGTCAGGAGTCACTGCACAGAATCGACTGAAACAATCCATTTAATTTCTGTGGTTCTGTTCACGTGATAGTGAATGTGGGCCGCCAAAGACTGCCGTCGGCAACCTTATGAGTAGTGCATTACGGATAAATCATTGGCAGCTTTGCGGTTGGATAGGTACAGATTTCGGCGTACTACGACCCCCAACATACAACTCTAATATCTTTAACAACACTGTTGCTCTGTCATTCGCTCCAAAGAGGTTTCCTTGGTTACCCGTTCGAAATGTGAACCTTGACAGGAAATTTTCCCGCCTGTGTCAAATGGCCTTTTTTTAGAATTCCCCTCGATTTTGCAAAATAGCGATTCCACAATGCATCATTTGTAAAAGGAGATGCTATTTCATCAGTTGTTCCTGCCAAATGAAAATTCAGACTTCTTTCATGGTGTTGTAAACACGTTGTGGCCTAGGAGACATATCTGACTTGCTAATCTCTCGCAATATTTATCTTCCCTCCATCTAACAAACCATGGAGCAGTTATTTGGCTCTCTCCAAGGTATCGTTCGCATTCCAAGGGCTTGACTGCAGCAATTTATTCTTGTTTAAATATGTGGGAGTGAGACTGCTTAAAAGCCGAAAATTGCCGCCAATCTGTTCCATTCTTGTTGCATATCATCGGCACTGAGTCCCACTAGAATCCTCTGGGGTCCACCATCTTTAATTTGTAGCAGAACAACATGTTATTCAACCACGAGTGGCCAATCAGCAGGGTAGCTAACTCACACTCTTACAGGATATGATGCCAGTCCTTCGCGTGAACTGGTATTGATTGGCTTCTTGAATGAAAGACAGAATGGCCCCCTAGCGATAACATACTACTCATTGAGTTGCTGAAAACTCTGAGACAGCCCACTATCGGTGAAAGGAAGAAGGTCGTAACTGCGGAGTTATTTATTGGAAAACACCAACTGAACAGGTACAGACTATTGGACAGTAAAGCAAGACTCCCATATGCATCTTGTTTCTAAAAACTGAATATCCGTCTTCTTCTTCAATGCGTCTTTCCGAACTTTCCTGGATATTCATTGACTATCATTCAAATGCAAACGAATGCTACAAGACGATTCCACGGATTTCGTAATAAACCCGCTTTCCAATAAATGCAAAGCGGAGTTACGAGAAAACATGTTACTCGCATGCCTCATCAGTAGCATCCACCGTTACACCGGTTTCATCATTTCGGGGTTCATCAGGTAGGCGCAGTCCCCTAGTTTCCGCCTAATCTATGTTCCACCTGAACCCCATTTGGGAGGATTTTGACCAATATCTTCATTTGCACACGAACTTGGGTTTGACAAGAGACTGGCCGAATCCAGCTGAAGGAGGCCTCGTGCAGCACATTCGGTTGAAGCGGACTACCATAAACAAGAGATTCAGCTGGATTCAGTTGAGTCTCCCGTTGAAACCAAATTCGTGTGCAAATAAGAGCACTGATAGAGAATGGCTTCTCTTCTTCGTGCCCGCCAAACACCAGTGATACTAAAACCCAAATTTGTGGATCTGTTAGATTTTTTGTACTCGACGTACGAATGATAGGTTCCTCGACTAAGTTTGATAGTCTGGTTTACTTAAACACCCAGTTTCTTTAAGGTCGTATCAAGGAGTATTGTGGTCAGCTGTTACATCTAAATGCTTTACCGACTCCAGCGCCTAAGACTTGCCAACAAGAAACACAACTTTATTGTAAACAAGCGAGTGCAAAAGTGACAAGGGCCCTTTTGATATTGATCCGCGCTCTCTGACGGCCGTTTGGTGAGCATCCATCATCATCGACCGGAGTTCGTGAAATCGGTCGGTGCTGAATTGACTGACCGGTTGGTCGTTCGATCGGAAGTGGGCTTTTCTGGCCTGGCTGTTTGACGGCTTCCCTACTGCGACTTTGGTGGGGTTTAAGTGTTTTGACATTTGTCATCAAAAAACTCTTTTGCTGAAGTCGTGGGGACAAATCACGGGGGATTCATACTCATGATTGTGTACTCTTTTCGGAGATGTGGAGCACCCCTCGGGGAAACACCACCCGGAGCTGGATCTGCTGTTCCACTGCCACGTTTAACGATTGACGCTGTTAGCTTCAATCATTTGTTATTTTTGGCGAGGTCCTCTCCTGTGAACCGGACTCACGCACAGTTGCTATGCTGACTAGAATTAGGAAAAAAATGGAACAAAGAACTGACACAACGGTAGGTAGTTCGATGTTTACCGAATTTCCATCGACTGCCATTATTTTTTGTTTACCATGACAGATTGCAACTTGATAGTAAGGTATGCAATTCTGTAGTCGCAACCACCGTAATTTTGATAGCGCGTAAACTATTTTCTCAGGTGAATTCAAACACACCGCATTTTTGTGACTCAGGAGTGGATCCGTAAGAATTCCAGAGACAAGGATGCCGAACAAGACTTGCCTTATTCGAATGGTTCTTTAGTGAATACGTCGTAAGGCCAAGTGATATTTCAAGTGGTAGGAGACAATTGCTCCAGCTTGCCACCAGTTTCACCCAGTTCGGTCTGCTCATCAAATGAGCTTAGTCCTCGGAATCTGAGTTAGTCGCTCGCTAACCTGCAGAGCGACCTGGTTAAAAGTTCGTGGAGTTCAAGAAAGTCCATCTGGACTCTAGCTACTTTAACGTATATTCGTGTGAACTATTGAAATTCTTCAAGAAATCCTTTTGAAGTGGAAACGCTTTCATAAAAAAATCTTGGTATTATTAAAGCTCTTTTATCAAAGATGGGTAATACGTTCAAACTAAAAGTCCTGATATAACTGCATGAATAAAGTCAACCTTTTTAGCTTAACCAACACATCGGATTCTCGTTCAGTATGCAGTAAAGATGTGGCAACTTTGGAAACTTCTGTATCAGGATCATGTTAGCGCTATACTAATATACATTATCCACCTTGGAAGAATCATCACAAACCACTTTTGATACATGCCGTATATAACTGAGAGCATATTTTGACATGTAACAAGAAAGTTTATTTTCAGATTGGGTTTTCTTCTGCTTGCTTGCCTTCTTAGATTATCCTTGTTTGGACATAGTGTTTTTGCAGAATCACATTTAAGGTTACTTGTCAAAAGCCTAATCACTCATGCACCAGGAGATCCAAGCTACAATTTTTTACGGACGTCAAATTAGCACAACTACCTGTAGCATCAATCTGGTCACAGAAGCAACAGCAGCAGCAGCAGTAGCAGTATCAACAACAACAGCAACGTCAACTAATACAGGAAGAACAACAACGGATGTTTTCTAAGTCATTTTCCGGTGTTTATCTTGTTTCTGCCTGCATACATTCTGTGACGATTAATGCATGACTGCGTCGCACGTACTGCACCACAGCACAGCTTAGAATGGACCTGTGCCTAGTGGAGCGCAAGAAGGACAACATCCAGTTTATAGGTTCTTCTGAGCATGAAGCGGAGCTACACAGACCCGAGATCCTCGCGATGGAATTGGGCATGGCATATTGGACACTCCTGCCAGTCTTTCCATTCCCCAACAACAACGTGTCACTTAAAGCTAGCATCGTAAACTTGTCAGTAATTGAATCCTTGTTTTAAAATAAACAAAAAATCGGGGTTGAACCCTGAGTGTTTAATAATCTATCTAACTATCGTTGTCTTTACGTAGACTACTTTTAAATGACAGTAGTATTTTTGGGTGATCGATCAACACTAGGTTCATTATTTAAGTGAGAAATCAGGCCAATAAACTAAGTAGGACAATATGCTGAAAATCTTCAACGGCCTGACTATGGCCGGTGATCTGTGACACTAAGCCTTGCAACGAACCAACCCACTATACTTTGTAGGTAATGCGGACTTTTCAAGGCAGCAAACTGGGCCTTCATCCTGCAATAATTGTGCAATGCTGCTCGGCTCTTAAGAATAGAAAGTGTTCAGCCGCTGGTAGGGGAAAATAAACACCCGAGCTCTTCCCTAAATTTGACGCATGTAAGGAGAACGATCGTCGTCAGAAGTGCATTTAGTTTGAGGTTCCGCAGTGAGGCCCCTGCACGCAAATTAGAACGCATCGCTTTTATAACTATTTAGATAACCATTAAAGCTCCATATGACGGACTACATAAAATAACAACCTCACTTCAGTGACTTATTTCGGCTGGTTTCGTTAGGTTCCACTTTCACTCCTCGTGACGCCGATTGGCCTCGTTTTGTCAGCAACCTCATTCATGGTTGCTAATGGCGAACAGGACTTCATCTCCGCTGTTTCACGGTGATTACCAGCTATATCTTTTATCACCATAAATTTAACTTTGAATATAAACCTGATATTTTAGCACTTTTATTCACGAGCACCGTTCCAAGGATTCGCCCTGCGGGATGACATGGTTGTTTTGAAGACCAGACAATTTGAGCAGGAAACTTCAACACCTTTGTCATTTCTTTTGGGTTTTTATCATCTGTTCTTGAAGTAGTAATTTATGTCTGAAAGTCTTGACGCGCTTGCTTCCCAGACAGTAGGTCGTTGAAACTTTCTACTACGCCTCTTGTCATCTCAATGCAGTTGGCCCAAAGAAAGCCAGGCAATCACCGCACCACAACTTCTTTATGGTTAACGTTGATTAGGTCGCTTAGAAGCGGCCATTCCAGTGCGATAGGCTCTGCAAAGTGTGTTGTAATCAATGGCTTCTTTGTGATTCATAACTTGCTGTTATTCAAGTATCAAATACATTGTTCTGGTTTTCTAAAAGTTTCTTCGTTAATTAGAACCCCATTTCAATTCAGTTATTAAATTTATTGCTGTCATTTTTGGTGACGAGATGCAGAAACTCAGTCAACAGCAGCCGTAACGGAATCTTGGTAAAAGTGCCAAGACAGATGTCGCTGTGGGTTGTGATTATGTAGTGACAACTGATGCTACTTGTGAAATAATAGCGGCTTCATCCAAAAGATGGTTAACAGGAACTTAATCGTTTAACTCAGTCTTGGGAATATAGGTCACCGTGACCATCTTGTTTGATTTTTCGTTGATAGGCACGAAGGTGCTTCCAGCTTTTTCTGAAAGCAAGTTATATGGTGACTGATTTATTGGCAGCGGACAGTTTCTTTTCTAACCTACCGTCAGTGAGTTGGGTTTTGGGAGCTATAGCCAACCAGCTTCTACCTACCGAGGACCAAGTCTGGAACTAAGCCGGCTGTCGTAACTGGAGCGTCTTTAGGATTTAAATCTATTTAGCCAGAATACCACCCCCATCGAGGTTAATCGGCTGTATTCGCGCCGAGCTCTGGAAGCGGAACTTACTAAAGGAAAAAACATAATCAGCACCATTGATCCTACCAGAGGATATTATCTTAAGCTACACAAGGTAACGAGCCATTGTGTTTGAGTACATCTTGTTCCGTCTACATGGAATGTCTCCCCCGAAAAGAAGTTCAATTTCATACTGATTCGGAGTCCAAAAGATTTGTGGGCGAGTGTTTTTTGTACAGTGAAAATGGGTGCACCCGGTGTTATTGGATAGTACTCACAGTGGGTGCTGAATGTTGTTGTAATTCTCTGGGCGTCAGCTGAGGCATTGTGGGGATCTTACTTAGGACTCCTCCTCATATCTATCTAGCTAAAAATGAAGATAGCATCTAAGATTTGCTTCATTATGGAAATGCACCTATATGTCTGGCTCATCTATCCAAGTAGTCCGGTTTCGCTGGTTAAAAATATAGATAATAACCCGATCTAAAATTTATGAAGATGCCACCGTAATTTGAAACTATTCTGCTGAAAATGCATTCCATACTAAGGGAAAGTTAAGCACATTCATAGCTCGACAGTCACACTAGCTCAAGTCACTCTACTTATCTAAAAAAAAGACCAGAACATCTGCCATTCTGGAGGCATACTAGAAGAGACTTCGTCTGGGTTCCATGCTCAGCCTCATACGTAGCTGCATTTAGTATGTAGAGCTCCATTTGAAAGGCCTACGTTGAGCTGTTCCAGAGAACATCAATGGCCCTTTGACGATTGGTTTCCGGTTGATGATCTTGTAATATGCATAGGTTGAATTCACTGGCTGCAATATGGACTCATCGGGCAAATAAAGAATCCTTATATCTCAGTAAATTCATTCGGTTAAATCAGCTTGCAAACGAGAGGGACACTTCCGGCTCATTAGTAGATCAATTTTGACCCGGGATGTCAGTTGGCCGAGGCAAAATTCCATTCTAACCAATGGGGTCTTAGAAACTTTAATTAGGCCAATTTCTCCACATTGGGAAAGCGTTGCACGCTTGTTTCATCACTGAAGACATGGAAGCCTCTGGTGACAAGGGAGTTCGTACTGATCGGATGGTGAACGCCTAAGCCGATGGTCTCATCAGGTGAATATCAGTCATGTGGTTTGTTTTATCTGATGGCTGGCATACATGGATAAGCATCTTGTCGTACATCCCACAGAGTATGCACAAAACAAAATTATGTCAACTCTAATGAGATATCGCGCGCTTTCGAATATTTAACTACTGTTGATAGCGGCATCATTTGCTTGCCTTATTTTACCTGTCATTGTCATCATCATGGCTGACAGGAATGCATCAACAATACCGCTTAAATGCCCTAACGAAGGTCGTTTTACTCCGAAGTTCACAAGTGCATGAGAAACTGTCATAGGGCTCAAACGTAGACAGGAAAAGGACAGAGTTCACAACCAAAACTGTTGACCCAAAAGCCTGACCGCAGTGGTACTGGGCGCAAAACTACCGGAGTAGTCCAAACAATGAGCAACAAATCGCCACACTTATTCCACCTCCCAACCCGGAAGGCTACAAGACTGGGTTTGCTGAACTTCTGTCTGTTGGCCAAACTGATAGGACAGGGTCTTTGGATATTGCATAGGCACTGTCCAATACAAATCAGTGGATTGATGGAGTACGCAAACTTTCATACCACAATAAGATCCGGTCTCTCTATGACGAAAAAATAATTGTTGAATGATTCGTATTCATTTCATAAACCCTGTCATTTTTATAAAAATGGTTCTTTTGGAAAACAGGCAAGTCCGCAAGGCCTTATAACTGCCCGTCAGGGGAAAAACAACGGGAAGTGGGATGTATGCTTGTGATTATTATATATAGAATCAACAAGATTTGGCTAGTTGAAAACGGTTGATCAGGTGAACAATTCTGTACAACAAAATTCCATAGAAGAGAAGCCATCATAGTTGTGCTACCAGGAGCACGGTTAGGCTAATCAAGCTTGAAAAAGTCGTCCACAAAGGGGTTTGATTTTTCGGACCCTGTGTAGTTTGGAATAGTTTTTGTGATTACACACGTGATTACACACCGTCCCATCCCTCCAAATTGAGTTATCCATCGGCCAACTGTTCCATCCAGTTTGGATTTTTGAAAAACTCCGGGACCGGTTGATCCATACGAGCAATGATTTTGTAGATTGGTTTCTTCCAAGATTGTTCTGTGTCCTTTCCTGTCATTAGTGCGTTGAAAAACTCGCGCAGTGTTGCTTCGACCACGATTCTAAAATGGTCGGGTACCTGAATAAAAGGGGGACGTAAGTGGACACTATTTAGACCCAATAAGGTCTGGAGTACAACGTAACAAGTTAAAAAGCTTCTGTTTGGAAAGTTCGCAACAAAATTACCACGGGGAGTCTCTATGACTTTTAAGCTAGTCAGGATGGCTTGCAAACGGAAATCATGGCTGTAGGCTAAAGTGCACAATTGAGAAAAGCCTCCAGGGGTGACATAAAGCTGGCCTATTACTTGGATTGAACAGAGCAAAACCGTCTGAAGCACACGCGAATAATGCTCATATTAGGTCGATTATTAACCCTTAATCTGGATATAACGCGATCTCAGTCTGCTACATTTAGCTGGTGTGACTCAATCAGGCCACACTTCGTGGTTTCTCGTACTTCCATGAACAAGCACATCATCAAGTCCTTGACGTGGAAATTATCGAACTCCGTGAAAAATGTGAAAGGTTTATAACATTCGTTTAATAGTCCACATAACTCATTTTCAAGCCTAGGTTAAATCGAGCGAAACCTAGTAAATTGCAGTAAACTTGCTTTATCATTTTGACGATTCGTCAGCATGAGGAAGCTGGTGGTAGCATAACTTATCAGTCGACTAGTTGGGACCAGTCGGCCTCCTTATGATTATATTTCAGCCTTCACTTAAAGCTGATTCATTATTCTCTGCTCAGTGTTAGTCACTGAAATATTCGGTCATGCCTATGCACAAAACGCGAAAAGTGTTCCAAAGCTGATTTGATGAAATCCCTCTACAATGTCCTCCCCAAAACCATCTGAACACTAACGGACAGTCCTGCCGTATTCCCGTTATATGCTGGATGGATTTAGTTTTTCACTTTCTAGAATCAGTAGGTCAGGAAAGTTTGACCCAGTTCCTCCGTTCAAAATAAAAAGTGGCTTGGTTGCGTTTTAATTGGTGGTTACTTGCCAGGTATAAATGCTATCTATAACGTCCAACAATCCGACAGTCCATGTTACTGGTTTTACTTCGGGCTGGTCGATAAATCAGGGAGGTAGTCCTAATAATAAAGTAATAATCGACCAGCTGTAAGACCCTTTTGGTGCCTAGCTGCCACTCTACCCGAAAGAAGTACAAAAGCTGAGATACTGCCGGGTTACCCAAGCCTAGACAGTAGCAGTCAAGATGTGGAGGATGGCTTTGAACCCCACGGACCTTCCGGTGAGTAAGTTCGTGTCTTAACCACTGTGCTTTCTCGAGGTAGACAATCTTGCTGGCCTGATTTACTAGGTAGCTTTTTCTTCATAAACGTATTCTGAAAAATTGCTGCTATGTTCTGGACATATGCATACCTAGATAACACAGTCTGCGTGGTTGGTGACGCTTTGATCAATATAAACCCAAGAGCAGTTGAGCTATCATTGTTTGCCTGTGAGTGTGCCTTCGTAATGTTACTTCAAACCGATCGAGCTTGGCCGGCAGAATAACAGTTATCTCTGTCGCCTGCGCGTACATATTGGGGTCGTGAACAAACATAACGACTAGTTGGGTTATTTTTATTAAATTTTAATAACAATATTATATCGTATACATGCATTTGCAGTGTGGAGCTCCTGCGGAATGCTCTTTTACCTAAATCTTTTGCACGATCACACAAAAACGTCCGGGTGCACATTCTAACCAGTGTGGTCCCACCTTTCCTGTAGTGATACCCGGGGCAGAATTGTTCCCAGTTTGTCAAGAAATGGGAAAATAAAATGGACAAATCCATTCTATCGGGGTGTGTTTTCGTTCGAAGAATTTCAGTACTAGTTCTGAGCATTTAATCGGAACGTCGTGCTTGTAAAATCCCAATCAGGAAATTTGGCAGTACTAGTTCCAAGCATTTAATCAGAACGTCGTGCTTGTAAAATCCCAGTCACAAAAATTTGGTGAACATTCAGCGGAGAACAAGACACCTCATATTTAGCTTCCTATCGCGCAGCGAAGAAACCAGGCATTACGAGTTCCATCAAGACATCTTTAAACTATATCAGCTTATCGTAACCGGTAAAGGACAGAGAACAAATCAAAAGAAAACAGAGCAAGCAAATTTGAAATGAATTCATATCCTCTATGGACTAGAAACCCGTATATGTACCTCTAACTGTTGATTCCTGTTATAGTGCAGGTTCAACGCCCGGTAGAGTTCTGAGTCCGTGGTCACGTGAATCTCGTCCGCTGTGCGTACTCCTTCCGAGATGGCCACACGCGCGAACTTTTCCATTTGGATGTAGTAGAATTCACTGAGGAAGATACCAATAGGGATAGTATAAATAGAGTCCGCATGCGCAGCACATAAAACCATCGAACTGACAAAACCCGCCTCGATGACGTTACAGCACTTGGAATGAACGTCGACGCAACTGTGGGATACTGTCGTGTTTAATTTACTCCTCATCGTCGTGATCTGCCCTTTTCTATATCTTAACATCCGCTGCCATTAGGCCGACCGATAAAGTATAACACCACACCTGTTCTCGCACGGTTGTCAAGGTAACACAGGGGTGTGAATAACTTGAACTTCCATAGAAATTGATATGACACTTGTTGTGTTGCGGAAAGACGTGGGAAGAGATCTTAACGACCGGTTTAATGACTTTCTCTTTCGTTTAATTGTGTTTTTGTTGTTGTGCTCCGTCAGTTATTGTCTCAGTAAACGTTGCGCAAAGAAAGTGGAATTGTTAGATTTCCATCAGTGCATTTGAGATTGTTTTATCAATATGTTGATGAGTTCATTTGGGCGGAAACTACTCAGCACAAGTGTTGAGAAGGCAGCACCAGTATCTTTCATCTTATGAATATTTATTAATTTAACTTCAAGATTAGAAGTGATACTGAGGGATCTAATAGAGGAGTTTAAATTTCAGTCTACACAGTAAGAGAGCGAGAAACCGAAAATGTCGAAAGCAGCGGTGGATAGAAATTAATTTAGAACACATTCATTCAGATAGAGAAAACGCCACCTAACTCAGCCAAAGTACTTATTTCTCCTTGAAAAATCCTAGTGTTGAAAGGCAAACCCCCCTACATGGTACACTCATTGTGCAAAAGTAAGTTTCCTATACTCTCCAAGAACAGCCTAGACTTAGATTCATTTGGAGAACATCACAAACGAGCGATTCAGCTGACCCCTAGATGAGTCTGCAATCACTACTGATCACTTGTTTTAATTAGTAATGTTCCAAAGTGGCGATTTAAACCTCTTCTCAGGATCGTCAAGCATGATTTCTCCAAAACATATGGACCGAACACACAAACACATATTTAACTTTCGCAGTCGGCTGTACAATGGAAGCAAAATACTTATTTATTGAGGTATTGCGATATATATGGTGATCCCGGAAATGAGTTCAGGACGATTTTCTGCTGAAATATTTCACCGTACTCTGCAAATGCCTTCAAAAGGATTTAACGAACGGCAATCAGCGCTGCACTGGGATGCTTTGTCGTGTAACTCGTGCTTCAATCCACGGTTCAGTCCTGTTCGCGTTGCGGAATATTTTAGTCATGAACGCCATTCTTCGACAGCCAACGACTGGTTCTGCCCTTCTATTCTAGTTCATCAGCTAAGCACAATCCTTCAGGTCTTGATAACATTATGTTCCCACATGAACTCAAGTAGCGAACAGCTTAATAAGCATGAAACTTCCATAATTAATGCCTCATCTCGTGCCGTTTTAGTTGTGAGGCTAGACAATTATCCAGCTTGGAACACTCGGCTTTTGTCCACTTTGCTTGGAACTGACCCCACCGAGCAATCCGTATTCTGGTCGGCTTTCAGTGGAACACACTGAACTTACAGAAATTATTTCTCGCAAGGCACACAGGCAGCTCCAACATCGAATCCCACTACGTCTACCGAGTGAAGATCTCAGTGTCCCCTGATTGGTCAAAACCGAGGTTGATGACAAATCATCCACAATGTCCGACAACGTTAACTCACCCTGCGACCTTGAGAAGAGGGGAAGTGCAAGGCTCATGGATATAATGTAAATTTGCAGGAACGGTGAGCTCCGTGAAAACAGGTTACATTATTAGCTTGGACCAAGACCCAGTCGAGATTTTGACTAAGATAACGGACGCACACGTTCCTTCTGACTTTTTTCTGTGACCCCCTAATTGTTTGGATGATTTGTGTGAGAATCACGCAGGCCAAAAAAATCTTAACCAAATAGTGAAACCTGGTTATTTTGTTAGAATACAGAATAGTCTAAACTTGTCAAATACGCCTATTGAGAGACACTGGCGCCCAACTGTTAAGGACCAATGAGACACGCTAACACACAAGTCAGCAGTTCTGAGTTTGATAATTCAATCTACTCTGAGTGGAGACTGCACGACTTATCGCAAATCAGTGGATTGTCAACTTCTGTTAACATCCCTAGAGTAAAAGATTCTTGAATGAACGGTATTACGTCAACTGTAGGCTGGCAAATCGCATTGAAATCGCAGCTGCCGTGCGACACCAGATAACGATAAAATTTCATTCCACAAGTGAAATCAGTCTTTCGTAATCTGCACTTATTTACTCATTTCAGTTTTGTTTTAACAGCAGATTCACATTAATCTCAGCAAAACCTCTGGTTTTTTCTGATTCTTCGGCTAAATCCGCTACATAAAGGTCGTCTTATGTTTCAGTTGGTAGGATTTTCAAAGGAGATCACAGCATATTTTCTTCAGGGAACACTATTCAAAAGGTCGCTGAAGACCGTCCGACAACCCACACCCCGTTTTACGTTCTTGAATACACCAGCTAGGCGCAATCCCGGAATTTCGCTAGTCAAATAAAAATTTGAACCTAAATTTGACACAGTTTACACCAGCTGAATCCTGTTTGAATCTCTCGGGGACTGCACCTTCCTGATGAGCCCGGAAAAAGGTGAAACCCGTCGTGGGCTGTCGGGAAGTTCTCAACAAACTTGTGGGTTTTCTTCCTTCAAGAAATCGGTACTTGTTGAAAAGCTAATATTTCCTATTCTGATGTCTCATCTGTAAAGAAACCTTCCGGTTACTGGCTGAGCCCAGTACCACCCGACCACAAGTGGCTGATGAGCATTTCTACAAATTCATCTCATGTGATATGCATGAGTGAAAGATGGTCATTTATAAGAACGACGTATATAAAGCAAAGACAAGCGCAACAGTAGCCCGTTATAATATGAGTGACTGTTAGCCGTGTATGAGGCACCAGGAACGCAAATCGACCTCCTCCATCTACCGACTTTTGGTCGAAAAGTCGCTTTATACATCTCAACTGAACGGTAATCTGCTTAACCAATGAAGCAAAAGCCGAAGATTGTCGGTGCCTCCTGAGAGCCTTCTACAAGCGTTGACAAATCTTACAGATGAGTTAGAAGCTGGGTGTCAAAGAAGAGACAGAATAGTCTAAGATATCCATGCCGTGACTTTCTGCTTAGATGATTGATATGCTATCAACTGACCCGATATTATGCGTGGTTTTGAGCAGTTTTACCACCGCTGATGCATATCTCTGTGTTGTGTGCTGCTGAAGAATAGATCAGGTGAAATGCAGAACTAGTCGTTGAAGCTAGTGAGTAACCATTAGGTCTGCAGCTTCCTAACGGGCTTAAGATCCGTGTGTAGGTGAACAAAATAGGCAGCTGAATCTCTCGTTTACCATAACTTGGTGTGTTTCATCTAGATGGCCTCGTGTTTCATTTGAGGTGCATTTCAAGAGATCGAAATATTTTCTTTTAGTTGACACTACTTATAAGCTTTTACAAAAACTCTTCGTCTGCTAACAAATGGTCTCTTTCCCTTGGATGTCTATCTAATGGACCTGGTCCCCGGAATTCTATCAGGCTTATCACATAGTTACACAACAAATTTTACGCATGTGCGTGTGTGGATAAAGTCACTAAGTTAACAACTGACTTGGAGTTAATGGGAGAACCAAGTGCGTCTCAACGGAATCTTCCGTGTGTGTGTGTGTGTATGCTACAGTTCTATCAATACATTGACCAAAACTTTTCATAGATCTCATGTGTATTAACACAGCGAAGACGTGTAAGGGCTCTGGAACTACTTGGAAATTGCGCAGATGAGCTAACTTCCAACATAGTAGTTGAGAAACACTAGTTTATCAGAACACAGCAAACCGAAAAAGTCAAACGATCGAAAGTGTATGGGTTCAAGTGCTAGCTTCTCAACTTTCATTATGTAGGGAAGCGAGTTCCCAAACAACTTTTAGGCCATTCGGAATGAAACGATGTGGAAAACGTCTTTCGTTGTATTTCTCACACATAAGTTGTCGCAATGCATCTCAGCTAACGTATTTCTCATCATCAGAAGTGGATAGCCGAACCAAAGCTTGGACCATTTACAACGAGTTATTGAAACCCCACCATATAGTTATCTGGTTTAGAATACTATCCTTGATACTCACAAAAGTCTGAACATTCCTAAGTATAGACGTACTACACTACTCATAAGGTTGCTGAAAATTCTTCGGCAGTCCATGAGCCCTCGTTGGGACTCATCAGGTAGGCGCAGTTCCCAAGTGTCCCTCAAGCTTATGTTCTACTTGAGCCCAAATTGCACGAAATTAGCAAACTGCACTTATTTGCAAGTATTTATTCATATGCTGAATTAACACAACGCCATTCCCACATGGCACAAACAGCCAGTTCATTCGACTGCTCTTTCTTCGTCTCAACTCAGCTTACGACTTCCGGTGTCGTTTTACCACACTGGCCAAATTGTCCGTCTACGACAAACCTTTGCTCACCATCCATCATATGATTTGTGTCTATTGTTTTATTCCAACACTCTGTCCTTTTGTATGAGACCACCGAAACACATGCACCCATTAGTGATGCCCGCAGATTTCCGGCCACATTAAACAACGACGTTTAAGTTAATGATCCCACCGCTGCTCACCCACGTACCCTCTTCTACCAAGCCCATCCTCCCACCCGTCGATCGATTCCATCATAGAGGCTGTAGAAGCTGAGAAAATAGATTAGTAGGACACCGTGTTTATGTTTTTTGCTGTTGACAAGAGCCAGACAAATCCATTCACGGATTTCTTCATCTTAATGCACTACAATTTTCCGGGAAAAACGATAAAGAAAACAATTACTCTCTGTCTGACTGGGTACAACACAAAAACCAGAGTCTATGATTTGCCAACTCTCATGCTTAGCTCAATAGGGTATACGTGGTAGAGTCATTCTCATCAACATCCGTGGGTGCGGAGGTGTGAGACGGGAGTCTTCAGGAGGCGGAACTACTTTCCAGAGAACGTCGACTTGTTTGTTGGTGACAGTGGTCTTTTTATGTTCCGAAGTAATTCTGGCATCTGTAAAACCGTGTGGTGTTGTTTCTGCAGTCAGTTCTGCGCTAGAGAAATCATTTTCCTTTCGGGAGATAGCTTCATTAGGAAGTTGGCTGAGTAGTCCTCATCCTTCAAAGGGAGATATCCGTCAATCATAGTTTAGTGGAAAACTCATTTTGAAGGGAATCCCTAAAAGACAAACCTGAGGTGCTATTCAGTGAACAGCTAAATGGTGTAGCCAGGATATCTTCATTTGGCCTACTGTTTGTAGCCATATCCGTGTCTAAAGTAAGAAACCACAGTATTGGCTGACGCAAAACAATCTTTTAACGATTATGGTGGACGCTGGTAAGGCTTGTATACAGTGTACTGCATCAATTGATTTTACCTCGAATATAAGCGCGTTTACCATTATAGCCTAACACCATTGCAAGGATTTTCTAAGAGGATTTTAATTATACGTACTACACTACTCATAAGGTTGCTGAAAATTCTGCGACAGCCCACGACCGGTTTCGCCCTTCCACTTCGGGCTCATCAGGTAGGCGCAGTCCCCGAGTTTCCGTCAACTTTATGTTCTACTTGAACCCAAATTGGACTGATTTCGATAAATACACTCATTTGCAAATCAATTTGGTTTTTGCGAGAGACTCACCTGGAACCCAGCTGAATCTCCTGTTTGTGATGTTTCCAGGCATCCATATGAACTATTCTAGAGTACTGAAAGATTTGGCAGCGTCCTCCTCAGTGGGTGGACACAGTGATGTTTTAACCAATTTCAGTTTTTTTTAAACTTTTCAAGTCACTGGTTCATAACTTTCATACACGAAATTATCGCTCATCCTGGGTTAGGTGCATTACGTAAACAGTAAAATGATAGATAGAGTGTATTTCTGAAAAAAATACATAGAAGAATTCCCCTTCAGTTGCGATTTAATGCGCGTTCCCTTCGAAAACGAACTACTCCAAGGAGATGCTTATGCTGATAGTTTCGCTAGACTTGGGCGATCGGTGGACATGAAGTAATGTCTGTATGATGAAATGGATGCCAGAACAGGGGAACTAGCTTGTCCCTTGGGGGAAGTGCAAGAATCCCAGAGTCGGTTGGCCCTGCACAGGACGTGTTTAGCCACAAAAACTCTCGGCACGTTCACCTCTAAACGGATCTTAGCTTGATTGTTTTCAACACTAGCTGTTAATCCATGCATTACAAACTTGGTTTGACTGTCATTAACATGTTTTCGTGAAGTTCTCATCGGGACCCATACTGAGCCAGCTCGACAGTAATACTTACCGGAAATTGCTAAACCACTTTACCAATTGAGCTGTGTTGTTCTTGTAAAACTTCACGTCTGGAAAATACATCTTGATCAGAGTAGAGTTTGGATACCGCGTATAGAAGAACATGAGCTTTGCTTTGCGCAGATGCACGGGAGTCAAAGTGCTAGTCTGGATGAAGGGAAAAGAACAAAGACGGTTTGATGGTGAAAAAACGATAGATAAAGAGATAAGTGTACACGAAACATCCAATTTCCCTCTCCCATTAGACTGTACATCCCAAGGACAAAAATAGTCTACTTGAATGACCGTCATCATACAACTGACCTCGGTCTTCGCGATGATTCCCCAGTACCAATACACCTCCAAATAAGTAGTATCTGCTCAACTTCTGAGAATCAAGTCTGGGGGGATTTTCGCTTCACACTAGCCGCATTCATGTTAGTTTAAGGGAAGCTTTTCTACTTAACACCGATTAGACGACCTTAACCTTTGTTGGGAAAACGCAAGAAAAAGGGCATGCGGGATGTACTAGATGTCCTGCTTTCTCGGAACATTAGGATTTATGAATATCCCGAGGGTTACGCTCCAATCCGATCGACATTGGTGAACCATAAAAGATTACCTCACATTGGAAAACAGACGATTTTCCACAAAATAATTGGAGGCCATTTCGCCACATCATGTGCCCCGGAAAACAAAAGTCGAAAACAAAAGTATCATTCAGTGCTTAAAATTATACCGAGCTGTTATGATGTTATGCAGACCTGAACGACTTTCTTCTGCTCCAATTTACACCTGCGTTAGTAAAAAAAAAAGTACCTATGCACTTGCTGCCTTGTCAAAAAAACGCCTTTCTGCGTGTCGACCTCCTTCAGAGTTTACAGGGATAGTGGGTTGAACCTGCACCATCGGACTGAATTCCCACCTTAGTGCACCACGTAGACAGGTGATTGTATCTGACCCGTAGGTCTTACGCGTGTAATCTGGCAAGCCCTTCATTCATTGATTCAAGTTTTCAACAAAAAAACGCCGTTAAATATAATCTTTTTCTAGGAACACCCAGTGTTCTTTATTTTGTCCACTAGGGGGTTGTGCCGTTCATTGGGACAACTTCAAGTCTCCCAAAGTTTTCTACGATATCTTGCAAGGTCACATTAGTTCACATTCAATTTCTGCTGGATAGTTACATGCCTGGGAGTTTTTAGTATTGATATTTGGGAAAATGCAGCTGACAACCGCAAAACTCCTAATTTGTCCACAAGTTCTGTTGTACCTGCGGATCTGGATACTTCAGCGGTGCACACCAAGATCTTTGAGAACATCGTCCGTCATGTTAAAACCTACCCAACGTTAAAGTTCGAAATTCACTAGGCTACGAGATCGTACATTTTGTTGAGTTGTCAGCGACTCTGCTTTTATTTCTACCCCCCAACTTGGCTCTTTGCTACCTGGATTTCAATGATTTGAGCGAAAGTTTCAGATTGTTTACTGATCAATCGAGTGAAGATTGGTTGCACGATGGAGCTTGCCTCTTTGGCGCCTTATACCACATAGCGTCATCATATATGTATTCTGTGCTCCGCTAGAAGGCTTTGAAGCGTTAACAGTATAAAATTCCAAGAGACAAATTCTCAGACCACTGAAGAAACCCAGGACTACGAGATGCCACTTCTTAGCACCTCAGACAGGCAAGAAAGTTGAAACAACCCGTTTGAATTAGAAGCTAAACAGTCTTTTGAGGGCAGGAACCAGCGTCGATCTTGCTACCAGGCTTGGTGTTATTTCTCAGCCAAAACTTTTGTTTACATAGGAGCTTTGGCATGAACGTTTGTACGGCAGTCGCTGAAATTTAGATACCACTGGAGCCGTCCACAGTCTTTGTTGGAACTAATTTCACGCTACATACTCGAGGAGAAAAGTTAGCACAATGGGAATTTACAGATTCAGGTCGAGTAAGATTAAAGCCGTCAGTTGGCCACTACGGGAGTGAGAGTTTGACACAGGGATCAGTCTGTACACAGCATAGATTTGTGGCGTTTGACAATAGCCATCTCTAGGTGGAATTAGAAGCAGAGCAATAAGTAATTATCAGGTTTTTGGCACGAAAAGCCCCACGCACATGAAGTACAACAGATGACACTGGGGGCTGACGCACATGACTTACGGAACCACTGTCTTTGTGCGGCTCTTCAAAACACCTGTTCCTGTCTACATGCCTTTGGAAAGCAAATCTTCCTGGCCCTGTGATGTAGGGCTGTTACCAGTCCATACTTAATTGTTGTCATGCTAAATAAACTGCTGTGTCCGTGTACACAGCGCTTCATTATATCATCCGGTCTGTGTCGTAACACTGCGTCAAGAGACGTTTTTCCTCCATGAAGAAAGGTAGGTTTCCGTTTCACTCATTCAACTGCTCTAGAAGCTGTCCTACATTTTGTATACTGTATGCATGCCAGAATGCCTATTTGAATCAGTCCTGAATGGCTTCCCATGTCTCTCCATCGATCCGGGTTTATGGTCTACCGCTAAAGCTAAGATTCGCACTTACAATGTATCTTGCTCGATTAACTAAATCAAGAGTAGCATGCTCGTTCTGGGTGTCGTTTCCTGATTTTTAGCTATTGTTATATTGCTCGCCTTGTTTCTCGTAATCGTACTCTTTGAAAGATAAACGATACTACTGTTACCTCTAATTTTACTAGTAGTAGTGGCGCATTCACAGTAAGTTTACGATACTATACCATGATGACATTTACGAAAAAAGGGAGCCCCAGATGATTCAATCCATTTTTCGATTGGAACACTGGTGAACACTCATTCGTTACACAGTAGTGTATGCATGTGTGTGTGGGTTTGTTCACCTTGGTTGTCATTTCGCTTTACCCACAGACCGAGTCAGCCTTAATCGCTTGTTCACATACTCGGCTCCATTCCAGGTTCTTCTTGGTTCTCTCTTCCTGTCTAGTGGCCAATAGTTTTGGCAATCAGCAACACACCAGTCAGCAAGTCAAGCCCTCCAGAGTCACAGTAACCTATTAGTTACTGACGTCAGAAAGCTGGCATCTTCTTGCTCACCGATTAGATAAGCGACTAACTCATAGGTCATTTGAAAACAGTAGTTGGTTTTACCGGAGATTTTGACGGGATTTGGCTAAGTCTATGGTTTATGCTACTTTCCTTCGTGTGAATTTGCTTTACAAAGGCCGTGTAATGTTTCCGTTGGTACGATATTGAAGATTTCGCAGTATCTTTTCCTGCGTATTACTTTTCCAGCGTATAACTCATAAGTCTGCAAAAGACTCCTCGAAAGTCTGCGACCAGCTTCGTCCTTTCTGTGTGCAGCGCATTCAGTTGATGAAGCGTAGCATGAAGTATTAATTCGTTTCACTCTCATACTAAAATCAAATCAGATTGTCAGTGAGAGCATCTCGCGAAATACATACATTTCGGGTAACAGTAAGATATAAGCTTGATAGAAACTCAGGGACCGCGTCTACCTAATGGATCTGAACAAGGGCAAAGCCAGTGGTAAGTTGTCGAAAAGTTTTAGGCAACCGTATGTGTCGTAGCTCGAAGTCGTTCTCAAGACAGTGGTCGATGCTCGCCTGCTGGTGCTGCGTACCGTTTCTTCAAGTTGTTAGGAAGGCATTCTTTTACTTGCATTGTACTGCAACCGCGGGGGATTGGCAAATTCAACGAGCAAAACAAAGGGCGTCCAAAATGCCTACTTCTTGTTTGCGTACGTTCATCTCGAAGCCCTCATTTCAAATCCACAAACACACACTGGTGGTCGGGGAATGCGTATCTATATTAACAACTGTCTTCATTTCTTACTCAGTACTATTAAACATTGAAATGTCCAATAATCCAGCCGATCGAAATAGATCAATACCTGACTGATATACTGACAAACTTGGATCTACTCCCCTTACACTGGGCAGTCATGACTACAAATCCAGAGTTCAATATTGTACGAAGGAACTAAACAAAGAATTCCTTATCGTCTACCGGAAGCAATCGTTTTTTACGATGCCAGAAAATAAGGGAAATCTCTAACAACCAACCAACTTGTAACTAGTGAATGGTTGTCTATGCCCAAGTACAAGCACAAACATGAAATCACAGAAGTGGTGGTAACGCATCATTTTAACACTGCTGCCGTAAGCTGGAACACACAAGTCGAGTTAAGGCATCAGCAACGTTTTTCTCCTTATCGGCGCCGACACCGACATGCTCTTCCGCATGGTCCCAAATTCCGGCATCCTATAAAATCTGCGGAAATATGTCTTCGCTGGGTGACACTCCGTGCATACCTAAAGGCTCATTTGCATCTCTGGTCGCTTTTGTACGTCAATTCTTAAAATCATCGTGTCGTCGCCACCACCTTGTCGTACCGTGATCAGTCTTGCGCCCTTGTGTGCGTGTACGCGCGACAAAACAAAAGAAAACTCGAAGGTGATTGCTAACCCACTCAAACGGAAGTTGTTCAGAGACGAAGAAGGGGGCAACGCGTGTGTGTACTCGCGCATACACACGCAGGAAGGTACCGAACTCCACCCACCTGACTTACAGAGAATTCGGCATTCGACAACAGGAAACTATTGGCAACCAGGTTAGAAGAAATGCAGAAGTTGTTTCCGAACGCGGTCGTAAGTATTGTTAGTATAGGTGCCAAGGTTAGTGGGGATGGCGGGATGACGAGAAGCACTGGAAGAAGACAGAATTGAAGGTTTGTTGAAGATTTGTTGTTAGTGGTTCGTAAGACAATACAAGAGCAGTGGCGTGTTTGTGTGTTAAGGCGTTGCTTGTGTGTCGGGCCGGGGAATTTGCATCCACAGCACAAATGGCTTCGATGTGTTTGGTTGAGAAACTCTGCGTGAGCACGAACGATACCGGCCGGATACGTGAAGGAGTGAACAAAGAATCGAAACTTGCAGATTAACAACTGAAGAATGGATATCGTTTTTTTGCTTTGTGTCGGTAAAGCCGAGACTGACACTGGGTACCGCTGTGTTTCGCTGCTTATTGACAAGTCAGCATTGGGTTGAAGTACAAAAAAACAGCTGGCCAACATCCCATTCTCCAATGCGACTTATTCAACACTTAGCATAGGCAGTATGCGGCTCAGACATTTTTTTAATTGTTACATCTGCCTCTCTTGAAGCAGTTAAGTCGAGAATGATTTTTGGCCAAATCAAGTCCTTTTTTATGAAAACGGTCCATTTACAGATTGATATTCAAAAGAACAGCTTGTGATCTAAACACCTATTCAAACAGGGTCATTTGATTGGGATCAATGCGCGGCGGATGAGTAGCGACAACGTCTTAATCTCTCCTGTAGTCCAGGGCATAATAAAAGGTAAAAAACATACACTCTGGGGCAAAAATGTGGTTGCATTACCTTCGTTTGGGTGTCCACCTATCAAATAAATCCAACCAAAAGGATATAGAGACTATCTTACTCTATTTTTCTTGGAATCGTTTCTTTACCAGACATCTATATTTAGCCGATAACCAAGAAAAACCACCATGTAGGGCAAATTAAAATCAGAATTTACTTAAATTAAATCTAATTAGCACCACGAAATTAGGTAGTCAGTATATGGTCAAATCTACTCAAAAAGCATACGGTTCAGTTGGTTCACCCAAAGGCTAATTTTAATTCTGTCAAACCGTGTGCTGTTTGATGAGTACATCCTACACCTAGTGAGGGGTTAGTTTCCATTTAGGGTGCTTCACTACGCTACGAGTATTCCCAACGAACTATAATGATGCCTCAACTTGGGGTCATTCAATCGACTCCATGCGCATGTGATTACCAGGTGTATCAGTTCAAATGCTTCCGAGGTGACACTTTTTTGAGCACCTTGGCAGCTCTGTTTGTTATGTGAACGCTATACAAGAATAGAGGCACAGTCAGCTTTGGAGTGACGTATTTGCTCCAGTTTTGTTTCCACAGGTGACTCACTTAAAATCCAGCTGAATCTATCGTTTATGATGTTCCCCTTCAAGTAGAACATAAGTTTAACGGGAATCCAGGGACTACGTCTACTTGCTGAGTCCAAATAGGGATGGAGAAACCGATCGTGAACTGTCACTCTTCACAAAACTTACGAGTAGTGTACTGCATCTAACCTGTTTTCTGTTCTTGTCCTTGCTGAATCTGCCAATGTCACAATTTAGAGAACGATCGGGTGACTGGTTAACTGTTCTCCGAGTGTGGCATCCTCGGTGCGCAATGGAGTGTGTGCCACGATCGGCGAGCATATCAAAAGCCAGATGATCAAGCACTAGTAAACACATCCGATCTAGCAATACTTTGACATTTGGTTTATCAGCATCGCAACATAACACGGGTGAATGCTGCTTGTGTTACAAATGCTAACCATCAGTGTGGAATAATTTACTCGCGAGTGAACACTTTCGCCTGTTCAGATGTGATAACTCAGGTTAGTCTGGAGTGCGTTCATGGCTTAGTGGTACCACCCTGGATGTCCGGAGTTCAAACCCGACGCGGCTAGGAAATTATACTACTGATGAGCTCTAATAAGATAGAAACACACATCCAGTGTTTCTCCCGTTTGGATTGCACTCACCAGAATAATCGCCTCAAGGCACTAAGATGACTGTTCAAACGAGTCATTTTAAAGTGAGTTTATTCATCCTTGTTTTACAGTCACAAAACTGGAAGCTGAACTAAATGGCTGTTGTTTTGGTTTAGCTCGTGCTTCTGAAATTTCTAGGAATCTGTCTACTTGTGAATAGTCAGATATTTTGGCCATTTTACGATTCTCACAGAGGACATGATGACTGCCGAACTGTAGACTTGAAGATTCTGCAATTAACGTTACGAAACCTGGAGAAGGGTTAGTGCTGGAAAAGCCTATGTCGCGGTCAGTCTCATATACCAACACCAAGCTTGCTTTTGATGCATATAAATTTAATCGGTCCTTGTTTGGTTAAAAACCTGAGTCTGAAATCGTAAGGAACCTGACTGCTGATGCAAATATGATGGTTCTCCCAACTTGACTGCATGGATGGGACTCACTGCCGTCCACTGTTGGGAGGTAGAGAAGCAAACTCTTAACCTGAGTATCGGTGAGTAAATAATTACACTCCCACTAGATCGATCCCACTCAGGATTGACCGGTCCTGGTTCTTGAATTTTAGCATGCTCATGCAAGATATGTCACTATTTTCCCCATAAATGGTTTGTCATCTAAAAACGCAAAACAAAACGACTGAAATGTGAAACAGTGTACCGAATAGATAAAACGAATGTTCTCCCAGAGTAGGACTCGGGTTTTCCTGAGAGCAACTTCTATCTTGATCCAATTTGCCTCAAAGAATTTGGTGAGACTGTTGGAACGGAAGCAAAACGCACCAGTCTGGAGCGTTCTATGTTGCGAAATTGCCCCGCTTGAGGGTACAAGGATACAACACAAATAATCAATAGGAAGATCAATGAATCGTGTAGGGTGAACACATCTCAATCGTGAACGAATATTGAACGGGCTGACTGACTGATCGATGAGCGAAGCAACTCAAAACATTTGTCAGCTATTCCCTGAATATTCCCTTCATTTTAATAACCGCATAACGATTGGTCTGTCCATTCGATTGCGCATGGTATACAAAATAACGTACGTGCACAATGTCGCATAAAATGCAAGTCTACCGAGTGTAAGAAGATAAATTATCTGGAACACACCAACTTCCGAAAAAAATGGCTTAGGTGTAACAAAACTACGAAAGTTGTTGCTGGCCACTTAGACCAAGTGTGCATAATTATAAAATACTAGAAACCTCCAAGAGGTCATGCAAAATCTTTGTGGACACGTTACGTTACGTTATCCATTCGGGCCCGACCAAGAGTTGAGCCCACAGATGAGAAATTGTTTTGCTCCCCTAGTGCAGCTTTTACAGAAACGAAAAGAATTCCCGGTTTCCTGCTCTGTGAACGGTCAATAAATACAGTTTCAAGCTATGTGTTCCACATGAGTGATTCCTGGATTCACTGCAGAAATGACTGAGAATCCGTAATACACTACTCGTAAGTTTACTGAAACCTTTTTAAAAGTCGACGAGCGGTCTCCTTCTGCTTGGAACTCACCAAGTGCCGTCGTACCAAACGGAATATGAAGTCGCCTAGTGCACTACACTTAGTTGAATACGGATGCCATAAAAGAGAGGTTCAAGGTGAGTCTCTCCATCCGATGTTTTAGAAGTGTGACCAACAACCAGCCTGTGGAGCCGAGGCATCCTCCGTAAATTCGTGACCTACCTTAAGGCGTTGTATGCCAACTCCCGAGGATGTGTGAGGGTCTCCTGGAAGCTCTTGCCTGAGTTCACCGCATCAGGTAATATTCAGCAAGGCTCGCATCTTTTACCTCTCCTGTTCAACTTCACTTATACGATTATGAATGACTTTCTACCAGCCTCTAACTCCTGTGGAGTTGAAGTGCTCTCCGGGATATTCACTCACAGATATCGCGTATGCAGACTAAATAGCTCTTCTTGGATCTGACGCCGTCGTAATGCAAATAATATTGAATAATCTAAATAATTTTACCTTACGGTTCAGCATGCGCTTCACACCTCCAAAGTGCAAAATACTTCTACAAGGCTGGCTGAGTTCAAACCCTAAACTCATTCTTGTGGATGAGCCGATTAATGTAGTAGACAAATTTGTAAACTGTATCAGCTGTATCAGTCCCGGTGGTCTCGCAGAATATGAAGTTTCCATCCTGATTGGGATGGCCAGAGCAGCTTTTGTGAACCTGTGTCACCTGTGGCCTGGATCGTGACATCAGCTTATCCATCATGGGTCGAGTTTACAATGCTGCGGTGCACCTCACATTATTGTATGGGTCAGAAGCCTGGCCGCTGCACGTCGAGGACGTCCACTGTTATCATCGGAACACCGCCCGAGTCTGATGGGAACATCGGATCAGTAATGCTGAAGTAAGTCGGGTGATTTTCGGAAGATATAATTCGTCTACAATAGCTGAACTGATCACACTCCACTGGTTGCGCTGGTCTGGCTAAGTGCCGCGTACGCAGTCGACCGAATTCCTAGAAGGGCTCTTTTCGCACAACCGCGTGAAGAGTGAAAACGAGTCAGAAGAGCTTAAACGATGACTTGGCAGCGAAGTAGGAAGACCATTACCAGCAGACTCAGTTGGGCTGGTTCCCGGGTAGGGACCGAGAGACCGACACTAACCACATCAATGGCTAGAAACACTGCCAGACATGGTCCAGTCATGCTCTCAACGACTCTCGTACATCCAAGATATTGCCTTCAATGTCTAGCTCCTCTCCTGATCTTCTCATTGAAGACCCTTTATTTACGCATCAGTTGTTTCAGATACCGCCTCCAATACATAGCTATTTACCCCACCTCCCAAAACCATCAGTGAACGAAACTGTGACAGCTAGAACCACCGTATGGCATGTACGCGGTTCTTACAACTGATAATGATGTTGATGATGATACTGTAATAACATGAGCAAAAGACGTAAATCAAAATTACACGTCAATAGAGCAGCAATGATTTGCCATGTGGGTGTCGATTCCTTGTTTGGTGCCGAAAATCGATAACAGATGTTTGTGTTCCGTGAACAGCGTAAATTTGTATTCGAGCAACTTGAAAACGTGCTAGCATTTAAGTGGAACAAATCAGTTGGTATCACTCGCAGGTCAGTGGCTTTGATAAACACTACCACTGACGTACAACATGCGGGAATTCTTCCGGACACGTTTGGTTTAGTCTTGCCACAGTATTTAATCTAAGTTTGAGGTAACCAGCACACCGATCTCTCCGGTGGGGAACAACCACAACGAACAAAGCCTGAGACAGGTCTCCTTTCGTAACGTTCCCAAAATAATAGCCATCTGACGAAATGGCGGCTAATCGATTGAGGGAATTCGTGATGCCTTTATGTCCGAATTCTTCTTGGATGCTTGGAAGTGTAGTTACCTCAGAAGGGATGAAATAGGCCAACATCAGGTCGCTTTTCCATCCACTCTTCTTTTTAACTTAAGGCTTTAAACATAACTGAATAAACTTTGTGGTTGTAAGGCACCAAAAGTATCAGTGCCAATACTGATGTGGATGATCTGACAAAAAAGGCCGGTTCAGATTCCTGATTCGTGTAAAGTCCACATCAAAGGTGGGGGAAGAATTGAACTCGAGTTTCGCTCTTATTAGAGCTACTCAGCAATGCAAATTCACCGGCCACGCCGGTGTTTGAACTCCACACGTCTGATTTGCGAGGCGAGCGGGTCACCACTACTTCACCAGCACACGGTGTACTCATCCGAATTTTTACGTCTGAACAGGTGAACATGTCTCACGCTTCAGTGATGTGAGCGGAAAGCCCGACGCCTCAAACGACGACCCAGTAACATACCTTGGCTGTGTTGATCGACTGGCCCGGCAGTCAGAACTTTCCAGTCAGGTGGCTTTACAGACCTAAAACCTGCTGGAAATATCTTGTTTCAGGTGTTGGTGGTTGCAGGATTTTGTAGAATACCTGAATGACGCACGTTTGAACGATAGCCCACCTGTCCTGGTGCAATCATTCATTCGAGTCCAAACCAAATGTGGGGGAAGTACCGCAATTGAGTTTCGCACACACTAGAGGATATCAAGTTAGCTAGGATGAGGAAACCTTGTCCCACTTATGACACCACTCAAAAGAATAAACATGACATTTTTTGACAGATGCATTCATCTGCATCTCAATTTGATTTTGACGGGAGACTCAAATGAGTCTCTCGCTTATGATGTTCTTAAACAACTACATGTGTTTCACCAGGCCGCCTCATTTTTCAGTTGATACGATATTCGAGATATCGCAATAGATTGCATAGACGTAATACGCTACTCACAATATTGTTGATGAGCCCCAACAAGGGCGACACTGGTCAAAGAGTTTTCAACAACCTAATGAGTAGTTTCCTTTATGAGTAATATTTTTTATTCCAATAACTACGATACAGGCAGCTAGTCCACACCTTTCAGATCAACCTCATTCTCCCTGTTTGTCGAAAATACACACAGGTGGTTTTTCTGCCTCTCTTCTCTATCCTCTTCCATGTGTTATCAAGGGCAGTATCTCAACCACAACGAAAACAAATAATAATGCATATTGTATGGGATTTCATATCCCATGGGCTTAAGACGTTCACATGTTGAAGAACCGTACGGTGAGAATGGACGCGTGGCAAGATGCGCACATTCGACACACTGAATACATTCTATCCGGATTGTCAGCGGAGACTAATTTCTCAGTGGACGGTGAAAAAAATGTGATATGACGAAATTTGAAGAAACGTGCTTGAATGCGATATCCAACTACACGTGAGTTAATCAACCATAAATCTGAATTATGTATGCATTGCAAAAAAGACTGATGGGTAGCCTTTCTGAGAGCTAGGTGAAACTTGACCCGTAAAATTTATATCTACCTTTTCGGCTTCACTTTTAACCGTTATTATTTGTGAAGAGAACGCGCACACTGTAACTGGCTTAGGATGTGTTTTTGTCAAGTACCTAGGTTATCCAACGTAGTGAATTGCTAAAATAAGCAAACTGGTCTTAAAATATGGATGGCAGGTTTTCAAATTATTTTAGGAAGTTGTGATAGCTTTTTGCACTAACGACAGGCTTTATTTTCTTCTAAACCAGCACACCAATCACTTTATTAGCTTAATTTTCAATTTGTTTTGTAACTGTTCAAACTTCGCAACATTTAAATACAAAAAAAGGTGTGATAGTGATGAGAAAATTTTACCAGATAAACACAAAGTGGTACTTTCCAACCCGATTTGTACCATAGAACTTCGTAGCTTGTTTCATGAGCACATTACGAGAGCATTTCCTCCCGTAAAGTTTTACTCAGTAATAAGAAATATTTCGAAATGTGAAAACTACTTATCAGTAGCAAGTAGAAGAATGGGTCCACTGTAACTGAATCATTAGTGTTTTACAGATGCAATCCAGGACAATAAACCTTAAGCAGTACATGATACTGTTTTTATTTTAAAAAAATAATATCGGTTAGTTGGGAAACTGTACAGAGTTTTTGTTTGGTTCTATGGTTGGCAAAAATGTATTCGAAACGGTGTTAACTCGCTTCCTCGATTTAAACTCAATCTAAGCAAAGTACGGACGACCGAATGATAGGATTGCACACAGTTCATGCTTCTGACGTTGTCGTTCAAAACACGCTTTCAGCGACGACGACCTGTTCATGGTTAAACAGGTCATCTGCGGCAGTATCCTACGTATCCTTCTTTTTAGGCCGTTAAAAAAGTTAATACACAACTAGGTCCATCTTTCTTTAACTGTCGGCATGATCTTGACCAATGTGTGTGCACTTCTAGAACGGGATCAGATGATAGATGATCTTCCAAAATAGATCCGCCGGATAGCGCCGCCAGCGGCAAAATGATACCGGATGGAGGGATGACATGAAGAACCATCGCTGTGCAGGACAAGATGGCACGGTGAGGCAGGATTAAAGCCAAATTCACTGACTTGTGCACCAGTTTGGCTTTCATGAGAGACTCTTCTGAGTCTCAGGTCAACCCCTCATTCATGGTATTCTTCAACGGAATGGGCTGAACAAAGGCGACCTCGTGTTTAAGTTGGCACGATGGTCGAGACATATCAGAATATTTACTTGGCAAGCCCTTAGAGAGGTAAAAATCGGTTGTGAGCTAAGAGATTTCAGCAGCTTATGAGTAGTTTCCTTCAAGAAAATATCCTGCCATCTTGCGGGTATCGTATCAACTAAAATTTGAGACAGCTTTTGTGAAACACATGCACTCACAAACGATTATTTCAGCTGAGCTTTATTTGGGTCTCTTGTGAAAATCAAATTAATATGAAAGTGAGCGTATTTGGCGAATTTCGTACAATTTTTGTCCAAGACTTTTGTCATAAGAGTGACAGAAACTCAGAGACTGCGCCTACCTGATCAGCCGGAAGTTAAAGTACAAACGGGGATTCTGGGTTGCCGAAGAGTTTTCAACAATCTTATGGGTAATGTCTTTCATGAATCAAAACCAGTTGCGAGACAAACATTACAGGTAACCTGTCAGACAATGCATCCTTCATTCATTTTGGGTGAGGCTTGTCCACGTGCTGACTGCGTATCAGCTGAGTTCCAGACTCAAAGAACTTCCACTCACAACGCACTGATGTTATCTTGTCGACTGGTTGTGAAACGTTTGCAACCAAATTGCCCAGCTCAGCGAACAAACTAACGGCCATCAATACAACCTGAGTTATCGAACTTCCCATCAATTCCGATTTGATTGTTTCTTGTGTTATCCCCAAGAACTGATGGGGATTTTTCTACATATTTTAGGTGTTTCAACTAGTTGTCTCGGATCCACAAACACGTTTTGGTCCTACGCACAAGTCGGACTATTGCCGCCCGTATGTAAATCGTAATCGACTAAACATAATACACTACTCATACGGTTGCTGGAAACTCTTCGACAGCCCACGACCGGTTTCACCATTCTTGGGGCCCATCAAGATGCACGGAATTCGACCAATACACTCATCTGAATACCAGCTTGATTTTCACGGCAGACCCACCTGGGAGACAGCTGAACCCAGTGGAAGAAGAACATCATAAACGAGCGACTCAGCTGGATTCCAGGTGAGTCTCCCGTCAAAACCAAATTGTGTGCAGTTGAGTGCATTGTTCACAATAGTTCACCTTCGCAACCCACTGTCCTTTCATTCCCGTAGGATTTCAATGAATAGAGTAAGACGCGTTGAAATGCGCCGCCTTACGCCAACACAGTATCTGGCCACACAAACGCTATCGGTAACATAGGAGGACAGGTGAGTAGATAAGGACAAATACCTAATAAACCTGGTATGGGAACATCCATTACCAAAGGAGAACCAGCAAGTCACATGGATCGATCACCCAACCTAATAGGTACCAGTTTCAGACACTCGACTTGGTTAGCAACCGCCGACGACCTACCCAACTTGACGAATCTAAATAACGTATGGGTCTTGTTTCGGTCAGCAGTTGACTTGTCCAGACAATGCAACATTCGATGAAAGGGTAGTTTGTATCTACACAATCAGCATAAATCCTCGTGGCTATCCTGGTACTTTCAAAGTCAAGGGCTTGGAATTCTCTGGAATGTTCCTAAAGAACCAAAGATCGAATCAAGAAGTGCTAAACCACAAAAAACCTCCCTTCGCTATTAGGAGCTATCATTTTACAGAACCCTATCCAATAGCATGTTAGCAATCAGGTCCCCCGAAAACACTGATTCACTATTCAAGGGAACTTCGAAATAGTCAAAAACTGTCTATAATGAAAGTTACACGTTGGGAAGTTGGTTTAAATATAGACGATCGGAGTGCATGACTGTCTTTAGTGCGCTGCACTCAACTGTATCGTAAAACATAAGTTTTTGGAACGTGCACAGCACTGCGACCGAAAACCTGACGTGAATGGGCGTGACTTTTTGTTTACTCACCGTCTCTTTCGGCATGTCAGCAGTGGGTAATGGGTACTTTTGGTACTCCTGAGAGCTGAAAATTTAGAAAGTAAGGAGTCTACCAAAAACGTAAGAAAGTAAATGGACTTTCTCGTACACCGCATCAGCCATCCGGTTTTCATTATCATCAAAGACAGCAACATCAGCGTTGACGCTGATGCTTCACTGGCGTACTGGTTGTACGAGGGCTGGGATACTTCTAGGGCGCCCACACCTAGACAGGAGGACGATTAGGGTCCTCAACCAAAGCTTTTGGCTCAGAAGCCTAACCGCAAGCCAGCGGTATGGGGCTGGAAATGCAAGTACATTACCGTTTTTACGGAACACGTCGCCACACATGTTCCAACCCCCAACCTGGAGGGCCAGGAGAATGTGTTCATCAGACCTCTACTCATGGTCAACCTGGTATGAGAAATTCTGTGAGTGTCACACGGACGCCCCCCAGTATAGCTCAATGGATCGCCGAGGTACAAAAACCGCCACACCACGGTAAGGTCCAGTCTCTTCGTGGTTTTAATATGTCCCGCATTGTTTAGGACAAAAACCTCGTTTAATTTCAACAACATATTTGTATACCCTTTGGACTCACATGGTCTAAACGTGGCATATGATTTCCTAGTTTTCCCGGCTTCATTCTTGGCTATCAACGAAGCCCAAACAGGTGCATGAGCTACATCATACTTAGCCAGATGACTATCTTAGGGGCGCACTGCCTGTTTGTCTAGAAACAAGTCATTTTTAGCCATTGCTAGGCCACTAGTTGTTTGGAATAGTTTCGTATGAGAAATGGCTTTCATTAAAGACGTACTTGGCTACGTCGAAATAAACTATTCATGAATTCGGAGTTTATCACTCACCGTTCTCATTCCATCCACGCAATGATGCAGCTTGTTTGACTCCATGTTTGCCAGCTTCTCTTTTTCAAAACAGTTTTGTGAGTGCAACAGTGCTTCACCGATAGCTCTCTTACAAGCACCATCCACATGTCTTTCGAATGCAGCGAGAGAACCATGGAAATTAGCCGGTTCCTGGATTGCCCCGCGTTCCCAACGTACAGTGGAGACCTGATGCTGTTCTGTACTCATACCCCGTCCTTCTTTAGACAGTGGTCCAATTTGGGATGCAAACGGTACCGGACAACCGCTGACATTGAACGGTGGGAGAGAATTGATCAAGGACTGTCTCGTACTACCTTGACTATTTATTGTATTCATCAGTGAATTAATCGATCGTTGTCTGAACATCTGTGGTGATGTCCTGAATGCTCTGACCAACGTTTGCTCAAAAGATTCTGTTTCACTGCATTGTTGTGGATTTGGGCCGGGGAAGTCCATGCGCGGCTGTGAATCAGATAACCTTGGTCCTGGCACCAAGTTGAACATGGGAGCTCTTGTCGTTCTGTTCTCGTGCAGTGTTGGAGAGCTGAGTAACCTTGTTTTATCTGACAAGCTACGATGCATATCCCCATCCAAACTGCCATCTGTTGGACCATTGGACAGTCTAACAGAACTTGGAGACGGGCTGCTACTACTGCTATTCAGACGTACGTCACTGGAAGATGGTGGACTCAGCAAGGATTGTGATCGATCGTGCTCGTTTCCTCCCCTAGCATGCCGAAGCGAGATTTCGCTGTTCATTGGGAAATGTTCCATATTTGCAACGTTCCCGCATGCGCCATTTTCAAACGTCTTTCGAGCTTCGGCTCCAACATATTGCATACTATGTATAAAATCTGCAACGCCGTTAGTGTAGGTGCTCCGTGGCGACATGTAGTTGAATGTAGACCGCGAGCCACCACGAGAGTTCAGTCGAGTATCAGTAACCTTTGTACGTCTGCGTCTTGAAAGAGTCGATGCTCCATTAATCGGTGTGGTTAGCAGAGAAATATTGCCAATTTCTGAAACGCTCTTCATTCCGGGGGCTCCTTGTGGAACTGAAGCAGTCGAAGTAGAAACAGGCCGATGATCTTCCTCAGTCTTCCGCCCGACAACCAGAGGAATGGCTTCCGTTTGTTCCTCTTGAGCGTCTGTTTCTTGATTATGGGGTTTCAACTGTTGATTGGAATTCTTCTGTCTCCCCATAGTTGTTGGACTGGGAGAAACTGGGAAAGAAAAGTGATGTCCACTCAGAGGTGGGAACAGTCCCAATGGTAGTCGCGTCAGTGCTGACAGACCAAACTGGGATAGATAAGATGGAGGCCATGGTGGCTCATTCGTATTCACGGGAAAATTGCTAAACAGCTTGCTATTGAGGTCATTTTTATTCATCAAAAAAGCATTCTGTAATCCAATTGCGCTTGCGAGGACCGCGGCTCCTGCAGTTTCCGGTTGTAAAAATGACTGTTGTTGAGGCGTAACAGAACACATTTTGTCAGGCTGTAAAAGCAGAAGGACGAGAAACGAGTAAACATTGAATGAAATCTCACATGATCTGCGTCGTTTGTGCACACAACTGCAGAGCCAAAAAACCCTCGCACATTCCTCCTTGCTCGGCGGTTCATTCAAAGTTCGAATGTTTATAAAGATTTTATGGGACAAGTTACCTATTCGCGAAATAGAGTTGGCGATATTCTACCAGAGCAAACACAGTTTTCACCAGCATCTTAATTGCTTCGTTAGCGGGTGAAATTTAAGCAACCCATGATACATAGTTCCAAGAACTGTTGTACTGCTGATAGCAAGTAATATGACTTGTGACACGACACTGGTTTGGTCGTGTGAGCTTCAGTTGCCAAAGCGAACTGACTCCTGTTTGAGAAATTCAATGAAACATCACCTTCAAACCTCTAAAATTTTACTCAGTCATGCTTGTATCAGGACACTTTTTCACGTGGCTATCATGTGATTTTCAAATGTATGAATTACGTAGGCTGGTTCTCTTAAGGTCCCGATCCTCCCCAGCAGGTTAATATACAAACCTTGTGTTGATACAAGAGGAACCCGCATATTTAAAGAAAAAAACTATTAGATTTTCAAAGTAGGTGTCAAGAAGGAGTGGACTTCTTTCCGGTCAACCTGGCTTTCGGTTATGCAGGATGGTAGAAGGCCGTTCAGCATTTTGCCCTACACCGTCACTGGCTGAAGCTCTCACCAAGAGAAGATGGCCGCTGAGACCAGCCACGGAAGATCTTTCTTTTTCGTCTACATCATCTAGATTATGTTATGTGTCTCGACAAGTCCATCAGGACTCCTTCACTCAACTTTGCATGGCTTCATCTGCGGCATTCGGTAATGAGTACTTGCGCCCATCTCTTCTTGACATGTATTTGGCTAGATTTGGGCCAGGGAGCTATTTCATCCTTCCGAGTCTCCAACGTATGGAAGCGGATTCCCAGATATAATTACCACTTTGTTTACATGCTACAGGCGTAAGCTTTGTACCTCTTTTCGACGGTTCATCTGTGATTATGCCCAAAACAAGCGCGGATAATTTGTACAATAATGGAGACACCCCCGATATATTAATGATCTTTGGTCAGACGTAATCAAACTGTCTACCTAATCCTCCCTTCCTTCCGTTTGATCCGGTGCAAATAAATCAACTCACATATATTGTCATAAAGAAACTAATACAATGAATTTAAGAGTGCAAAACGAAGTGCGTTTTACCAGTTTTTGCATTTGTGGCAAGTCGTACCCTTGGTTTCTGGTCGTCTGATAATCGGTAGTTTGTCAGATCTACCGTTTCGACGGTTAATCGTGTAGGCCAGAAGTGCTAAGTCGTGTTTCAAACTGTGGATGTAACTAGGGCATTCTAAATGATTGTGTCACACCGAAAGCTGCGACAACCTGCGCAGCTTACAGACGCCAATACCTTGGTAAACTTGTCCTCACCAGTTATTGGCGTTCTCACTTCAAAGACCACCGAGCTCGTGAGCTTGACCCTCATTTGTCTATGGTCGAGATGACGGCAATGTAGCCGTTGCTTGTTCCGCTTGGCTGAGCAATTTATTTGTGAACGGTTCAGTGTCAATAGCAGTGACATTACCAGAGATCTGCTGTGGTCATCGCAACTGCCTGACAGTATCGGTGTACTGATGTACACTATTGCTGAATTATGTGACTAGTCCATGGTCAAAGCTCCGCCCCCGCATCTGATACAAGGTCAAGGTTACTGCGGAAATTATGGAACTGCTTTGTAATGTTTGCTTCATTATTTTTTTCGCTATTCAATGAGCGCCCAAGAAAGTTCAAGAGGACGCCTGAGAATGTTCACTTTTCAAAAACTCTGTGCATTGAGATGTTTAATTTCGTGTCCAATGGCTTACAATCGGTTAGTTCGGGTTCACTAACGAGCAGCTTCTCAGCTAAGGGCGGTCTTCCTTTCACCGCTAGCGGTGGGAACGCCAGTTTTACATGTAGCCATCTATCTATACACCATATATGGTGTGTACTCCAGAGAGTTTGTTGCGGCCATTTACTTTCGATCATTGCGGTATTCAATTGTGGCCTAAAATAGTGAGGGATGCTACCAGAGCTGGTATTCCTTAATGCAACCAGTGCTCTGGATTACTCATATCTTGGCTCAGACATTTGTAAGATGGATAAAATCTAACGGGAAAATGAATCAGGCTGAAAACTCACAGCAAATGGACTAACATGGTACCTGATAGTTGGTTGAGTTAAAAAACGACTTTCCGACCACTGTCTACACAATGTGCTGATGTCTGCACAAGTCACTTTTGTACACAAATCTGCGGTCTGTAGATATACATGTACATTACTCCAGTCTTGTCTGCTATCTACAACCTAATCATTTTAGACATGCTTAATGGAAATTCATAAGTGAATATAGAAGCTGTGATCACATTGCCGTCATGCCCCATGACAAATGGGACTGTTAACAGTTCACTAGGAAAACTCAGTTGACTGGGCCGGCCGGTGGTTGCTAACAGATTCTGTCGGTTTTGTCCGCTGAATTGTGTTGTTTCTGGCTTATTACATCACATTCGGCTTCTCGCAAACGATCTCTGCTCTCTCTCTTAGCTATAAACAGATGTATACCTCCTGTTCTCAGCTAATGAACTAGTCAGCATCATCAAACTGAACCAACCTCTATGACCAATCAGGCATTTAATTTCAGCTAGATCTTTCAACGTTGCAATGTTTTACTCACCCTGTTAAAAAATCATCTGGTTAGAGGACTTACTTGATAATTCAGTGATGGTTCCTTCAGTTCTCCAGTCCTGTAAGAATCCGCGCCACTATTGCCCAATCCCTCGATGGTGAATCCATCGTTCGTCTTGTTTGGAGATGATTTCCGGTTGCCGGACTCCATCCGGTAACATTTATTTTTGGCAGGAAGTGAATCCGGAGCCATTTGTATGAAATTCGGCTTGAGCATCTGCGGGAGAGGCAACTTGAATGCATTCGAATAGGGGAATACTTGAGACGTGTAGTCAATTAGTGGATTCGGACAGTTGCCGGTGTCAGTGCTCATTTCAGTCGATTCACTGAGTTTTTGCGAAAGAGATCTAGTCTGAGCAGTCAAGTCTTCCTTCTCGAGCCTTTTATTGCGAAAGAGACAAATGTTTCTGTCAGAGGTTAGTGTTTCAGGGCTCACTGGAATTGGTTCTCGTTCGCCACCATGTGTCGCTTCGCTCGTACAGGATAGGTTCAAATTATTGATTGTAAAAGATGGTATACTAGCCGCTTTTAAAGCTGACCAGACAATTTCGCTTTTGTCGCCTGGATTACTCAGGTTTTCCGCTTCTGAAGTGCTAGAATTTTGAAATTCTGAAACCACCTCGGACGCAAAGTTATGTGATTCGACGGTGCTAGATGTTTTCCTGGTTGTTGTATCGTTGTGATCGGTGGAGATGGAACTTGTGGCTGATTTCAAACCGGCCAACACTTGTTCTCTAATGGTTTCTATACTGGACCGTAAAGACTGTCCAACAAGTCGAGATATCTGTGGTTCAAGTTGTGATAAAGTTCGTTCCAACAACAGCTCCGTCTGCGTATCATACGATTTTTTCGTCTCCGATGGACAAATAATTTGGCGGACAGTTTCAACGGCTTGATGACTGATTTCGTGGATAAACTGATTTTCTTTCTGCTCTGAAAATTTGTCGATTACCGAGTCGGGTAGTGTGCTTTTCGCTTGTTCCACCTCACTGGACATGTCACTGTCCACAGACGTCGCGTCTGAGATTTTCACCAGTTTTGGAAAGTCACCACTGTATTCTTCATCAGAATCTGTCATTTCATTTGTGTCCAGTTGCACAGTAGGGAACTTTTGGGGAGGTACCAGGGGCTTCCGACGTTTACGCCTCTGACCGTCGAGGGTGTGTAGGATTTCACATGACTGACTTGATCCGGTCACGTTGTTGACCTCGTGCGTATCTCTATCCAAAAGGGGCGCAGTGTACGAGGCTTCTGATTGTGCCTCGCTATTTTTTTGATGAACTAAATTCGGTTCACTAGCTGTCGATGTCGACACAGAGCAGTGTGTAGGTTCGTATTTCAAGGATGGTAAGATCTCTTCGGGTGAAACAGTTCCATCCATCTTTTGGAACGGCCGCATGTTAGACTCAATATCCAACGGTTGTAGATGGGGCGGAGAAGATGTGGCTGGCCGAACTTGAAACTCATCGTCCTGATGTTGGGTTCCAGCCACGTCCATTTGTAAACGCTGTTGTGTGGTTGATGTGGACGCCAACTAGAAAGTTAACAGAAGAATTATCTAGATTCAAGCCGAAAACCTTGGCGCACAAAAAGGTATCAATAAGACTGCCAAACTACCCGAAGTTTGTCTTTGCACTTATGTCGACATTTGCTTTGGTTTCAGATTACTCAGCCAAAAAACTTCATTAAAAAACCGTTTACACTCTCCCTGACTTGAAACAATCTTGGGAACAACAGTGCCCTGTAAATTTTTTAGGGAAGTTACGTGGATCTTTCAGTAAGCTACTTGGATTAGCCTCAGATATAGTAGCGGATTATCCAGTTGACATGACAGGTCACGCAAAAACACGCAATCTCAGGTACGGGTCAGATTTGAGTGTTGAGAGGTGGCCGAATGAGTTGGATGGAAAAAAACGTGGCACTTGCAAATGAATGGAACTACCCAGGATTTACTTCAGTATTGAAAAACAGCTTCCCATCGTCTTTTAAAGGCTTCTAGTACGGTAAAAATCCTCTGCGTAATCAGTCAGTATCAGAGCAACTGGCTAAAAAAGTTCTTTTGGACAGAGACCAAGGGGAACACCCTGTTTTTCTATACGTGTTGAAATAGTTCGCCTGAACCCACACACTTTCACTGTGATATCAAGGCGCAGTGTTTCATGTCTCAGCCAGCCTCTGTGTTGAAAGTGAAGAACTATCTTTCTTGCATGGGGCATAAGAGTGCTCGAGAGACTTGGTTGGAGACGAAATGCTTCTCCCATGTCAGTCAGGGACGGACGACGACAGCATTCCAGACTATATGAAGTGAGCAGGCATGAGTACCAACGTGGAACTTCTTCAACGGAAAGTTTAACTCATTCTGCTTTTTTAGACAAATCAAACCTCCGTATGATCATAGAGACATCACCAAGTCACGTGCTTCCTCTGAAAAGCTTGCCAGGAGAACGTCGCGGGATATAAATCTGCCCGGCTGATTACAAGAAGGTCGCCGTTTAGTCACAGTGCTGTTCACCAACCCACTGGATCAAATCGAGAAGCCAAATTTTAACGAGCAAGGCTGCTGCTGTTGCCGAAATCCTACTGAATGTTCCCACCACATATTTTCAACTGGGTTTCTTCAACCCACGCTAATTTTCACTCCGATTTTATGCGGAACTATTGCATCAAACTGAGACATGCGGTGTTCAACTAAACCGCGGCAAGAAATCGATCGTTGTTCACGGAATACAGTCTAATGCAAAAAAGAAATTGAAAACAGTTGGCTGTTGCACAATTGTTTTTCTCCATGTTTTTGTGAGCTGGGCTAATGCTTCGTACGATCAACAAGCTGTGGAGAGTTGAGGTCAACAAAACTATCGTGACCCCTCAATAAGAGAATAAAGCATCATTTCGTTGCAGAATTGGTTTGTACCCTGAGTTGTTCAGATTCGATGTAGAATTCAAAATGCTCCGGCTTGGTAAAATAAAGGAGAACAACTCCAGTCAAAACTTAAGTCGAATTGACGGCAGTACAGTTGCTGTGTCACCTTCACCGACCGAAGGGTTTGTGCCAAGTTCTGCGTACCGCAAACACACATCGATAGGCACGGGCTGGTAAGGACTCTATTCTACACAGGAAAGAGACTCTGGAGTCCGGATCAGCATAGTGCAGCGTATATCCTCTGTCAGTCCTCTGACTGTCCACATTCCCCGGCAGAGACGTTGGTCACCATCACGGAGGCAGTAACACTGAAAAACCTCAACGAATTCGGACAGTACGATTTTCGAATCTCATGGCACCTTACCTGTAGCGACCGGTACACATAGCGGTTGAATTATAGCATTGATTTTTGTGTAGCTGCAATGGCCACATCCATGACCCCCTACAGTATTCAAACGAATAACTTCCCTACTCACTTGAGTCTATTGCACGTATTCCAGTTCAGTGGAGTACTACGTGTTCTTTTGATATTTGCATGTTTAAATTATATCGCGTCGGAATACGTAGAAGGGCGAGACCAGCTTTCAACTTGTGAGTACCACAAAACCGCCTAAAGTGTCCTTCAGACTCCGCTCTACCAATCCGCCAATCCCAAAATCTTGTGCCAGGAGGATCCGCTAAACACAAGCCCCTAGCTAATGATTCGTCCCGCAGGATGTGAACATAACTTCGCCTTTGGGCACTTACCTGTAACTACGGCAGTATTCGAAGCAACCATGGGGAAATGCTCATCGAATCTGGCTGAAATTCATAGGTCCATCTTAATTGACATGTAATGGTTTTATTGAGTTCGACACAAACTCATGCCAAATCAGACATGGTAGGAACAAAGAAACACTCATTTGTTTACGAATCTGTTTTTTATGGGAGACCAGTTGAAGAAGAACACCATAAACGAGAAATTCAGCCGGGTTCCATGTAAGTTTCCCGTCAAAGCTAAACTGGTATGCAGCTGAGTGCACTAGTCGAATTTGGTGAAATTTGGGTTCAAGTAGAACACAAGGTGGACGGAAACTCGGGGACTAACCCTACATGATAAGCTTCAAGATGGGTGAAGCCGGTCGTGAGGTGTCAAATTTTTTTTCCACGACTTTATGAGTAGTGTGTTACGTCTGTACTGGCAAGACCTGCTTAACACACAGCAAAAAAGTTTGTACGGAATAGGAGAATGACAGCTTTAGATATACTGTCCGCGCAACTGGCCTGGTACCAGTTAGAAAGTCAAAGCGAAAAATTGCAAGTGCATTGCTCTGAAGCATGAGCGATACATGTAATGTGAAATGTGAACCCTTTTGCCGAATGGGCACTATTCACAAGGTTGCTCTTATCTCCCCAGAACTAGTTTTACTCTTTTTGGCGTTCACACAAATTACACGAAATTAGCGAACTACACGCAGTTGCATACAAATTTAGTTTTCAGGTGAGATTTACTTGAATTCCAGCCGAATCTCTTGTTTATAATGGGCTTCTTCAACTGGATCGGCTGCACCAGGCCACCTCATGTTTTAGCTGATAACTTATTCCAGATATCCCTGTAAAGGAATTTTCGGCAACCGTGGTACTTCACGCCTATAAAACGCTAGTTGTTACTAAGCGAAGCAGTTCCCCAGTTCAGCACCGTCACTTTTAATTAAGCATAAATAAATAAACAATAAATCGTTCAGCTGTAGCACCCTTTCGGTGCCTAGCTGCATGGCCACCCAAAGGAAGAAAGAGGGCTGGGATACTGCCAGGTTGCCCAAGCCTAGACAAGGAAAGTCGAGAGGCAGAGGCCGGGTTCGAACCACGGACTTTCCGGTCAGTAAATTCGCGCTCTAACCACTTGAACCATTTCGCCCCCCACCTTTAATTAGTGAGTTGCCAAATCACTGAGACGTTAGGAAGCAAAGATCACAGATCGTATTTTTCTTGTGGACAGGAAGCTAGGGAAAGGCTACTCCTTCTACGTTGCACAACTATTACCGTTTATTTTTGAAGAGCATGGTCAAAAACATAAAAAGCAAATCCGAGCGATAGGTGTGGAAAGGTTGCACAGGAAAATATTAGCTAAAACGAGGGAAGCGTTTCGTTCGAAGACGTGCCACCAGTTTCTGCAGTCGGACAAGATGACTTCCGAAATATGTAAGAGCTTTTGGTATGGAAACATGCGGGCAAAAAACCAGCAACTGAAGATAGGACAAACAACGCTGAATACCATTCAAGGCGCGGTAAGCGTTAGCACACTCAAGACTCGCCCATCAGGCACAAATTGTTCGTCATACGGGCCAGGTGCGACAGTCAATGGCAAGTATGAACACTCAACTCCATGTACCAGTCTTAAACGTGTCGTACGTACGTAGAGAGCCCAAAATGGCGAGCAAACACAAGCCATTTACTGCGACCTTAGCAAGTCCCATTTCAATAACAGCCTTGGAAGATTGAAGAAAGCAGATCCTTCGATATGAAATGATCATCGGTTGACGGACCAAAAAGTTGACATCATGATCAATTGCCCGTAAGTTTGAGATTATGGCGACTACTTCTGCTTCTTCTCATTCCACACAGTCACTCCCGTGCCCATCTGAGACTACGCTTACGTCTAGCACAGTAGTTTGGCGCTCTCGACAGGCGGTTAGGTTGGGCTTGATGAAAGATTTCGACGTAGGTGCTCTCAACTCTTTGAGGACGATGTACCCCCGGGTAACGGATACTTTTTGCTGGTTCCCTTGCAACCCGATTATGACGAGCACATCTAGCATCATGCATGATCCAGCGGGACTGCAAAATGTACACCGGATTCTCCGGTTGGCCACAGTTCCCCCACCACAATTACGCGGATGCCTCTCGTCCTAAGCAGGCTGAACCGTGACGGTCATTCTTTCTTATTTTTTCTTGCTTTTTATTTTATTTTATTTTTCATTTTTTATTTTGTTTTTTCTTCCTTACTTTTTCCTATTATGGTGTACTGCTCATCAGTTTTCTGGAAACATTGAGACACCGCACCATCGGTTTCACCCAACTCAAAGTTCATCAGTTAGGAGTGAACCTAGAGTTTCCGGCCACCTTGTGTTTCACATGAATACAGATTTTGTAGAAACTCGGGAAGCATGCCTAACTAATGAGCCCCAAGAAATGCGAAACTGGTAGTAGGCTGTTAATTTTTCAGTAACTTTATAAGTAGTATAATTTGTCAAAATGTGTAGTGGTATTTAGAACACCTTACCAACTAAAACATTAGGTGACATTTGTGCAGCAAGTTCATTTGAAGAGCTTGATGAACGAGAGGTTTCGCTGGGAGTCAGCTGAGACTCTCGTATCAATTACACGTCAATTACACATGGGTATAAATCGCCTAGGATTCGCTTTCAACCATGTTGCTCTGCTCTTAAAACTTTAGTTTATATTGACCGGTGACTGAGAAATTACCAAACACGGTATACCGTCATATTTCAAAATAACGGTCCAGTATGATTTTTGCGAATTACTCTCAGTTGCGCATAAGTTTGGTTTTCACAGGCGACTCAAATAAATCCAGCTGAATCTCTCGTTTCTAGTGGTTTGCTCCAACTGAAACCGGTCGTAGGCTGTCGAAAAGTTTTCAGCAACCGTATGAGTAGTGTGTTAAGTCTAGCCCACTTACTAATTCTACCTTGCAGATTTAACAAGACCGAGGATGATGCACAATGTTACGATACAGAAGCCGCACTTTTCCTGCAAACATCATCTAAGTTTTCACCGCTCCCTTGTGACGCAATAGTGCAAGCCAGTTTAATTTCGCCCGTGACGTGAAAATAGGGTCAACCGAAAAACCGTAGTGTAAACTGTGCAGAAAATATTCACACAGGAAATTTGATCCACCTAAGTGAATTAGCATAACCTTAACGTTTTCACTGAAGTTTACATTACGTGTGTGAATGCAACAGTTCTTTTCCGACCATTTATCATTGTCCCACTGTCCGCTTGTCCCTTGAGGGTTGTGTTATTTGGAAAATGGAGCGTGTGGGGGGAGGGAAGTTGCGCTGTACTGTGTTCCAACCGGTTTTCTACAAAACACGCCTTGGGAGTCTGTCTATACGTGTTTCTGTTCTGCGTAGTGGTAACGGAACACACGTTACTGCTGGTGGCTTGAGGTTTTAGGGGCACAAACGGCTGTGCATGCGTAGAAATTTCGAAAGCGGCATACTACCTCCCTTCCTGTTCTTTATCAGGATGCGGTTATGGTGGATTGCTGACTACAAACTAATTAGTTCACCTGGTTGGAAACGAGACAAAAGTTTACAAATGGATAGGCCATAGGCTACCATTACATAAGATATTTGATGAGGGGGTGGAGAAAGTGTTTGGTGGGTAAACCGAATGTCGTTCCTCACTAGGACGAGTCATTTTGTTTGCCTGTGGGTAGGGATTTTTCTCGGACGATGTTGGAGAAACGAGGCAGGACAAATGTGTTCAGGGTCCCGACCTGTTCAATTAGGTAAACATTACTAAAGCGGAAGATTGATGAGCCAAATAAAGTGTTTACCAGGCCAGTCTGACTAATTGCCTTAGCAGCGAAAATGTGAAGAGCTACGACGTGTTAAAAATTACACAAAAAATAGGTTTCCCAAAATAAACTGTGGAATATTTTTGTTGGGGGACCCAAAGCAAGGTACAACTAGCCTCCTGGGCCGAAGAATAACACCAGACAACCCCGTGCAGTTGCTGCAGTCGTAAAGCTGAAACCAACGTCCATAATGCAACAGGAACAATTGCGACCAGGTACTTGACGAAGAACAGTGAAATTTGGCCAGACGTAGCACACTACTCAAAAGTTCGCTGAAAACTCTTCGAAAGCCCATGACCGGTTTCTCCCTTCCTATTAGGGTTCATCAGATAGGCGCAGTCCCTGAGATTCCGTCCGACTAATGTTCTACATGAAAGTTGTTTATTCCTATAAACCAGGGAAAGCGTAACACTGCCGTCAGACACGTATGTAATGCTGGCTTTTGTGTTAGAATCAGAAATTTTGACTTAAACTGTGCCGGTCGACTTTAAGGGTAATTCTTCTGACCTATAACAGCTAAATGTATGCCTTTGCCATGCAGTGTTTATTGCACTAGGCGGAGTTCATTCCAGCAACGAACAATGATGTGCAAATTTTCCGAACAGGCGCCATCACATACACGAGCGAAACTGATTTACTGCACGTTGCACTGACTTTTTTAACGCCGTATTTCTTAGGACAACATAGCAAATGATAGTTTTAATATATTTTGTGTTGTTCTGTTCTTGAAGAAACGGTTTGAAAATGCTGATACAAAAGAGTCTGGTAGTACACTTCCGGAGTACACAACGATTAAACGGGGGACAATGGAATATCGTTTAATCGCTGGTTGAATTCTACGAATATAGGACACACTGATACGTTTCATCATCATCATCATCGACAGCATAACATCAATGTTCAACACTGATAGTTCGCTGTCGTAATTGGTAAGTCGGGTGAGAATCATACACAGAAGCTTGAGTTGTTTACTTGCCCTCGTATTCACATGTTAGTTCAAAGTGTTAACCATCTTGAAGAGATGCATTTTGGCTTGAATAAATAACATATGAAAGTATACTGCGATATTTCGAATATTGTGCCAACTGAAACATGAGCGGCTTTTGTGCAGTACATTCGGTTGAAGGATACCATAAACGAGAGATTCAGTTGAGTCTCCCATGAAAACCAAAGTGATTGGCAAATGAGCGTATTTGTCAAGATCAGTCCAATTTGGGTTCAAGTAGCACATAAGGTTGACGGATACTCGGGGATACGCCTACCTGATGAGACCCAAGAAGGGCAAAACCGGTCGTGGGTTGTCGAAAAGATTTCAGCAACCTTGTGAGTAGTTTCCTTTATGGAAATTTATTGCGACTTATCGAATATTGTGCCAACTGAAATATCAGGTAGCCTTTGTGCGGCACATTCAGGTGAAGACTATCATAAAGGAGAGATTCAGTTGAGTCTTCCGTGAGAACCAAATTGATTTGCAAATGAGTGTGTGTTGAAATAACATGTCTTCATGATCACTTTTGTAGATCCCAACCGTCATCTACTTAACAGGGTCACTTATCTCCGTGCGCACGAACCATTCTGCTAATCATATACCAACACAATTTTTTATGGAAATCTCAGTGTTGCTATCAATTCAAGTTCGCATATTGATATTCGATATTCCAGGCAAACTGGCCAATTGGACATCGGAATTTCATCACCATCATGGTTAGATGAGCAATGTGTATATTTTAGTTGAAGGTAGACACCCTGTACAAGAGCGTATTTCTGAACGAGACTCACTGTTAAACAGACAAAGACATGAACCGTGCAGTTGTGGCACTTTTATACAACTTACATGGACATTAGTAAGGAGGGAGTAAAGAAACGAATTAGCTGACAGTACCAGATACCAGAACAAGAAAAAAACCCAACGACCGTGCCTACCTGATGAACCCGAATAAAAAATCTTTCAGCTGTAACACCCTTTCGGTGCCTAGCTGCCATGCCACCCGAAGGAAGTACGAGGGTTGGGATACTGCCAGGTTGCCCAAACCTAGATAGGGAAAGTCGAGAGGCAGAGGTCGGGTTCGAGCAACGAACCTCCCAGTCACTAAATTCACGCTCTAACCACTGAACCATCTCGCCCCGAATAGGAAGGACAAAATTGGTCGTAGATTTTTGAAGAGTTTTCAGCAACCTCATAAGTAGTGTGCTACGTATAGAAAGTGAAAGGTTCTGCTTAATTTGGCGAACAACGCAGATTGGTCTCTATTCTGTTAGCACCACTCATCAGTTCAGCACTCCACTCAATCGCTGACGAAGCTGCATGAGCAACGCGCAGCTCTTGCATCAAGATTATGATGAATCCTGGACGATATTGCACAATAGGTAGGAGGATGTTTAGTTCGATAATGTTCCAGAATGGAAAGAATGTCTTCGGATCGCACGAGACGAAACCTCGTCGACCGAGCCACGTATGTGAGGGCTGAGACCATGACGTAGGTCCGGTTGGAAGCCTACCGATAGCTGGCAACGAGAAATGCTGGAAATTTCAGAAGATCGTGATGCAAAAAGTAAATTTCGTTTCTGCCTCAGTCAGGCCGGCGGGAGTGTCGTTTTAGTAGCTTGGTTGTCTGCTGAGCTATTCATTATTCCTTGGGAAAGATCTGACCATCTGCACTCAACTGCGGTTCCTATCAAAGCAGTTACTAAACCTTAAATAGCGCGGACGACCGAGGCATTCCACTCGTGAACGATTCGATTGGTGCCGAAATGGGGGACCCGTATGGAGAAGAAAGACCGCCCATCCAGTTGGACTTTCGGGGATCCCAGCAAACCTTTATCACTTACACATGATGACTGATCAACTTGGAATGGTTAGCAAGCAGTCTCCAAGACTTATTCCCATTTGATTGAATGCCTCATTTCATCATATCGAATAATTCCTCTCAGAAATTTAGGGCAAGTTAGGTCGCTGAGGTGCAACAAAGGAACTTTTGCTGACAGACTGTTTAAAAGTGACCGTCCAGATGATAAGGCAGTTTGCTGCATGTGGGTCACTTACGTGCTACATAGTGCTGTGAACACTGCAAGATACCGGGAGATAATGGTATTTTATTAGAGGCATGGCCCACATACTCTAACCTGTTAATATGTGACTGTGGGTGACCTTAGAAAAACGGTGTTACCTCCAAGCTAGAACATGTTGAGTCTTTAGAAAATTACAAATTTAGAAAAATTACAAATTTCCCTTCCATTAAGTGTGATTTTAAAAACGCGCTAAACAAAGTTCGACTTTTCTACAATTCTGTCTGCAAACACAAATGCGTTTACCATTTTCTGGTCGTGTCTTTTTCAGTGGTAATATTTTATGAATTCATTGTCATCCCAGACACTCGTTTTTGGCTAGTTTTCATACTACGCGGAATAATTACAAATTTATATGTATGGGTATTATTAGGATTAATCTGAGATGAACAAGCGTAGCAAGAAATTGTTTCCACAAAACTACTTGCTGGCATATGATCGTATAGTTAAGTACTTGTGGGTAGTCACTCGCGACATGTTGCAATGATAGCTGCCTGGATGCCATAAAGAACACAAACGAAATCGGTACTCTGGAAGACGATAAATTTGTGTTAATTGCTCATAAGTAAGTATGTTCATTCGCCTTTGCTGCTTCCTTCCCGCCCAATCACGTTCTACCGCTTAATGGGACAAATCAGACTCCTTGAGAAACTAATTTACTGCATTAATTATTCTGTGGAATGCTTTCGATGGATTTCACGCTTGACTCTTGTTTACCAAAGACGAGAATATTTTTTACAAATACAAAATACTTTTGGCCTTCTGTCTGAACCGAGTGGTTACTCTGCTTCGTTTTCCAGTCCCTGTTCTTTTAATACACGCTACCTTCATTGTCTGGCACACGCTTTGGCTAGTGGGCAGTCTAGGTCGCACAGAAATTTGCCTGCATCCCAAAGTTTCTATTTTGTGGAACCAAACAGACTAGTTTGTTATTGATCTGTCCTTTTGGTAGGGTCTTTAGAAAAACCACGGTGTCCACGGGGTTGAAAAGGCAAGTTAAAGAATGGTCCTGATCCACTTCAACTCATTTCTTAGACCACTCATTGTGCTGGGGTTCAAGGAGATAAACTTCAATGAATGATTGTCATTTTACCTAATGCCTGCTGAACATCGGTGCATACGACATCCCATCGCACAGGTTCTGTCTCGCGATGTTATTCCCGGGGAGATTTCTAACAGTGAGACACATATAACTTTTTGTTGGCAGTTAGGGACCATACCACCAAGGTTACAAAAAGGAATTAAAACCTCACACCGCCGCCTTCAAATGGCCTTCGTTAGTGACGGGAGTTCATTGAGAGACTTCTGTACAAGCCAAACCCGGAACTACATCAATTGCATACTTACGAAATGATCTGAACAGATTGATAAACGAACAAAAGATATTCAGAGGCGTTCTTTAGGTAAAAAATTTTTGAATTTGGCCAGGTTTAGTCTGTTCCCAGATGTTAGTCAACTTTTATCGAAGCAATGACATCAAACTAGCTGCAAAGAACTATGGTTGCTGAGGCCAGTGTGCTCTTGCTCTGTACTGAAGTAGATCACACACTTCGGAGAAGTCAACGGCCCGTGTGGACAAATGATTCTCCTGTTATATCGACAGTTTGATAAACAATGCCAAGGAGGTTCTTATGTCCATAAGCACTGTTACTTACTGGCAACCCAGGGAGTTGCTGCTTGGCAAACATGCGACGCAATATGGACACTTAGCTGTTCATTGTAAACAGACTGGTTTTCTCCTGTTCCCATCTAACACCGAAAAAGTCAGCGTCCCCATTTGTTCGCTTTGCTAACAGCTAACAAACCCTTAATGGTGTTGACCAAGCTGGCTAGTAAATCAAACATGTTCTGCGCTTGAAGAACAGATGGTTGGTCAAATGAATAACATTCAGTTTAGACGTAACGCACTACTCATAAGATTGCTGAGAACTCCTCGACACCGGAACGTCACAAAGATTCGGTTGGGTTCAGTTGAGTCTCCTGTAAAAACTAAATTTGGATGTAAATAAAAGTATTTGTAAAAACATTCAGAATACTTCATGAATCTTGCTAGATACAGTGATCTCCATTCATCAAAGGGAAGAGACCTTCTCATGTCCCTTGCAGTGACCCCTTTTAGAGGGGATTATAGTAAGGAGACCACTACACTGCTGATAAAATCATACCAACTCCGTTGTGCCTGTCCACGAGAGTATACCACTAATCGACGAGTTTATAATATCTAAACCTATGAGTTTATTCAGTTTTATGATATAAATCCTTAAAACCGGATACTACTCTCGTGCTGACTAACTGGGATCATCAAAGCCAAATCGAATCCGAAGTCCTCACAGCCATCGTAGTCGTATAAGCGTTTTGAAGAATCCCAAAATAGTGTTTTACAAGCTAATGTTAGGATGAGACAGGAATATTGAATAAATAATAAATAAAAGATAATCGTTCAGCTGTAACACCCTTTCAGGGCCTAGCTCCCATGCTAACCGAAAGAAGCACGAGGGCTGCGGTATTGCCAAGGTGCCCAAGCCTAGACAGGAGAAGTCAAGATAGAGAGGTCAGTTTCAAACCACGGACCTTCCGGTCAATAAATTCGCGCTCTAACCACTGAGCCATCTCGCTCCTACTTCAAAAGATGACTTTTCAAAGTTACTACGATAAGAGTCCTGCCAGTTCTCTCAAATTCTACGAACAAATTAGTCATAAATGCTTTGCTGATCGTAATCCGACTAAAAAACCAACGGAGGTTTCAGTCTACTGGTTGATCCTTACCTTTCATTCCAGAAAACAGCAGATTGGGCAAAGCTGAATAGCCCTTTGGATATAGTCACAGACACAAAGTCGGATTGGCCATTGATTAAGAATATCCTCTCGGTGACAAAGTAAGACAATTCAAACGTTTTCTTACGCGTAAGCGACCTTCATTTGATCGATCAAGTCTAACCACTGAGATCAAAATGTCGAACGGAACTACCTCACACGTCATCTGACTTACAAGCCGTAATTCGTCACGTGTACTCCTTTCCCTATGTGTGCAATCCGGACTTACAGTTCACGGCGGAATATGACTACGCTGACTCCAGCGCTGAAGATGTCTTTACCAGGACTTTGGTTATTTTTCATTCAGTACAATAAAGTGTTGGCTGGGTTTGGATATTTATCGTTTGTGATTAAAGCAATCCTGTAGACCCTGCTGCGATGTGGAACGTGAAAATTCGTATCTAAATAATGAACTCACTAGCAACCGGACGCAGTATCTTCGGAGGGTCAGATGCTGTAGAGGGTCAGCAGTATGTTGTAGGAATTGTGTGGAGGTTCAAAAGATGAATTCATTGAGACTTGCATTTGCAGGCCTGAAAATAACCACCCGGTTGCTCGCGACGAAAAATATGGAATTTCCATCAAGGGTTTCATAAAACCGGCCGGTAGTGGTCGTTACAGAAGGGTGGCCCTTGTACGGGGGTACTTAAAGAGGCTTTTATGTTATACGTTTTAGTAAGTTCCAAGGATGCCCCTTTAGAAGTTAATGAGTCCATGGTTAGCCACAGTTGCTTTCCCTTTCTTAGACAAGCCTGAAGAATATTACCTGTTGTAAACTAGCATATCTCAGTCCGAATCCAAGTACACCTGTTCCGAAGAATTTGGAAGAAAAAATGGGGTTTTGATGTACAACTCAGTTATTAAGTTTAGTTCGTGCAAAGCACAGAATCATCTGGACTTTGGAACATTTAAATTTTATATTTCATATTTTACGTCTTTGGACATCTCAAGTTTACAATCGGGTCAGCTTGTGATTCTCATCAGAGCATCGTTAAATTCATTTCAGGATATATGTCCAACAGCACATAAGCAGAATAGGTTTGCTGCACAAAAGTCCACAATTTCGACCAAGGTGTCTAGCACACTCAGCGTAGACGAAAAAAGAAACAAGCGTTGGGAACTGTGGTCGAATCCGCAACTTCTGGCCTGCCAGTTAACACTGCTTCGTCATCTGAGCTACAGCGAACGCCAAAGCATGTCAACATTTAGAAGTTTAGATTTCCAATTGATTCATTGCATGTCTGCTCAGCGGACCGCCAGCGCACCAAGTTAGTCTCTACTATGACTCCCATCTCAGGGAACAGTGCAGATGGCTTCGTACAAATGTACTGCCTTCGGAGCTGGTGAAAGCGATTCGGTATAACTCTGCTGTATTTATCACCCCTCTTCATAGCCTTCATAGCTGCAACCTAAATTTACCTTATTTGAGACAAACGCATTAGTTCTGAACATAACAGTATCTTGAGTTCGGCGTGCTTCGACAAAGACAGTACTTCGCCGTTGCCATCTCTAGGACAGTTTCACAGAAATAAATATCTGTACTTGATGGGTTTTTTCAATCAGGCCATTACTTCAACAGAGTGATTATTTCCGAGCAAAGATTGAAGGTGTTACACCTCCGGCAGTTTCACATCACGTAACATTTGCCACTGACTCTCTGGTATGACCTATTCAAAGACACGTGGCCGAGTTTCGTGTGGTGGATAGAACAATGCATATTCACCAGGCAACAGTATACAGGATATTGTGACTAAAAGCCCTGTGTAAGTGAGCGGAAATAAGGGTTACCGGGGAAGTGTGTCCATTGTTTTCTAGGGACCATTGTTCGGCAGAGAACCAAATGTTCGAACTAGCGACTCCGGTCTGTTGCTGACTCGAGGAATTCTCAGGTGCGAACAGTTGACTAATCGTCAGTATGGTGCTAATGAATGCGCTAGAAACAGCTACATGCTTGATAACGTTGCCTGACCCTTGGGAAATTAAAACGGAGTGCTCCAGAACAATCATTTCATGATCAATTATTTGATATTAACTAAAAACTGTAAGCTCTTGTAACCCCACCACACGAAGAGAGAGGACCAAGACGCGGTGAACCTGGTCACGTGCTCAATGTACCCCTGAGCACATGTAGCAGCCCAGAGATGAATCAAACATGGGATAGAATGCATGTGGATTGACTAACAAAACGTCAAAAAACAGTGCTGGCTGACTGGTCACAAGGGGACCTCGAAAGTGCCATAAACTCACTTACTCACAATGCCGACATGGTTCGCTGGTAGGGGGTGTGGAACGCACGGTGCATAAAAGCCATTTGGGAAGGTGAACCTACATTTTCGACCTCAGTATTCTGTTCCTAATGGTCTTCACTCATGACAATGGGGCGTGAACTAATGGGATCAAGTAAATCTGAATATCGGATATGCAGTTGTTGGTGAATTTGGGTAAATTCTCCAACTCCAACCATATACAGTGAGGTTTTGATGCGCCAATATGTCCACTGTCCTCATCCTCTCCGAAAGTTGCTTATATTAATGGGGATACCCAGGATGACGCAGCATAAAACAACCCCATGTTGTCGAGCCTATTCTGTTCTACATATTTCTTCAAGTACTGAAATGGCGTTTTCTTGTGAACAGTAATCTAGGAAAGGGACCTTGTGTCATCCGGGAAACAAAGTGTTTAAAAACTGCTGATTTGGTAGCATGTTACCAGATGTTGCCCAGAATAACTGCGAAAAGTGAGTACATATTTCCATGTGGCTCCTCGGCTGCCAGTTCCCTAACTAGTTCAAAGGAAGCAGCCAAACGTCCATTTCGGCCGTTAAATTGTTGACGACGGATGGGCTATGCAAATGTCGATCATCTTGAGAAACACACGGTTGTGAGAACATTGTGACTGTAAAACTGACCCCATCGTACCACGAAGCACGGGGTATCGTTTCGGTGGTCGAAGCCTGGTTGAACATAAAAACCTCTGACCACCTTCTAACATCATCGACGTATATCTTTGGAAATGACTAGCAGAATCCAACTGAACTCGTTTCCCAAATGCTCGACAGTGCAACTCTGAATGGTTTGGGTAACCCTACACATCGTTTACCTAGCAATGCATACTTAAAAACTTGAGTCTTCAATCACAACCACATCAGTTTTAAACTGAGTTTATTCCGTGAAGAACATCGTACTGTTGAGGGAGATACTGTCACCTTTTACGCCCCTTTCCCCAACAACCCGTGGTTCAAGTATATCCCACGTGATTCCGATTCAAGAACAAAATGAAGAAGGTATTTGTCCGCCATTAACCGGAGTATTCAAGAATCTCTCGAAATTTACGTAATGCACTACTCATAAGGTCGCCTGGAAACATCACAAACGAGAGCTCCAGCTGGGTTCCAGGTGAGACTCTCGCAAAACCAAATTTGTTTGCAAATGAGTGTACTTCGCTAAAAAACAGTGGTCTAGTTATTCTGGTAGGTCACCAACCAACAGAATATGAGGTTTTCATGCAAGGACAAATACTCGACTTAAAATCAATGGTGTATCTTGCGTTGGTGGCTTCACCTGTGTGTATTCAATTAACTGAACATTCGAGCCGTGTCTGGAAGTCAAAACTGGTGTTTCTCACGTAGTAAATGGCACCGTACAACAAAAACCTGCACAGCTGCAAGGCAAGAACAAACCATCGAGCGCCATACAACCTAGAAAAACTGGTAGAGTTCTTGGTCATCTTGTACTTTAGACATGTTTTGATCGTGAGCCTTTTTGTATAACCTTATCGAAAGTCTCAGATTCGAATATGCTGCCGAAACATATTGCGCTTTTGTTGACAAGCCAGATCAATCACAATTAAAAAAAATGTATCTAGTCCCCCGGATTCCCCAGCCATTTTGGCCGTACGATTGACTCTCACCACCAGGAATGGCTGTTACTCCCTCCTATTTGAACGTGAGGTATTTTTCTGTTCGTGACATGTCTGAAGATATGTACATTTCATTTGACTCGTTTGAAGCGACCTGATTTTTGGCTGGTTGTTGTTAGTGCACTACACTGTGCGGACACTACACGAATAGAGTTTCACATAGCTGGCAGTTTGCGATTTTGTCGGGAGGTCTGGTGTACTGCTGCATACTGTCCATAGACTATGTGATCGATAACACGCACGCTGGGATTGGCGATCCAAAGTGAAAAGTCGACTGGTTTCACATTCGTATCTTTTGATGCTACATGATTACCGCTGGTAGTGGACCCGCGAGTGCGACCTGTGGGAGGCGCGAGTTTTAGGCTACTTCCAAAGTGATAGGGTCCAGATACGAATATTGTACTGTGTTCACCCAAAAATGCATATAGACCTCTCACAAGCAAGTGTTTCAGCTCTTACAAGGGTTCGAATATCTATGTGTTTAATTCGCCATCTCATTGAAGGCCTTCAACGTCTTGTCACAGAGTAAGGCATGCACAGTAGTCCCACCAACACAAGAAATATCACTTTAACTGAATACTCCATCAATTGCAGAGGGTTAAAGTACTCCATCAAATCCCATCGCCTTGTTTTTTCTAACTTGCTTTCATCAGTGAGCCAAACAGTTGATACCAGCCTTGACAATGCATCCAGCTGGTCACTAATTTTTCGTCAAATTTACTTTACCCCTGAAATATTTTCCCCGCGAAAGCCCGGCTGGTTACAAGCATTCACAGCAATATTAGCTGACGTAGTCTTTATGTATTAACAGTCAAGTAGAGAAACTACTTCGCCACAGGCCACAGCTTCGACCAATAATCCCATTTGCACGCAAATTGGGTTTCGACAGGACACTCAAGTTATTCCAGCTGAATCTTCCAATTACAATGGTCCGCTTTATCTTCGGCTACCTGATGAGAAAGAACAGAGAATCCGCTCGTGTCGAAGTGTTTGTAGCAACCTTATGAGTAGTGTGTTACGTTCAGATGATGAATTGCGTTATCCCCAGAATATCGTACCCATACTAACTGACGCATGAGGCGGCCTATAGCAGCAGTTGAAGTGGACCAGACCAAACGGGATATTTAGCTGGATTGATTCGAATATCTTGTCAAAATCTAATTCGTATGCAAATGAGTGTATTTGTCCAAATCTGTCCAATTTGTGTTCAGGTGGGACATAGGGTTGAGGATAACTAAGGGGCTGCACCCAACTGATTTGCCCAAGTAGAAAGGGGAAAATCTACCGTGGGCTATCGAGGAGCTTTAAGCAACTTCATGAGTAGTGCATAACGTTTAAATCCGGCTTCACATCTTACTTCCACCCGGGTCTTCCACCTACACTAACTCTTCCGCAAACCAATGATTCTGTTACTGGATAACCAATCAAAGCTCTTCAACTGAAACTATCTGTCAAAAGCGAACGCTCTAATAATGGAACGCCCCCACACCTCACAAGAATGCACTAGCTGCTTTCAACATCTTGAGTAACGTTCCACGGGCTTACTTAGCTCACGAATGCAGCCGACCTGTGATCTGCCAGCTAAACCCACTTTTCAAAGGCATATATTACAAGTACCTATCACCAAGACATTGAACGATATACAGAGTTAAGATTTCTCCAGACTATCGCAACAGACAAAATCGCTCCAGAGCCCAATCAATGAAACTGTCTTTCATCCCTGTTGAGTAAAAGAACGATACCATACTCAACCCACCTACTAATCAAAAGCCACACTGAAAGCAAATCAAATTCTCCCATCGAAGTGAGAAGTTTTTGTTGGTTGTGAGAATTAGTAATCAGTGACCGATCAGCCTCTGCGATTTCACCCATTTGGTTCCGCTCCTAGCCCCCTCCTTACTGATGACACAAGGCCGCTGTGCGAGTGAACGAAAGATAGTAAGTATTGTAATGTGCCGACAGATGTCAAAGTGCGCGCCATCGTTAATTACAATCCCGTTTGTCCACTTTCAGTAGCGGCTGCAGTTGGAACATGAAGACTTCCTTGAATACCATCCAGAGGAGATTGAGAGCCCCTCCCAAAGACTAACACCATTTGTATGTTCATATGTTTGTTCCCCTGCATTCTGCTCTTGTCAACTCTCGACCCCACATGCTCTGGTGCTCTCAGAATAAACTGGTAAACCTATGTTCTTATGCTTTTCTGTGGACAGCTGGTGAGAGCTACCAACTTACGGATACATTCGTCTTACACATCGCGTTCTCTCTTTCAGACCCACCTGTCCTCAAAACATCCTCACAAAGAGTTTGGATAATTTTCATACAGACAAACATATTACAGTACACATTCGTCAATGGTCGTAAGGCATTTCATAGTGAGGGGGAAAATATTCTCTACAAGATGGTTCACGTTGCTTTCTGGATTAAACCATACTACTAACTACCAACTACTACTACCAAACTACCAAGCCCCTTCTCATCCTATTAGCTAAAACTGCACTTTTCCAAGTAAGATCATATCGCAACTAGGTATGAACCCGGTACCAGGTTTGAAAGTCCCAGTTGAAAGCTATCTGGTTGTTTCTGAAATGTTCCAATGAGAAATGAGTGCAACTGTCGTAAACAGCAAACCGACAACTACGCAATTCCGCTAAACAAGCGCTTACGAAAGACAGTCTGCAGCACAAGATCTTGGGAAAGCAACTTTCAAGATGTTTCATTAGACCATTCGGGAATACTCCAAACAAACAACTATAATTTTGACTTTGCATCGAACCGTGAATTCCTCTTTCGAGTGCATAAAAACGGTCTTGTGAGATATACGTAACACACTACTCATAAGGTTGCCCAAAACTCTTAAACAGCCCTCAGCAACCTCAAGAGTAGCATGTTACGTCCATGCAATAGACTGCAGTATCTAAAAAATCCTGCCAACTGGAACATGGGGCTGCCTGATACAACATTTTCAGCTGAAGAACAACATCATAAACGAGGAACTCAGTTTGGTGCCAGATGAGTCTACGGTGAAAACTAAACTGGTATAAAAACTAAGTGTATTCTTCATGTCCCCTAGAATCTTTAGCAATCTCCGCAAATGTCGGGCAGATTCCTTTACAATTATGAAACAAAGCATGGGGGAAATTTGGAAATTTGAAAGATGAGTTATGACAGTGACTCCACTCTCGCTGGAGTTAGTTTACCATGGAGTTTCTGGATTTTGAGAACCATACTGGGAATTACGAATGAAACCCTGAATGAGCTACTGAAACGTCAGGAAACCGATTCCTTGTAGTCCACAGAAGTGACCTTTAATCCCGCATGAAACATATGGTGGGACACGCTCACGCCGACTTCGGCAAACACTCTCATTTGCACACGAATTTGGTTTTGACAGGAGGCTCAAAAGTATTGAGCTGAATCTCTCGCTTATGATGGTTCAAAGTTTTTTTAGTAGTTTGGCAAGTCCACATTACATCTTGTCCATCAAGTGCCTAATGAATCCTCGGAAACACCTGCTCCTAGGTTGATTCCATTATTACTGCAACTGTGGTTCCTGGACATTTCTGTATGTTAGCGGCTTTTTTATCAGGATATCCCGTCCCCCAGTAGACCAGACTGTAACTAAATTTTGACCTAGTCAATCTCGAAACGAAGTTGAATCAAACTCCGGCGAACCGTTTATCAGTTACCACGTGTCTCTATTCATCAGAGTCATGTTAAACTGATATAACAACGAACCTTGTGATTCTTACACCCCCTTGCGAGTCGTTTTGTGAGGTTAACACGTTCGAGGTGACAACAGTTCGACTGATGGCAACAACAACTCGCTGTTCGCTGCGGAGGTTGTCAGTTATGTAGAGTAAAAACGACATCAGAACTTGTCAGACAGCGTTTTGAGTAGACCCAAGATCACACTGGTTTCACATGACCGCTTCGCCTACCTTACACAATTATCTTGTTATTCAGGTCGAAAAGGTCCAGGCACAGTTGAGCTCACAACACCCACCGAACCCGGTTGTGTTCAGGTCTGTTCAACACTGTCCGCGCAACACATGTTATCGTACGTCCTGGATAATTTCGGTCACCATCCAGTTGAACACATTACACGCAAGAGCAAACGACAGCACTGTCGGCTGGAAGGGCATTATACTCGACCTCATAGATATGTAATTACCTGTTCTGCACGTGATGCTTCCAATCAAAACTTAATTTTCACAGTAAAACTGTGTGTACTGTGTTGTAATCACTGATGCCGGCGAAAAATTGTTACCAAGAAGTACTCTTTTATTAGTAACTAGCCGTGTTTTCATCAAACTATCAAGAATACAGGAGGTGTCCCAAAACCTTACTTCTGCAGTTGTGAAGAAAACCTTGTGCAATTTTGTGGATGAATCCATCCAACTCATTCGACTGGGCACGGATACTGGATAACGAAATCAACCAGCGAGTTTCTGTACGCACACACCTTGTGAATGCGTCCAAAAACAAATTCTAGTTTGATAACTAGCCCGAAGATTCTCAATTTATTAACCGAGATCTTATCTTGCAAGTGAAGAACCCTCTACAGTGGTTTTGTTTTTGTAAGTATTCAACAAAGCGTGCAGCTTATGGAACTCTGGAGAAGTTCGAACCCTCAATCATCTGGATGGGAGTTGAACCGGACGCCTTTCATCCATCGGTCTCCGGCCATCAGTGTGACTGGTTCGAATTTAGACATCCAAAAGTGCTGCTTGTTCTTCCATCTGAGGGTTCAGATCAGCTAGTCTTCAGTTGATTTATGAATTCTCACGAAGCAGATCAAATGGATGACGTCATTTCTTTCTTTCCGGACAGCATATTCTTCCCATACGATGTGTGTGAAAACTCTTTCAATTTCTGTAGTTTCGGAGACGTCTGATATGAATTTTTTCTAAGCCGCACATGCTCAAATGATTGTGATCAGTTGTCATCTGGACTAACCCCAAATAGAGACATCCTCTATGGGACGGATAGGTTTTGAAAAACGCGTGCATGAGGGCACTTAAAAAGCTTACCTGGAAAGTAGCATTACCGATAGGTGTTTCAGACTTGGAGGACTTACACTGATAAAAGGTATCTGACCAGAAGTCGTGTTTGGTTTGTACTAAAAAAATTTAGTTTACTGAAATGTCAATTCTAATCGTCCCGTTCTCATCAAACGGGTGATAGTTACCTCATGTCCTACCGAAATAGACTAGTGGATCGTAGTTCCCGTGTTTGTGGAAAAACCTAAATGGTCTTCATGAGTTCATCACGTTGGCAGCGAATACACCAATGTCAGATACACATAGGCCTATCCTCCTGGCAAAATGAGAAAAACCGTTCGCTGGGAAGTCGTCTATTGGCAAACACCGATCCAGGAGTTACAAGTTACTGGACATGAAAGTAACTAACTCATATGCATGTAGTTTTTAAAAAACTGAATATTCTCACACGTCCTCTTGGGCTTTCATGGATATTCATAGACTATTACACAATTATAAACGAACACTGCAAAGAAGTTAAGTTACTCAAGTTCCTCAAAAACTTCATCTTTCGTTAGATATGGGGTGGAGCGTCGACACGACCACAGACTACTCGCATGCTCCATCAGTAGTATGCATCGTTACACTGGGAAGATTTGATTGTTTGATACTTGACGATGAATCTTGATTGCCAACAGTAGGCCGTCAAAAAACCTTTCAGACTGTAGGCGCTTTAGTGTGAAAACTAGTTAGCATCAGCTGAAAATGTTTGTGATACAATAACAATGCGCCGTATTCTTTGTTTGACTATGAATACTGTTCGCGTGGGTTTATCACATGGGTTTATCCCAATACATCCACTCTGCCTTCAATTACTTGCCCGGTTGACTATCGTGCTAATAACCTAACTGACATAGGGAACCTCCCAATGTATATTATCTTGATGACGCCAGTAAGCAGTTTACTAATGTCATGGTGAATTTTATATGCCTTACGACACATGCTGTTCTATTCCGAGCGGCTCCAAATTTTAAACGCTCTTTTCAAAATCATTAGAAGGATGTCGGGATCACCAGAACTACTCTTCTCATAAAGCAAAAGGGATTAACTGTTTAGTGTACGGCTATTTTTAGTCTCTAACTCTGTCGACACTCATAACACAGTGAGCTGCTTTTGCCCGTTTGATTCCACAGTGATAGTATATTGGTCAGTTGAATGTCCAAAATACTGACTTCAACATCTGTTCTCAGGCGGAGTGAAATCAAATATTTTCGACGAGTTACTCAAAAGAAGCTGCAAGGTGCGCCGCTTTTGAGCCAGTTTTACTAAGATCGGAATGGGGCTGTTAGCGCTGATACTCATGTGTTGTAAAAACGTGTCACCTAGATGGCAGTCGACCGACAAAACCGGGACAGTCACTGAGTGGTCGCCGGTGAGGTGTCGAACAAAACAATCACACGATTCAGGTTACGATCAAGACCGCCTGTTCAGACGTGATAATTCGGGTTTTCACGGAGTGCGCTGGTAAGGCACTGGTGACACGCTCGTCTGGTGTCTTCGGGATTAGAGTCCAACCACAACCAAGGATATGAACTGTTGATAAGCTATCGTAAAACTGAACACCACTGCTTCAGTACTTGGCGTGGATAAACTAGAATATTTTTTTCAGGACAGGGAGTACCGTTCGAACTAAATATGTGTGGATACATCTGAAAACCGACGGAACTGAGGATAGAAATTTGACATCTAAAAGCGACATTAGGGGAAGTGAAAAAGAACTGTGAAAGAACTGTGGAAAGAACATGACTGCGTACTCAGTCATGTACATTCCGTGACCATATTATAAGAGCAAACATAGTTCTCACGGTGAATCTGCTGTTTAAACTGAATATTTTTTATACCAGTAGGTGGCGCGTCCCATCACAAATCCATTCCGGAATTTTGGAAAACATTACCTCGCTCGGCTGATTTACAAACCCTAAAAACTAAGAAACAGGCTTAAAGAAGCTACAGGACCATCCCACTGCAGTGCCTTTTTTCAGAATGATTTTGACGGTATTTTCCGGCACTCCGCTATAACATTACTGAGTCTGTAGAGGATATTTTGACAGATATTCTACATTCCCGATTCAGAGCTACCACCAACTCACTTTTGGATTTTATCCACTTTCTATTACGGAGTATTAGTCCGATACAAACCAAGCGTACAGGCTATCCATCATTGGATGATGTGAGGTGCAAAAGAAATTACTCCGAACTTGACACAACACACTACTCATAAGGTTACTGAAAACTGTTCGACAGTCCACCACCGGTTTCGCTATTCTAGGGCTCATCAGGTAGACATAGTCCCCGAATCTCCATCATCCTCATATTTTGCTTGGATGCTAAATTGTACGTAAGTAGCGAAATATATTCACTTGCAATTCGATTTGATCTTAACCGAAGGCACAACTGATATTTAACTATCTCACACTTCTGTTTGCGTATGGCAACCATCAGTAATATCTGGCATTCCGGCATCCAAGCGTACATATCACAGTTCCTTTAACCGTCTGGCATCGCACGTTCTGCAGATCGAGAAGGCATTGTAAACCAAAAATTCTCCACATTTGGTGATTCTTTTGTGCATAGTTCTCCCGTTTGTAACACTGTCATTAATTCGTGTCACCTAACCGTTACTGATGGTGCAGTTCCACTGCTAAATCTAGGCGACGGTAGCCAGATGCACTCATTAGCAAACAAATTTGGTTTCGCGGGAGATTGACCTAGAACTCAGCTGAATCGCTCCTTTATGATGTTTTCAAGCAACTGAACATGCTGCACCAGGCCACTTCATGTTTCGCTTGGTACGATATTCGAGATATCCCTATACACGTATAGACGTATTACACTATTCATAAGGTTACTGAAGAATTCAGGCGACAGTAGTCTCAGTGCAAGACAAGCGGATGTGAATGTGAGACCATTTAAGTGCAGCACACTTCCTCGATTTGCGCCACTCTTTGCGTTTTTAGTGTGTCCGGCGGTCACGTTCACACTAAGCTCTCCTCTTCCCAGGCTAACACACTCGCACATGATTAGGGGCGGTATTAAGGACCCAAACATATACTCACAACAAAAATTCCATCAGATACTAGTAATTATCAGGCCCTCCATAAAAATTATATACGGTCAGACAACTTCATGCGTGTCGAGCATCATATGTGATATGCCACATTTAAAAGTTATCGTTGAAACCTTCTTATGCCACCTTATGATATAAGCAAAGTGAGAAGCTAATTGCGAGCCGGAGAGGTAACAGCAGGATTGGATACAGCATGTTGCTCTTCTTCAGTTACTCATGTTGTATACAAGCTAGTTCAGTGGTTGAGGCGCAGACGCACTCACCCGAAGGTCCGTGGTTCGAACCTAACTTATACATGTCGACTGCTTTGGGCTAGGTTTGAACAACCTGACAGTGTTTCAACCCTCGCACCTCCTTCAGGTAGCATGGCAGCTTGGCAAAGAAAGGATGTTACACCTGAGCGATTCGATTAATATATCATCATCATTCAGTTTCTTATTGTTTCAATCGAATTTTTATTATCGTTCTCCTGATCGTTGGGCAACACCACGCATCAGCCGGTTTGATTTGCTTTACTTGCAATCAGACAGATGATTAATTAGGTTTTCTTCTTTTCGTTTGGTTCACTTGAAAGAAAAACAACTGCAAAACCAGGCGACCGTCTAGCAATTTTTGCAATTTCCTCTGAAAAATCAGAAATTTGTGCCTTCCTGCCCTTTTCGGTGATGTACTGTGAATGTTTCCGGCTCTGCAAGCCTCCGTGCAGATTCTTGTATTCGACTTGAGTGTGGTGTGCTGGAAAGCAGTTGTTATAAATGGGGCGACTACTCACGTACATTGAAAAAGAACGTACTCTCGAAATCTTAATAAGTGAAACATGAAACGGAATTTGTGCAGCACATTCGGTTGAGGAGAATCAGGTGAGTCTGTCTCTCGTTAAAGCCAAACTAGTGTGCAAGTTGTTGTGTACTCAGCCAATTTCGTACTAGGACATGGGCTTTACGGGAACTGCGCTCACCTGATTAACGCGAGGAAAAGTGGAACCGAAGGGAGTGCCGGCCGAGGGGGTTTTCAGCAACCGATTTGGCAGAAACGCCTCACATTTCTCGTCATGCAACAGCATCGCTCATGTTTCAAAGAAATGTATAGTGTATTAATCACTCTAAAGCGCATTCATCTCTGACTTAACTAGTTTGCCTTCCTATCGTTTCAAGATCTGGTATTAGGCTAGTTGTGGCCAATTTATCCAAAGCTGTCACGTTTCTCTTTCGTACAAATTTTGTTTCTGTGCTCAGTAGATCTTAACAGTACAGACGTAACACACTACTCATAAGTTTTCTGAAAACTCTTCGACATCCCACGACCGGTTTCTCCATTCTTGGGGCTCATCAGGTAGGCACGGTCCCTGAGTTTCCGTCAATTTATTGTTCTACTTGAACCCAAATTGTTCGAAATTAGCACAATACAGTCATTTGTATACGAATTCGTTTTTCACGGGCAACCCAATTGAATTCCAGTTGAATTTCTCGTTGTTTTTTACGGGCGACCCAATTGAATTCCAGTTGAATTTCTCGTTTATGATGTTCTTCAACTGAGTTCCAGTTTGGTCTTCCACAACCAACACCTATTGAGTAAAATGGACGTGTGAATTTGAGTCAGTTGCGGTTAGCATTTTCCTATGGTTCGTTCTGATAATGTCATAGTTACAGGTAAATGCCAAAAGGTGAACATCCTGTGGGACAAACCAATAGCTAGAGGCCTATGTCTAAAGGACCCTCCTGGCCCGAGATTTTGGGGTTGGTGCATTGGTGGAAATAGGGTCCGAAGGACACTTTAGACTTTTTTATGGTACGCGCAATTTTACAGGTGTTCTCGCCTTTCCATGTACTCCGACGCGACGTAACCTAAACATGCAAACAGCAAAAAAATAAGTAGTACATACAGTAGACTCAAGTGAGTAGAGAATTTATTCGTTTGAATACTGTTCGGGTCATGGATGTGGCTAGGGCAGCTGCACAAAACTCAATACTATAGTTCAACCTCTATGGGCACTGTCGCTACAAGAAAGGTGCCAAAGATTCGAAAATCATACTGTCCGAATTAGTTAGATTATTGTATTGTAATGGTACCGAACATCTTTACTGTGAAAATATGGTTAATCCGTAATAGCCTAATAATAAATAAATAATAATTGTCCAACTGTAGCACTTTTTCGGTGCCTAGCTACCATGCCACCCGAAGGAAGCATCAGGACTGGTATACTGCAAGGTTGCCCAAACCTAGAAAGGGGAAGTCGAGATGCAGTGGTCGGGCTGGAACCAGACCTTCCAGTCAATAAATCCGCACTCTAACCACTGAAACTCCTACTGCTTGCCCCATACCACATTATTGTCGTCCAAGATTGTTTCTGGTTTTCGTGAATTTTTAGTCTTTCCACGGTTTGGTTGTGTCGATTTAAAAGACGGATCTGGCATGATCATCAGCGCAGTTTCCTACTGTGAGTTTTCCTCACTTAGCGAGCACTGAAATATTAGGCTGAAGTGTCATTTGGTGTGCCAATGTGGTCCAAACGTTGAATTTGTGGACATTAAAAAATTTTAAAATTCCTCAGGCGGTAAATCAACCTCTTTGTTAACTGTTGGTAAAACACAACCAAACTGTATTTTTTCACCTGACTGTCAGCACTAGAGTTAAATCACGCAAAAACGCAAAAGTACTCAACCGCAGACTTACTATATACACCTTTTTCTCCAAATCGCGCGATCCTGAGTCCTCGTCAGATAACAAGCAGTAAACTCGTGACAAGTAGTTTGCTTGATGCACAAGTGTCGATTTAAAAGACGGATTCTATTCAAAGGTTAATATTCTAGAAGTTGATGTTGCAATGTAACACGAAATTTGTTTAATACGAGCCCAGTGGCAGACGTAGACAGGCGCTACGAACAAGCGGCGACAAGCTTTCGTACTCCAATAGAATCTTGTGACATTATCAGGGTTTGAGAAGCAATGGGTGTGGTTGTGCGTATACAGGCGCGTGTGCATGTGCGCAACTGCTCCTCCGCGAATATGCGCGCGCGCGTGCGTGCGTGCGTACGTTTATGCCAAAACGATTGAGAAACTGGCTTGGGCGACGCATGTCTACCTGCTTGTGTGTGAGTGCGTGCGTGCGTACCGTTTCTTTTGGTAAACTCGTGCTCGCCTCAAGATAAGCAGGGCTTCGCACGTGCGCGCAGCCCAGTGCTCAAAATGGGGATAACACAGATAACCAATCTTGTGATGGCTTTAACCAGAACTTGGTTTTATCAACAAGTTGGAATTCTGTTGTTTTATGCCGCCACAACAACACTCCCCCCTCCAAATGCACCTTGCCATCCACATGTAATACAACGGTGCATGGCTTATCACATCTGTGTCTCAACTAGTGTGTGTAACCTAGTATGCAGTTGTTGTTTCATGAAGACAACCAGCTTAGATATCTGTTGGACTGTTCGAAGGCCACTGGAATTTACATAGGGCTTCCAGAACTCCGAAAGCGATTCATGCATGTGTTTACAAACTGCGGCGAACGAAGTCCAAGCGATTGATCGTTGGAGACTACAAAGGAGGCTGATGAGCCACCATTTTTAACGGTGCGATTTCCCCAACAGAAAGTATAAGACTACGCAGAATTGATGCAGAATTATCGAGACCCCAGAGTCGACTAACGATCTGACCTCGACGCTGATTGCCTGAAGAAGAAACGACAGAGTCTAGTTTCAGTGAATTCGAAACTAACTACTATAATCAGTAGGTGAAAATATAAACTTTCATTCCCCATATTACAGATCATCGTTTAATGGTTTTGAAACCCACCTTGTCGATAAACATAAATCTAATCCAAAATCGTGCACCATACAGTACAACTACCATTGCTTGTCGCCGAGTACAGTGCCATTTTGATCCATTTTACTCACAAAAATCAAGATCAATAATGGCATCAACTGAAATTTCTGCCACCTTCAACTAGTCGCACCGATGACAATGAATAAAAAGCTGTTCGTGCCGGAATAACAAATTCGAGAGTAAATTGGTCTGTTAGGTCTATTGTTAGGGGCAGAATTCGGACAACAAGACGAGTCCACGTGGGTTACCACAAAGAGCAACTGCTGTGGATAAATGTCACACATTTTCATTAGGGTTACATAAATTGAATTCGAGTTAAAGCGTCAACCTTGTACGTTTCGTCGAACGGTGGATTGGGTAAATGAAACGATTTCAGGCAACCTGTGCATCTTTTTGCAATTATCAACGGACCCTTATACACAAACGATTACGTTCTGTCGGGCAGCAGTTTCTTATTGTTGACACATCATCACAGAAGGAACCTGAGAAGACTAGCCGCTATCGTGAAGAGAGGATATCATCCTCCAAAAGGGGGACCTTCCCCAGGAAAATCCAGCTTTACCGTAAAATTGTAGCGGTTTACTTAAGAGAAATACCGGATAACTCAGTTATATGCATTCAGGATAGTGCCCGATATTCTTGTTCATAGTTCCATTAAGTTTTACACAGCTCTACCCTCGGTTGTGCTGTTAAGCTGCTTGGCCATCAAGTTCAAGGTCACGGTCCCAAGGGCAAACGTTACGACCAATCAAAACGCTCGTTTCACCATTATCCATCAGTTCGCAGCACGAGCGTGAAATGCACCTAACCTCCTGAACACATTTCTGAGTAAGCCATAAATTTTTTACATAGTGAAGATCACAAATGTCCTCTATTGCAATATAACCAGGAAAAAATCTCAAGTTATACTGGTCAGGTTTCAAACTGCGCATTGCATTGTCTCCCATGAGTGACAATTTTTGTTCGCTTCATTTAGGTGAGCATCCAAGTAGTAGGTGACTTTAGTAAGTTTGCCAGTGAATGCGTAAGAAAATATTATGCCTGCAGTAGAGAAGTACTTTGACGTCAAAGGGGGAAAAACCTCGATTCCCATGAAAATTAAGAAAACCGAAATACATCCGTCACCGAGAGGTATGCTCCTGAGAGCAATTGCAAAAAGAACCGTCGAAAATTCTTGATCACCTTAAAGTGCAGAACGCACTTCTTCGCTGACAGAAAACAAGTGTGCAAGCCAGTTGTGTACGAGGGACATTCAACAACATTTCGTTTGGATTCACCAGACCTATTCAGAGAAGAAACTAACTGCGCAAAAACCTCGCAGACACCCTTAAAAAGGTATTCACTCTGAGAGCCAGTTATCATCGGCTAATGGAAAGGAAGCACGGTGACGCCAGGCCCCGTTTGAGTGAGCGAACACACTGTTGGTCATTCAATTGTCGCAGATTAGTATACTGTTCAAATACTTCCGCAAGGAACCCCCACATGCACACACACGAAAGATACGTGAAATGAACACTGCAACACGAATGAAAAAGCTGAATTGTTCTTTTGGTTCCTCAACATACGTGAATTTTTGACAGAACACACTACTTATAAGGAAGGAGAAAGCGCCTGGACAGCTCAGTACTGTCTTACCCTTCATAAAGCCCACTGAATCGTCGTAATCATAGATTATCTACGAGAAATTTGCTTATAAGGCTTCGGCAGTGGCTCACTGTTGTTTTCAACTGAGATTTCGTTCTGCAAGTCAGTGTAAGCCAATGTATGCTGAAAAGCTAAAAAGCGCTGTACAGCTGTTTCATTCATACTGGGAATCGCAAGCAGTGCGCACCTCACGAAACTCCAGGGAGTCACGAACCCGCGACCTCTTGACTAATATTTTGAGCGCTAACACCTTTTGGCTACCAGTGGCAGGACAGCAGTGTGATTAGCTCTCACAGAGACAAAACTAGCGTCGTTCCACCGAGAATTCGTCAGTCGAAGAGCCAGTCAACCATTGGCCGGAAGATCACAGGTTCGAAACTGTCTGAGTCCCTCGAGAGGCGCATTGTTGATGATTCTCAACAACGGTGAACAACTCGTACAGTGAGTATGGGATTTTCAGCATAGACTGACTTCACTGACAGGACGAAACTCTATGAAAACTACTTTAACAACTCTCCTCACACCATCATCAATATACTGTTTTCGTCAAAAGCTTAGATACGTATTTTATTATCTGCCTCTGCGGTCAATAAAGTTTGTTCTGATCCAAGACAGACTGCCCACCCCAAGCCACCGTAATGTCTGCTTCTCTGAGGCACCACCTTTTGAGGTATCCTATCTCCAGGACCTCCGGACTTAGTCATTTGCTGTGGAACCATGCTTAGGAGGAGTCATTGTAAACCACTCAGAATGATAAAGTCATTGAGTTTGTGAGGCAGACAACCTATGGTCATCTTGCATTCTGTACGGTCTATGGATCTTGACGTCTCTTCTTGTGCAGTCTGCTATACGTGCGTTATCAAATTCGGACTCTTGCTTCAGTGGTTGTCTGGGAGCGTAACAATACTCGATCGTAGGTCTAAGCATGAATGCCCGTAGGGCTGGGGGGAGCCTAATCACGGTGCAATCTCTGCTTCCCACCCTTTAATATGATAATTCGTTCAGCCATGGCGTATTCCATCCACTACACTTCTTGAAACCAAGCAAGAAGAGTTTCAGGTTCTTGTAAGATGACTCACACTCAAAAAATGTGGCTCATACTGGACTTATGTGGTTGTTTTCTCTCAAATCTATTAAATATGATAAATAATCAACAACACCATATTGCATACCTTAGGAATTATTAGCAACAGGGGGTCATCTAATGTTGTGCATTACTGAGTCCAGTATCTGATAAACGCAGGAACTCATTTCAGGTTCAGCGGGAAAAATGATCCCTTGTCGTAACCGTTAAACAAAATTTGTACAAAAAATTACACGTGTGACCGCCGTTGGGACGTAGTTTTCGCCTTTAGTAAATACTTTGCTACACCATGATTGTCGTAAAGGGGATGTGTCAACTGTAGCTGGTCATGGAGACTGCACTGGATAAACGTAACACTCTTGTTAATTACCTGGATCATACTCTATTCCCAAAGCAGGGTGAGTATTAAACAAACTCCCACCGTAGGTTAGAGTTAATCGTTGTATATGTTTGAGCTTGAATAACCAGTCAAGAACCTAAAAGTGAACGAAGGGTCGTAATACCAAAAAACAACAACAGCAGGATTGCTTATCGAGTCTGCATTGTCAAAGCCAGCCACAAGTTCGGTTACTCAACAACAAAAACAAAAACACAACGGTTAAGTCGACATCGTGTGTTGGCATGCGTTGTGCTATTGTTTTCTTCCGCTTTGTAGACACCTCCAAACTGTTACAATGTGTCTGAACGACAACCACCCTGTACGTGTATCACACAGTCGCCATGCCAACTGTCCATGGGGTTGACCACCCACACACGTTCACACAGCTAAAACACACCAGTTAGTTCGTCTTGAAGACGTGAGGGAACGCATTCTTGTAGGCCTGAGCTGAACCATGATTGGTGCATTACAAATTGGCCAACGTCTTTCACAACACATACACACGCACAGACCACAAAACAAGACAAAACTGGAACACATGGGCTGACCTACTGACACTGTCTTAAGACGTGACAAAATTGGTGAATCCTAACCTGTACGGCTCAACCATCGCTCGCAAGCGACGGGGGACGGGTCGAGTTAAGGATGGCCTAGTATGATTTGGAGGAAACCACCAACGTCAATTGGTTTCGCCCAATCAAAACACACCAGGGCAGCCTAACTAATTGCTAGACTGGAAAACATTGATGGAACATTTTAACAAGCGTACAGCCTGATGTTGAATAAAAGAAAATAACGAAACACACACTCGAAAGTGGTATGTGGCTATCACATAACAAAGTGTTCACTAATGACAGCTCTGTGCATACTTTGTGACCATCTGTCTGGGTGTCATGCTTAAGTAGCAAAAAAGGCCAAAGGACCGTCATTTAGGCGTAGAAGAGGGGAACACAGAGTATCCTTCATATCTCTAATGATTAGAAAACTTGCGCACAAATTTTCAGGACGGGGCGAGGACGGCATACACAGGGAGGCTAAACAGAGTCATTGAAATCAACGATGCGCAGCTCTGGATGCTTCTTCATACAAGAGTTTGTAGACCTTCATCTGACCACTTCATTGAAGTTACTTTGTAACCCGGGGGGGGGAACTATTTTTAAATCACGAACCTTTGGAAATAGCAAGAATCACCATGCAAAGAGATCACTCTTCCGAATTTTAACTGGCATCTTGGAGCTCCCTCCCATAAGAGGCAAGTCGCAAAAGAAACCAATTTTGCTCAGTTGTTTGAAGCAATTCCTCCAAGAATTCTGTCAGCAATCCGAAGAAAGTAAAAATGCAGTGTTGCTAACATTGCCCCATCAAGATCCATTGGAAAAGAGTTTTGATGTTCAAAGTTTTATTTGCTAGATAGCAATCCCTGTGTGTCAAACGGTCTTTAATTTCAGTTCTACGTGGACTTATTCTTACAAATGAAACGTTTAACCCTCCCCCAGTCTGGGAAACCTGGCTTGTCCATTACGGAGAACCATCTTGCAATATGAGTACAAAACAGGATGTCGATAATTATCTGGTCGGAGAAACGACAATTCCCGTCCCCTTTCGGTTCGCTAGCCTTTCACTATCTATCTCAGCCTGTCTGAAATGTCTCCACCCCAGTACCGCACCACTTTGTATGAAATCTGCCTGACTTGAGAAATAGTCGTTTTAATTCCTTCAGCCTGAACTGAACAAAGATTGACGGCGACTGTCAGGGGACAAGATCCCGACACACCGACAACTGGAAGTAGGTGACAACTGACAAGGCCACGGCGACACAGGCTAAGAATTACAAACCATTGGCACAGAGTTTTGTTTACGGAAATCTACACATTGACAACTGTTACACATCCGCACAAACAAAACTATCCACCCTCTGAGGAGAATGGCCGAACCTGACGGTTTTAATAGCTCAGACTTTCTTCAAGACGCACTGGCGACGGAAAATACTAGCTTCAGTCATGCATGCCCGGAGAAGTGTGTTGACAGTGCACCCATTACACACCGGAAGTAACGGGGTTTTGTGTGTCCATGTGTATCTGGTGTGTGTGTGTGTTGTGTGAACAAGAGGACTGGTTTTGGCAAAATTGAGGTGGCAGGGATTGAATGGATTGTGAAAAAGCCTCTCCACTGATGCGTTTGATTTTCCGGTGCTGGGATAAACTGACCTATGGCTTTGAGCTACGGTCCATTCTAATCAACACATACGATTTTCACACTTCACTATCGCACCCCGGCATGAACACATTTTTGGGGCCACTATCCTGAGAAGCAAGTACTTTGAACTGCCCCTAAGGAGGCATCCAACAAGAAGTACAGATTTCGGTCAATGGGCATACTGGAGAGGAAAAGTTGTAATCGATCTGGAGAACCACATCGAATAGTGAGCGGGCCGTTTGCATGATGTCTTGCCTAATTGGGGAGGAGATATGCCTGATAACTTCCTTACTATGAATGCGAATACATTACTGAATGTCCGTCTGGATGCTTGTCAAGGAGGTAATTACTGTTCTGTGATGTAGCTCAAAGTTCTCAGTGGTATAACCAGTCAGTTAACGATCAGTGATTTTACCCGGTTCTTTTACTACTGCTGTATGTATCGAATCATTGGCCAACCGAAATTGGTATTTCCATTCGGTGGTCGGCATCTAACAAACGAATCGACATGATGGTATGTTCCCCCTAGGTTCAAACACAGTCGAAACTAGACTATTCATAAGGTTGCTGAAAACTCTCCAAAAACTCTTGTCGAATTCCGTGCATTTTGGGTTCAAATGGAACACAAGGTTGACGGAAAGTCGGGGACCGCGTCTACCTGATGAGCCCCAAGAAGGGCGAAAGCTGTCGTGGGCTATCGATGAGCTTTCGGTAACCTTATGAGTAGTGTATTACGTCCACACAAGATTACAACATTTTATTGAAGTACTTTAAAACATTCCACAATAATCGTTGGGTTGTAACGCACTTTCGGTATTTACCTGCCAGTCCACGGGGCATGTGATGCTTCCAGGTTCACGGAACAATCACAGGTTACCTGCCTCAATTACTGAGGCTCGACAAACGGATTTAAAATTAAGGTTCCCAGAAATATTTTACGTTTATTTCATTTATCGTTTCAGACCCATAACACAGATCCTGGTGGGTCATATGTGTTAGTATGTCACTCAAATTCACACGGTCAAGGCTCTGTTGGAGAGGTTTTACCCCTTTTGAAGGACTCAACTGTTTTGCAGCTTTGTGACGTTGGGAATCTCCAAACTTCTCCCACCTGTTTGGATTAACATTCTTTAGGCCTTTCCTCCCATTCCTTCAGGCCGGATCCTCCCACGGCCTAAAACAAAAGATACAACTTTTCAAACTCACCTGAAGGCTGTTCTTATAGGTGGGACGCCCCCGATTTTGAATTACGTTTTTCAAAGGACCGTAGAAAAATCTTCTTTAGACTTCAGTTTCAGCCATTCATTTCACATGGCCCAATCAGCGGAGCTGAATAGACTCTTGGAAGGGCTCCGGTATTTGGGATTCGGTCCTTCCATTTGACTCAAATGATCTTACGCAAACAGCGCCGGTGAAGCCGACCAAGGATCCGATGGTCATCTGCATAGCGTTTAGGTTTCGCTGCCCTACAAAAATGAAGGAAGCAGAATAGTCTGATACACCGCAATGCCAATGCTTATCGCAAGCGTTGTTTGCTGTTGTTGCATTTCCCAAGGTATCCAAATGCCGTGCCGACATTTGCGATTCGTGTTTTTATTTCATGTGTCAGATAAGTGGACGGTGTTCTACAGAGATGGAAGAAAAATTCGTTCAACATGCTACCTCATAACCATTTGGTGGAATACGTGGTGTTTCACGTTGGAATTCCGGTGTAGAAAAAATGCTTTAAGCCAAAGCGAGATGCCGGTTGACCGAACGTCGTGATGAAAAAGGGCACAATAGTCCGCAGCAAGCAGGATCCAGATAGGTAACTCGCGTCGCAGTGTTATGGTCAGGAAGTACTTCCAAATGAATAAATAGCCCTCCAACCATTATTGATCAGTGTACACCCTTTGCACTCGCAAATGACTGTTAAATAGAGGTAGAACAAGGCTGGGCCAAAGACAACCGTGCTTCACTTCTGCAGCGATTTCAAGGCTGCTTATAGATGGTTGCGCAGTTCCGCTGATAGTATGAAAGGAATACGGCTGCGCATCGTCCTACTTCACAGCGAAACAATCATGTGGCCGATGTGCAGCCGCAGTAGAAAGATTTTCATGAGGTTGGCAAATCTGCCTGGATGGCCATGACTTTGTGGGATGATCCACGGTGCTTTTCTGTTGACTAGACTGAAGGCCTTGGTGAAATCCACAAACACTCCACTGGATGGCTGGTTCTGTTCATAACATTCCTCTTAGATTTTGGCCTCTTCGAATTCCACATTACTCTTCGAGGAGGTTTTGTTCCTTAATGCCAGTGTCTGGTCCACTGAACAGAGTATGAGACAGCATCTTACATGCTGGACGCTGGAGACCGATTCCGAGATAGCTGTTCACCTTTTAACAATTTTCCTTTCCTTTATGTAGACGACTTCTCGTCGTGTCCTCGATTATTTTCTATTCCCAAAGTTCTGCGCACGAGGTAGAAGCGATCTTCCCGCTGTGTTGGTCCTCGAAACCTAAACAGTTTCACGAGCAAGTAGTGCAGTTCAGCTGTCTTCCCCTTTTTCAGCGGGTTTTGGGCCCTCAACTGTTCTGGGACTTTAGATAAGTCAACCAAGTAGGTCTTCTCTGTAGTTTGGGACACGCGAGCTACATGGTTCAAGCGAATATCTCCTGGCCCTTTGAGTGAACCGCGGTGCGTGTGTCCAAGCTGCCAGAATTTGATGGGGTTTGTTCAGCTTTTCTCCGCCTGTCTGTCTTTTTGGAGCTTAAGATGTCGGACTTTCGGTTCAGTGCTCTATTTGAGCCCGGTAACAGCGGTGTTCCACGTACGACTGAGGTCCATCATCAATTTCTTATTTTCTACAGATGTTTTATAAGCGTACGACTGTTGTCCATCATTAATTTCTTATTTTCTACAGATGTTTTATAAGCTTGGTCCGGACGCTTCTGAGCTATTTTCGACCCTCTATGGTTGTCGGATCCTGGACAGTTTCGACAAGAACCACATTCTTAGCGTGAATCAAAGTGAATACTAACGAGTGCTTGGCATCTAACGAGTCTCTCCTCGTTTCCTTCCTAATGTGTTTACATCAGCTGCTTGCCTATGTGTCCAGTGGTCTTCTGGTGTAACCGAGCTTGTTTATTCCTCAAGATTTGCGTTAAATTTTTGTAAAACCTCGACGCATACTTCACATTTCTCAGTTATCATACATCCAGCCTGATTGGGTCCCCCTAGTCCATTGCTTGGCAGTTTTCAGGTGCGATTGGTGAGGTTTCACGCACCATTAACTACCGTATTTAGGTCAACACATTCCTTTTCTGAACGGCACACGACGTGGATCGATTTGTCGCAAAGTAATGCAGTTGAGTTGGTGTCCACTTCCATTTCTTCGATGATAAGCGTTGTCCAACCCACACCGAACCATGTGCTTCGTATTGAGAATTCAAATACCGGACAGCGCTAGTAATCTTCCATCGTTGTACTGAAATGACTCGATTCCAAATGGATCCAAATGTGATAATCCTGACAAACCCAAGCATTGAAATCACCTAAAGGAAAGAGACAGTCGCTTGGAGATGTATATGTGGCCACATCCGAGATTCATCTTTGCTTAGAGAACTTTGTCATGAAAAGCAGGAATCGGATGGTCTTCATCCTCGATTCGACACAGTTTGGGGCATTACTCTGTTTTGATTCGTGTAAGCTTCAACTGCGTATCTGACAATGTGTTCACGTCGACTTTCTTGTTTCCTTTCACCCCATTAGAAGGAATAACGATAACCAGCAGTTCATAGCTTCCCTTGATCATTCATCCGGGTCCCAGTGAGGCCAGTGAGGTCTGCTTTGTAGCATTTGATTCCTTTTGCAAAATAAGAAGTTTGTCTAACAGACTCCTCTCCTCCATTTTAATCCAGATAAACACTCATGTGTCAAGTTCCACGTCGTAAAAGACGTTCCCTTTCTCTTTACGGTTCGCAAGACGCGCGGGGAAGTATGGCTTTCTGACTGATGGACCTGATACTGGGGACTTATTTCTGGTCCCTTTTTGACATCAAGATATAATTCAAGAGAAAATGAGATGCTGACCTAACTCGAAGGAAAAGGTTTAAGGCATGTGGTCTGAGTCCTAGTGCCATTGAATGACTAATAATTGTAGGCAGAGTCGCATCATAAAAGGACGCACTAGGTGCACTGTTGTTTGTCCGGTAATTTTACCATGTATATTTATTAATATTGTATAAAGCAGTCTGGAGGTAAATTCGTACTATTCTCCGTCGCGAGAGTGTAGGATTTTGCTTTCAACCGATTAGCAGCAGCAGCGATTTCGCCTTCTACCGAGGAACGGCGGACTAGAAACTGAAGGTCGCGAAAATCGATCAGAGGTCAAAGTAATAAATAATACGATTAAAAACCTTCAAAAATCAACGAATATTTGTGGCTCAGAACAAACCTACTGTGACTGAGACCCCTACGCCGTATTTGTGACCTTGAGAAATACAAGCCATCCGAATCCGAGTTGGTCAAACCTATGGGTCGTCGGCTGCTAACAGATCCCCTCAATTGCCGCTTTGTTAACCAGGCGCTGAGGTTGAAATCTGAAGGTGCATTACGTCTGAACAATTCATAGTTCTACCCTCGGTATCCGAAACAGAACCCAGATTCTGGAAGGAAGGAATCTTAGCAAAGTACCCTCATCTGCATTCCAGCTTTATGATATTGAGGAGCTTCCAGCAACCTTGCGAGTAGTGGCATTCCAGCTTTATGATATCGAGGAGCTTCCAGCAACCTTGCGAGTAGTGTGTTACGTCCATCGGAAGGAATCTTGTTTAAAGATACATACAAGAAGAACACAAGGAAAATCCACGAGAATGGATGTCTGAGAATCTCGGAAAGTAAGATAAAGTTGTAGGTGTTATTCCAGAAGGTGTGGGAGCAATATTTACCGAGGTCCATGGACGAGCAATGGACTATTACACCGGAGTGAACAAATCCATGTCTTCAAGAGGAGTGCTGTGCAACATCCTCAGAGGATCAGCGCAGAAAAAGCTGAAGATGTATTAGTTGCTTGGGTGACCCGCGTTTTTGCGCTGACCAGCTGCGAAAAAACTGAATAAACTGCAGCATCTGTCAGAAGAGTCTTTTAAAATTGATTGATTTACAAGCAGTAACGTGTGGGTGTGGCTATGAAACAGTAATGTGACAGAACAGATCGGCGAAGCCTCTGAAAGTCATAGATTATCACAAAAATGTCCAGATTTGAGGAAAAATGACCAAAGTATGATTTTTTCCATAAACAAGTTACAAGAATGGCAAAATGGTGTCATTATTCAAAAGAAGATGAAGCAAACAAAGAGTTGCTTAATACGGTGGAATCAGTCTAATTTGTAGAGCGGGCTAAATTTTGCTTCAGGTTCTGGCGAAACGGACGAACGTGGACATTTTGGATGAATTTGTTCCAGAGAGCAGGTTTGGATTCCTGGGAGGAAGGAGCACCATCGGTTTGCTCTTCTCAGGAAGAGGACTCCCCATTCAGTCCTACAGGCGAAGCCAGTATAAACCAGAAGGCTGAAAAGTGCTGTACAGCTGTTTCATCCTTATTCGGAAGTGCGCACCTTACGAAACTCCAATAGGTGGTTTCGAATCCGCGACCTCCCGGCTAGTCGTTTGAACACTTAACAATCCGACCATGATGGGCTAACCAAGGCTCTTCCTCGAGACTCCGAAACTTCCCTGAGATGCGCACTGATCAAACAGCTGTAGTTTTTCCCGGTCTTTCGGTAAAAATTAGCTCCACTTACAGGAATTCTCTATTCCTCACACTAAGAACAGATATATCTGAGTATGGAAACACAAATTGTGCGTCTGATTCGTTGGCTTCACGCGGGGCTTGAATTCAGTTCACATAGAAGCTTTGTGAATCCTTCTTTGGAAGATGGACTGTACAAACGAATTTGTAAGACGCCCAGTAGGGTACGGTGCAGTTGCATTGTCCAAATTCCCATGTGGCTGCGGGGCAGAATTCAAGTGAATTTATGGAACACTGCTTTTGATTTCAGACTCTGGACAGACGCTGTGGCGAAGCACCATTCACATAGGTGTGTTGCATTCTGGGACTAAGCGTATCTCGATAACAAGAACAACCTAAATCCCGGTAAATTTGTGGAACTGCTGAGCCTGTGGACGCATCTGCGTGAGCGAAATCGCAAGATAGCGACGTCCCCCCGAAGCGTCGACAGGTAAGTTGAGGTATGCTTGATCTATTTGCTAACAAAGGAATCTCTGCCCCAGTTCTACCTGTAGTTTCCACAGGCCCATGACAACTGAATTCGCAAAGAGCCAAAAGAATTGACGGGGACACGGGTATTCCATTGTTTTATGCAAAGCTAGTCCGGCTGCTGACAGTCAACATGTCTCTGCGAGTTTGTTTACCGATCACATTCCTTGAAGTTTACATCAGTTTTACAGGTTCACCCGCACTGGCGATTCCCTTTCCACGAAAACCGTTTGCGTTTCCGTCATTGTGAGCAGTCGTGCAGTAGTCCAACCACCGTTGACAATCACGTCTTTCACGGATATCAACTACGTGTACATATTTATGTAAATATATAATGTACTAAGGATGTTATACGTATTATATATTAACCCCAGCCATCTTCGAGCGGTTCGCTAGTTTTCTGCATTGCGAAGCGTCGACTGTCGAAACTTCTCACGCTTCCTTATATGACCGATCTCTGTGCAGTTCTGTCGACTGTCAGGTCCACAACGTCATATATATATATATATATACATATATATATATATAATGCCTTATGTTGCCTTTGGATGCGATTGACCAAAGGTAGTGTCCTTCTTCGGGCTACTTAATCACAACACCTTGACTCAAGCCACTGAAAACTTAAATTAGATGAGAACGAACACAGCTATACACCCTGAGACAGATTATTAGTCCGAAGAAATGTTGCTTTGGGTTCGGGAGAAAATATTCACACGCACACACACATGCAAAGAATCGTCAGGTAAACAAAACAAATTGACGGAGGCTATTAACAACACACTTTTATGATCTATTCGACTTCTTTCCACTTAACCAGTACACGTGCACTATTTGACGTTCCGTATGTACAATGTACAGACGGGGTGTTTGGGGGGGTGCGAAATAACTGATTTGTACTGCCCCTGAATCTGAGCAGTTCGACAGAACTACCCAACTAATGGACACTGAGAGAAGCGAGAGTCAGAGTAGGATGCATTACAGAGTGAAAGAGACGGAGTTACTATACCATTCGCCCCTGCTTTTCGTAGAGATTTACAGCTACTAGTCAAGTCTCCACCCTCTGTGTTTATGTGGTTGTACGCATGCATATTTGGATAGACTTCTATGTCATAGCTTAAAGTGCACAACGTCTGCGATCTAGCTTTTGTTGGAGGAGTCAGGGGGGACGAACAGAAAGTGTGTAATGACGTCGCCGTCCCCATAAAGTGAGACTTCTGTCATTGGTTTCGGCGACTGAACTGCGCTAATGGGTTATCCTACAGATGACAGCCTGATCCGGGCCGTCGACTTACTACCGTCAGAAAAGTACACATACGAACAAGCAGTCTATCTCGGCGTGCTTCAGCAGACTAATACTCATTCTCCCCTTCTGTCAAGATTACACAGAGACACGTGTTGGCACAAGCTCATCTCTAAAATTTACCCTGACCAAACCAATAAACGAATGTTAAAGGTGGGAGTTAACGCAAATAAATGATCATACATCGTCGTCCGGGGAGGTGGATAAACGAGCAATATTTTTGACAGAATCTTGCATTTAACAGACCAAAGAGGTGTTTGTATGCGTAGGTAAGCGTGCACGCAGTTCGCTACTGCTTCTCACCGTCGTACATCCCCCTTTTCAGGAGACTGCAGGTGTTTTGGGGGGATTATGTACAGTTGGAAAAATGTCAGCTTTCAAAAACGGTGCTTTACCTTGCTGCCTTTTCTGCCAACTGTCTAGGATTAGTCACGCTAAGTTTTCAAATTGTCCCCAATGCATTATGTGGGTGACAGAAAACGTTCAGTTGACAGCAAAACGATCATAACAACTAGCATGCATTTATTTTTGAAAGATATGGTAGGTTATTTTACAATATAACTATCCTTCCCCGTGAATAACACGGTTCTTTGTTGAATAAGGAGTGCACCCAAGTTCTATTTGAACGTCTTAAGAAGCGCCGTCTGCAACTTTTGTGTGGTTTTATGTAATTTTTTTATCTTAAGGTTTATGATCAATACACAACAGCGTCCGAATCCTCGGCAGCATAGAAGGGTAAGCTTTCTACGTCGCTATTTTTGGCTGGCCAGGCGAATATTTAAACAGCGTTTAACCACATGGCCTGCTTAAGTTGACCGTCACACCTGGAAACACCATGGTTGCAAAACAACGCTTTTGATGAACTCTCATCCGACAATGGAATGTCGTCCGGGTGTCTAACATGAACTTTCGGGTCAAATTTAAGTTGATGATACTTCCAAGGAAATTCAAAAGTTACGGGTTCTCTATGAACTTTATAGATATGCATTCTTGATGAATCTTAACAAGATTACCTAACAAACGAAGCTTTATGCTGCCACTGAAATCAGTCGATACCGAGAATCCAAGAAGTCCTTTACGGTTGCCCCAATTTTTTGGAGAATGCTTAACTCTCCTCATCTCAAGGAGTTCCAAGGAGGTTCAAACCCGCAACCACCCGGTTAGTATTTAGAGACCACTCTTGACCAACAAGATGATTAACTCACTCATAAAGGATATAGTGCGCTAATTGTCCTTGATCATGTGATTCACATCAGTAGTCCGGTCCCAACTTACTTATCGAGTTACGACTGTTCAAAAGAAATGTTTTGGCACTTTCCAGGTGTTCGTATTTCTAAGGAGATTACGTGGAGTCTAATGGCAGCAAGAGCAGGCTTTGAAGATTTTACCTTGAATTTCACCCTTGAACTAAATTCATTCTGCGCTGAGAAGTCAAGAATCACTGTACAGCTCTTTCGCCCTTGTTAAGAAATGCCAGCGGTGAATACCGGTGTGTGAATTTCGCACTGCCGATCAAACGAAAATCAAGGACTTCAGATATTGATTGAGGGTGGTTCTTTTATTTCCAACCTCTGGGGTCACATGCGATTCGGATCATTGGGGCTTCCAACAACAAGTATGAGACACCTGTACACTGCTTCTCGGCTGTCCTGCGTTGAATGACTGCCGAATGGAAATCCAAACGGAATTCTAAAACGTCTTCATACTACTCAAATGGCGCTAGTGCTTCTCGAGTTTATGGCACAGTCTAATTTTGAGTTCGGGATAAAACCGGGATCTCAAAAGTTTCTGCGTAACAAAGGATCCCTACATGTGCCTCTGAGGTCAACGGAATAACGTTTAGGTGAAACGTACTACTCCGATGATTCAGTTTCTGGTGACGCTGAAACTTCGGCTCAGCTCAAAGAACAACAGCTTTTCTAACCTGCCAGGACAATTCGACTTAATTGGACAATAATGTGGCGGCAAAGGAATTCAGATAGACCACTCTCAGAGATGTCGAGGATTTACGTACTGAATTTGTAGTCGTCTAAATGGTCAGCCTCATTCCGTTTTAGTATGCTATAATCAAATCTAGATTTTATATACGTAATGTGCTACTCATAAGGTTGCTGAAAATTCGTCGACAGCCCACGACCAGTTTCGCCCTTCTTGGGGCTCATCAGGTAGGCGCAGTCCCCGAGTTTCCGTCAACCTTATGTTCTACTTGAACCCAAATTGGACTGAAAACATCACAAACGGGAGATTCAGCTGGGTTCCAGGTGAGTCTCTCGCCAAAACCAAATTGATTTGCAAATGAGTGTATTTCTCGAAAAATCTAGATTTTCCTTGGAAAATGAAATACGAAGTTTTCCTAGAATCCACGATAGTGAAACCCAGCCTACAGCTGTTTATTCTCTTATTACCCGAGTTTTCCAGTGATAACGATGTTTACCTCAATACGGGAAGAAACCACATCCAGGGTTGGAATGTCTCAGAGAATATGGGAGCCAAAGTATTGATGGCTGATAAAAAGAACGTATTCTACAAGTGAACGCTTTGAAAAACGTTTTTTAATCACTGACCACAAGCTGGCACAGAATGGGCAAACCAGAAAAGATTACAGACCATTACCGTGTTACTCACCGAAGAAGTCCTGCTATTTTGTGAATAAGTTTGTCCACTGAAGTTGTTGTCGATCGAGATAGATCAACTGGACTTTGACAGCCAACGAAATTCGAACATTCGTTGAGGAATACCGACTTTTGACAACATTTGCTATTCTTGACGCTTCACAGTTTCCTTATTAGTTCTTATTGCACTGCCTAATGTTCTGTTCAACCGACTGAGCATTTACGACGCTATTGCAGTGATGCTTCAACTCACAAGAAAGCAATGACAAATAACGTCAATTTCCGTAAAGAAACTACCCTCAAGTATGCTAAGAGCCCTCTGACAGCCCATGACCAGTTTCGCCCTTCTTGGAGCTCAATAGGTAAGCGCAGTCCCCGATTTTCTGTCCAACTTATGTTCTACTTGAACCCCAATTGGACAGAGTTCGGCAAATACACTCATTTGCATATCAACTTGCTTTTTAAGGGAGATTCAACTGATTCTCTCGTTTATGATATCTTTCAGCTGAATGAGCGTAAAGTTGACGAAAACTCGGGAATTGTGCCTATCTTACGAAACCCAAGAAGGACGAAACCGGTCGTGGGCTGTCGAAGGATTTTCAGCAATCTTGTGAGTAGTTTCCTTCACGAAAATATACTGCGATGTCTCGAATAATGTGTCAACCGAAACATGAAGCGGTCTTTGTACAGCACATTCAGTTGAAGAATATTATAAACGAGAGTTTCTGTTGAGTCTTCCGTGCAAACCAAACTGATTTGCAGATGAGTGTATTCGTCGAAATAACGATAATAATAATGACAAAAAACGGAGATAACAAGACTTGAACAACTCCTGATCGAAGCCGAACGATATCCAAGGGTGTTTAAAACACGAAGGGCAACCCGTCCAAGTGGATGCTACTCCTCAGAAATTGTCACCACAGTCAGCCACAATGTAGTGCGAAATTCCGTAGCCCCAAGATGAAAACTATGAGGATAGATGCTGTGCCATATCCGGAATACGTCGCAGATAACGGACAAAGCACGTAACACCCTGCAAGCAAAGTGTTCGCTTCTATAAGCTGATTATAGTACTTTCTCTGAACTTTATCAGAATAAGGGTTGCTAAACAGAAGAGACGGAAATAACTGGTGCGAACGATGCCAATCCGAAAGAGATTGCTGATTTCTTCCGCTGGATGGATTACTATGGTGGAAATCACTTTGAGGGGTAAATCAATCCAGCGAAAAAAATGGTACTTCACATTTTTTGCTTAGCCGTGTGTTGGCCATAGTTTACAACCCCATATTTCTTGATCGTTCTATTCATAACCGTTCGATATCTGCCGTATGGCTGGCATACACCAGTTGCCTTGATCACCGAAATGACCTCAATAGTACCGACAGCTCTGCTGACAGTCGGTAAACTCAGACGAATTTGGGCAGCGGCCAACAAGCTGATTATCGAACAAAATATGAAGGTTAACGAAACACACTCATTTGTATCGGTTTTCACGGGAGACCCAGCGGAATCCTTCGGCTGACTGTGTTGCACCAGCATCTCGAATAGAGTAACAACTGAAACGAGAGGTGGCCTGGTGCAGCACACTCAGTTGAAGCGAACGATCAGAAATGAGAGATTCAGCTGATTTCTAGACGAGTCTCCCATCAAAACCGAATAGCTATGCAGATGATGGTATAAGTCGGATGGTCAGTTCCTTCCTACTTATTCGGCTGGGTTTTTGCAGTTCCAGGTGAACTGGTTAAAAGGTGCGGGTGATCAATTTTCGCCTTCGGCGATGCATCTAAAGCTGTTATTAATTATAGAAGTTCAGCGCTAACATATGTAGTAGAAAATCTCCAAGGGAAAATTATGACCAGCACTGCAACTCTACACTGTCATGACTGGTTTTTGTGGCGAGAATAAAAGATCTTGTGGATGAAAATCCTGCGTCTCTGTTTACCGAATTCATTTGGGTTTGCTTAGCCTTGATGATAGAAATGACAAGAATCCTGAAATCTATTTACATTGCCATGATTCCTAAATAACAGTTTCCGCTTACATTCTCAGTATCTATTTGTTTTGTTGCTGCTTCAGACCATGAGTTTGATGAACACCTACCAGCATGGAAAAGAAGACCAACTTTCTGGGCATAACCGATGGTTTCCTTGTTACTCTCTACTTCACTTGCGTGTGAACGGCAACACTGCTAATTGCACGCCATCTGACGTAGTGATGTTTTCTAAGTGCATTCATATTCATAGCCGTCAACCCACTATGTCTTCCCAACGCCGTGCCGACATAAGAGGGTGAGTTGGTTTTTTATACGCAGTTTTACCCACATCACTGATGTTTTGATACATCTCTCCACATACGACGATAAGCAAATGTCGTGTAGGTTTGTTTGCAGCCATCCGCACTTGGCCAGGCAAACCGGTCCATTATGTAATTCTTTAGGTGACTGAACAGTTGGATTGTTCCGGTATCATGAACTCTCCCTCTCTCTCTCTCTCTTCACGGTCTGTTAAGGGCCACAGGATCATAGTTCATCCAGCTGCCTGTCAACCGCCCGTCTTCTTCTACCCCCTTAGCGTTTACGTCTGTTGTTTTTCGCAGTAATGTGGCCAGAATCAGTCAAAGTGGACGTGGAAGTCAAATAATACGCGGTGTGTGTGTGTGTATTTGCGTCAGAGCCTTTGTAAAGATTACACACAAAAAGACAAAAAGGTAGCCAAAATAACCACAAAACAAAATGCACAAGGAGACGAGATTTCCGAAATACACCCAATGGCAACAGTAACAACACTCACGTTCATCAACATGACTTTGGTTGGCAGGTCACCAAAGCCAGGATTTACGAGAACATCAGGGTCCAAGAAGACAACGGAACTATAGGACCACTGCGTTATTCAATTCCATCGAGTGAACATTTGTTAATATACTAATGTTATTTTCAACCAGATCCTCTGCACATCAATTTAACACAGCTTGTCGCTTACCTGGATAAGACTTTGTCATGTTTCTTCACCCACATCTCATCTCCGTTTGGGGTGACAAATTTTTGCGAATTTCCATACGCACACAATGCACTAGTGACTTATCAAATATTTCGGTCAAGTGGTAATCACGACTGCCGACAGGCTACTTCCAAGTATCCAAGCGATATTTTTGTTCTCACCTAACTAAGGAGTACAGAATTGAGCGTTAGTTTACTCAAATGTCTCTTCTTCTTTGCAACACGTGACTGGGAATGGCAACATTAGGTGTGTATTAAAGTCTGGATATTTCCATAGGAGTACCACAGGCTAAGCCTGTGGTGCGGGCTGTTTTGTTGTATGGCTGTGCTATTGGAGCAGCGGAGCTGAGACGTTTTCAGGCCTTCGACAACCGTCGTTTTAGAACCATGGCCCCTGTGGTTTGGTGTTGGCTGATCCCTAACGAGGCAAGTTTTCGGTTGTGCAACGGAAACTTTTATTAAAGAAGTGTCCAGCACCAGAAGCTGTTTTGGCTGGGCCATGTGTTACTTGTGGCGGACCATCGTCTGCTGAAGTGAGTACTGTTTTCTGTGCCCAATTCAGAGTGACGGAAGCAGAGAGTCGACCAAACTTTCACATGGCCGATGGGTATGAAAGGAATTACGAAAAGTCTGCGTGCTGTCGCTGCGACTCGCCTTCCGGGATTGAGACCGTGTGGTCACCATTGCGCCTGGTTGGAGACGCTTCGAGATATGACTGCTGATCGATGTCAGTGGGGTTATGGTTACCTGAATGAGTGTCTGGAGGTGTGGGCTCATGGTAAGCTAACAGTAAGTCCATTCTCAGTTTAATTTTATTCTTTCCTTCCCAATAAGTCTTCAAATCATGGTTGTAAGGCAGCGAAGCATTAATGTTCAAAATTGATGTTATGTTGTCGACTATGATGACTACTAGATGTGCAGTACTGAGGAGATTTTAATTCTAAAGAGTCCGAAACTAAATTAGTGCTTACTAGTCGCAAGCATATAACACTTTCATGCCTCTAGTTCATTGCCAAGAATAGAACTTGATCCCTGAATCAAGTGGTAGAAAATTCTGTCTAAGCTAAGCAGCGTTGGGCTTGAGGCTATTCTAGTCTAGTTCAAAGTTCTACCTGCATTAGTTCCCCATCCAACCTTGTCTGGAGGCTGCGTTTTCTTAAGTCTGACGCGCTTTCAGTGAATTCTGTTCAAATGGAATCAGCCAGTTGGCCAAATCGACGAGTCGGTGGACCGTGACGTTCACAAATCCATACACTGGAACACATACTACTAACAGGTTAAGAAACTCGGACAAGACCGTACAGCGGGTTACGTTCCTCATATTTTGGATCGTAGTGATGGTTTCAATCCGACTAAGAGCCAGTGGGGTATACTAAAAAGCCGTTAGTCATTATCACCACAAACCTGGCCATCAGATAGAGTAACACTAACATGCAGCCAAAAAAGTCTACTTTTATATATCCAAAGCCGTAAGGTGAAAAAGAAAAGAGTACACGAGGAAGGCGCCTGTTGCTAGCCTATCGTGAAAACTCTGATTTACCTACACCTCTAAAAGATCATTTGGACAGTCCGGAATGAAAGTGACAGCACGAACACCCCTGTCCGTCATTTCTTGCAGTTTACAACCAAACCAGGGGGACGTGTCGAGCTCATCCTGGAGTGCTGACCTCACCAACAACATTCAAACTCTTCCATACCCTTCAACAAAAATATTCGCTGTTCACCTCGCAGTTCGTGTCATTCTGAAGGAAGCAGGGAGGACAATACTCGTCTCGATAGACGACGATTTGACATCCGCGGCACGTGACCGAGTCAGCACAGCTTAATTTGGTGTATACTTCCGCGAGTGAGCTACCTGCTGTACAAGATACCACCCGTTTGCTAATTACATCATTACAAATTCGTTGACGCCAGCCGGCAGCTGAAACGCTTCTGAGGCATCATTAAACAAAACAGGAACGCTCCTCAAACAAGCTACCTGCAGAGATGTCACGCAACTGTATACCATTCGGGCCATTACCTGGCCCTATACACGTGACATTTGAGATGCAGTGATATGCCCCTTTGACGACGCAAATGACACAAATTGCTAAAGGTGATTTTGGCCTTTGAGGTTTTTGTATTAACTTTAGCAAACTTCCTTCAGGTCAAAGGTATGTAAACCTCTCCATAATCTCCAGCATTTCCCCCTGAATTGCATAGAGCTAGTTCAGAAACCTTACGTTCTGAAGCAAGACTTTGCAAGACGCACACCGACAGATGGTATGATGGTGGTTAATGTGGTTTGTACTTTGCCTTAGTCTTCAAAGATCGGGACGCTGTAGCCTGGGTAACTCAGATCGAAAAGGATGGCAAGATCTGAATGCAGGGATTTTGAAACCCCCTATTGTTCCAATGAATGTTTTGTCACTGATGAAGTTGACCAAAAATGGAAAAGCGGTCGCTTTTCGCGGTCATCGGTACTAGGAACCGGATGTCTTTTGAGTGGGGACATGCACTTGAACAATTCTGAGGATAAAGGTGGCTCCATATTCACACTCAACGTTTCTGTCGAGGACCAGTGGCCAAAAGCAGAGGCAAAGGGTGACCAACTAAGCCATTGTTCGAATTATTCCATCCAACGATCTAAACATTCCTTTTTGTGCAAAGCTGTGGACATTTGTAGCTCCGAAATTACTTCAGCAGTTGCTCTGAGGTGGGAACGCCAACAACTGGTTGGTAAGTTATTTGCAACCAGACGGGTTTTTGTGTATACCTTTATTCGTATCGTTACATGGAATCGTCCACCTTCTGTAAGCACCCAGTCCACCCTCAGAAATGTATGTGTTCGTTCTCTGTATGAGCTTGATGACGCACGCACTCAGAACAACCACATTTGGGGCTTGGTGAATAATGTGTCAATTCACTGAGTAGCATACCGTCATGCTTAGTTCGGCCATTTCTCAAACTTGAGTTGTGGATGACAACTTATCACTAACAGTCCCAATGACCGCCTAGCCCCAACAAGTTGATTTTAACACACGGTGCAGGATGTTTGTGTTCCCGATATGCACTGATGCGAAACAGACTGTTCCACATCGATGACAATAACGATGGTGTCTCGGATAGGTGGACAAGCCGTTTTGCTCGAGACACGCCCGCATGTGAGCTCAAGAGGGTGACTTTCTTTGACGCATGTCTGGTTCACTTTTTTACAGGACCGAGATGACTTTGTGGGCGAATGCCTACTAGGATTGGGACAAATATGTTCGCCTTTTTCGTGACTGCTATTCACCACACCTACAGCTTCCCTGGATTCTGACAGGATGGGCAAACAATCATCGTTTGACCTCACGTGAGAGTGAACTATCAAGCCAAGATCGTGCGAGACTTGTACACACCTGTGAAATATAGTCTTGGAAGGTTAAAAACGCCTTCTGCTCTTCAGACTGTTCACCAGCTGTGCGTCAGTATTTTAGTGATCAGGAACTGAAGTCCATTCAACCAATCAGGTGAGTGAAAAAGATTTGCAAATTTTCGAAGTCAGCTTGGCAGAAATGTACGAAGCTCTCAATTAACCATTGGGAAATATCATGACGGCTGATATGGATAAAAACACGCTGTTTTTGCCCCTGAAGGGATCGCTGTGTTCCCCATAAATTTACGAAGTCACCTTTCACATGGTACGGGTGACCCATTCTTGCCGCAACTAACTTTCGATCCCTTTGTAAACTGATACCTAAGCTGATCCAATGCATAGTTCAAGCGCCCGAAGGACATCGCACTTGATGCGGGCGGGTGATTTTCACACCGATTTTTGTTCAGTTACCGATCGCAATGGACTAAACCTATGAGTAGTTGTTTTGGCGCACATTCTTGTGGAAAACTTAGAGATTTTACACTTGATTTCCACTGTGGAAGTCCGCTCAGACTTCTCGATAGAATTGTGATAGGAGCTGTTTCAGGTTGGAGGATTCCTCTGTGATAAACATAGGAGTACTATAGACTGGACACTATAGACTGTAGTGTCGCCTGGCACACTACTCTGGAAAGATCATCGTTCAGGAGGGAACATTTCCACTAGGTCGCATACGTCCTCTTTCCAGAGCTAGCCAAGCGCGATGGAATTGAAGTGTTGTCTCATTTTACAATAAAAATCAGGCCTACTGGCGTACTCACATTCAGCTTGACGCCGGTGTCACACGAACTACAGTTGGGAAAGCGCGTCGGAAAGTGTGCAGTATACTAACTTGGGTCAATCGATATGCTTAACTCGTGGCACCAGTGACCAATTGTGTTTCCAATATATCTTTGAAAGAACCCAGATTATACAAAGACTACACAACATTGTTTTTTCTGTGTGAAGATATGCAGATTTCAAAGCATCAGCCACAATCGACGGCAAGGAAATGAACTCACGCATTGGAGTGTATCATAGTTGTCCACCTGATTGCCCAAAGTTCAGGGCCAAAGTTCACTTAAGAGGCACTTGGTTGTTGTATTCCTACACATCACCCTTTTCCTACGGGACAAATCGTACTTAGATCTACCGGATGAGCCCCAAATAGGAACCAGCTATTCAGTATGGCTGATATTATCAGGAACCAGGCTCATTTTCGCTAAAACTTGAGGCCCTGTTTCGGGCTCGTGGTTTGGTAATTATTGGGTCCTTCATAAAGATCTAGTGATCCTTCACATAAGAACTAGTCGCAAAGATCAAAGAGGCTTCTGTGAGTGCCGTACAAACGGCCTAGCCTTGCGATGTTCTGAATTCCTTCCACAATTTAAAGAAAGGTGTAATCCAGTGTGCATCTGTTATAATTGTATTCATCATTATTGTGGTGAAGTTGATGAAAAAGGCATCCGATTCTATCTTAGACATGAGTGTATATGCTAAAAATAACGTAACATGAACTGATATATCGGTATCAATCACTGAAACAAGGTTAATTGAGGAGCCACACAGTCAGGCGACCACCGTGTAAACTTGGATGTTGTGAACCGAAAACTGTTCGACGCGCCGATTGAATTCAACGGATACAGACCACAAAGCAACACAACGCGAAGCGGACCAATGGGGTTCTGACGAAGATGTGTTCTTGTCAGCCGAACACTGCTATGAATATAGCGTAGCCTTTGGCAACTATATAAATTCCAGTAGGTAACCTGCGCGCTGATGATGTCACCTCGATTGGTGATGAAACGTTTGCAAGCTAATTTCCAGGTTCGGCGAACAGATCACTAGCCACCTGATTGGTCAACAATGGAGCTGACATTCACCTATTTCAAGGCTATAATTCACCACAACTTTTAAGAAGGTCCAAAACTGCGACATTACTGACCTACCATCTGACCATTTGTACTATCCGATTCCAATGAAAAGGAAAAAAGAAGGGCTGTATTTTCCTGTACGTGATGAGGGCCGAAGAAAACGTTCGTGCACGTCGCGTAGCAATCAACCAATCAATCAATTTGTCAGCTATAAACCGTATACCATAGGCACATTGGTTCAAGCTGCTACAGTTTTGATCACCGGAAAACGGGAATGTGGAACGTACAACCAAGTCTTGGAGGCGAAGGCATGTTCAGTTTGTTCGGAAATTGGGTAGCTGCGCAATGAAGGCGATAGCTTTGATGCACGAGCACCACTGACTGCGAGATTGGGCCATTTCTGCCAGTGTCATTAACCACTGGTGATTTGAGCCCCGGGGTTCCCATCCAGGGAGGCGGCAGTTGCCCACCTAAGTTTACTGGCTAGTGTTTTCATACTCCGTTGACAGGTCATCACTGTCCACCTCTCGGTCGCTTCCACTCAGCACAAGGCTGAGCGAAAAGAGCACTGCGGGGCAGACGGTCTTCTGGCATGCGGAGTACATGTCCCAACCAGCGCAGCCTATGAAGCTTGAGTAATTCATCTATCGCGGGACAGTTCCTTCTTCCTAAGACCATCCGGCGTAACTCAGCATTACTAATCCGATGTTCCCACCAGACCTGACCAATGCAGAGGTAAGGCAAATGCTATCGTACAAGAAATAGTGGAGGAAAATCACAGCGACTAGTCATAAAGTGGTGGAACTGCGTATCCCTCAAAAGGTACCATTCCTTTTCAGATCTGAAAGACAGGTTAGAAGTCACGGAGAAAAAATGTGAGGTTGAAGTTGTTCACTCCAAGCAGAATAATGGTAGGACCTCACGAGCCAAATAAGGACATCATCACGGGGACCTACCACATCAGAGTCATTTATGGAATCCCAAAACTCTTGATAGTGTAAGAAGATTTCGGAATTTTTAGTGGATTTCGTCATGCAAGTGAAGCTGAAAGCTGAAAGGCTAAGAAGTGGTGTAGAACTAGTTCTTCCTTATTTGTAATCATCAGCGGTGCGCGACAAGCGAAACTGTAGAGAGTCTCGCCCTCGAGACCCTAGAGTTTCGTGAGATGCGCACTTCTTCTGATTCTCAAAACTGAGGAAACCGCTGCACAATGCTTCTCGGATTTTCAGCATAGATTGGTTTCATTTGCAGGATGAAACCTCCATTAAAAATCCCGAAACTACTTATACGGGAAAATCATCAAACGGCACAGCGTGCGCTAGCATGTTGTCAATCTGGTTTGAGTAGCCAGGATCTGTCGGCATCGAAAGAGTGCTTAGGGTGGGACAATAGAAAATCCCCATCCAGCGCCCACCGCAGCCTATCCTGCTCGATTTCGTAGACGGTACAGCTGTAACACACTTTCGGTGCCTAGCTGCCATGCCACCCGAAGGAAGCACGAGAGCTGGGATACTGCCAGTTTGTACAAGCCTAGACAGGGGAAGTCGGGAGGCAGATGTTGGGTTCGAAACACGGACCTTCCGTTCAGTAAATTCGCACTCTAAACACTTGAGCCATTGTAAAACCTTGACCTGTTTCCAAGGCCATTCTTAGACCATACACGTGACCGCCAGGAATCATCCAGTTGTGAAGCTTACAGAACCCTGCGCATTCACCCGGTACTCAACGGCAAATACAGTCACCTACGCTGGACAGATGCAAGATCTAAACGCACCAAGAGCTTCAGGAGGCATCGTGTAAAACTTCTAGCCCATTGATCATTATATCCATCAAACCAGCGAGTAGCAGGAAAAGATGAGGAGAGCTTATAGCCGTCTCTGCATCAGCAGTACATAATGAAGGAATTTAGGAATCACGCGATCGCATGCCATAACAATAAAGCTTGAAAGTGGTGGTCGAGCGCTGGAATCAAAATACGGGTGAGGTGAACCGTGAGGTGAACCGTGGGCCAGAGGTTGCTTCTGTATCAACGGTAACGGTCGAGCGCCGGAATCAAAATACGAATGAGTTGCCATGAGGTGAACCGTGGGCAGGAGGTTCCTTCTTTATCAACGGTAAAGACCATCAGAAGAGTTGCGGATAATCCACTTATTTTGTACACAACCGATCCGAACTGCGAGAAGGCACACTGGGTTCATCCTTGGTTCCAGTTATCCAGACAAGACAACAACCGAAATATGAAACACAGGGGGGGGGCATTGTATGCCTCGGTTCCTCAGCTATAATCTAGGTTTGGTGACACAGATGATACCTTATTATTGATGATTCATCCTGGGTAACAGCATCAAACTACCATTTACCGCGCCAGTGCTTTGACAACTCAGGTAGACCAGATACCTTGTGAGTAACTTCATCATTACGACTGAACAGGTTCGTCTGAAGCTTCGGCGTGCTTGTGACCAGGGCTGTGGGTCTCCAGGGCTTTCATCAAGCAACTCCCCGCTCTCTATCAGAGGTACTTTTGACTTTCTTGAAAGCACAGATCGGCTAACGAAAGATTTCCACAGGACTGGAAAATTACAGCCCTAATGTTAACACACAAAAAGAGGTACCTGAAAAACCCTTCAAACTGCACACTTGTCAGTCTAACACCTTTGGCGCTAAAATATCTAAGAAAACAACAAGAGACAAATTAATGGCCCACCTAACTAGTCACAACCTACTTGTAGCCTGACATCATGGAATCACATGTAAGCACTTGTGCTCTCTCAAAATCGTTGGCTTCCCTGACAAAATAACTGTGAAAGTGAACAGAATAGAGACAGCTGAAATATGTTACTAGGGCTTGAGACATCGAACCACAAACTGCTGTTGGCCAAGACAAAGGCTCTGCGCCCTCACACCAGGTGCAAGTGTTTCTAGACACCTTCTAGCGAGAAGGTAATAATTTATTGCGGTGAGGTCTATTTTTCGTGTGTGAAGATGGATGTGGATGGTGCGGAAGCAATTGGTAAACCCAAGCATATAGTTACCTAACGCGAAAATCCTAACCCATAAACTTGGACTGTTTCATGAGAGCTCCTAGTGAATGTCACATTAAAACCGATTCCTCAACCTAGTGATGCTCCGCCCTAGGTGAGATAAAAAAAACACATACCTATTTCACATGCATCCATTTTCAGAGGGCCTTGAAGCTCATACCTCAATGGAATTAATCCTTCATTCAGTGTTGGTTGGTATCTAGAAAGCCTAATAGTACCAAGTACCAGTTGAAACGCGAGGTCACCTTGTGGGTCCTCAAAATATTCGTGTTCCTTTACGAAATGTTTTTAGATCTCACCTCGACCGTTTTGTACAAGCGTGGGGAATTAGTATGAAAGAAATGCCACAATCATGGGGCGCAATCAGCTCCCGTGTACCAAATATTTTGCCCGACTCCGAAAGCTCCGAGGACAAACTAATAGCACTGGACTTGTTTTCCTTTTTGGAGGAGACAGAGGAGCCTAAAAGGCAACCTCATCGCGTTTAATGTAATCAAAGGCTTCACTTATACTGGAAATTCTACCTACTGGAAGCTAGAAAATTGTGTAAGCTTTGTGGTGACCAACATCCGGGAAGGGCTGGAAAGAACTCACACAAACGCCGCCTCATCTTTCATCCAAACGCAAGTCTTGTCATACACCCCTTGCGTTTGCTTGCCGGCCAACTAAGGACGTAGCCAGCCGCACCACACCTTCAGATATCCATGGGGGCGAGGGGTTGATCTCGTACCTGCCTTATTCCGCACTGTAACTGTATTGAATGACACAGTAAATGACACTTGGTTCTTCTGTTCTTGCGGCCCACATGCTTACGATGTAAGAAACCGGTCACTTACTTTTCAAATGCTTTCTCTGTTCGGTGTATCGAATTGTAATTGTACAAATATCTGACTGACTACTTACAAGTAGGCAGATCTCAAACTAAGCCGGCAGCTGGTTAGTACAAAACACCCAACTGGTTGACGGACTCACATTCCTAAGATCAACAGGCACAACCACCGGCCCGTCGCTGCGCTCCACTACACTCCCTAACAACGCAATGTTGATGTCACCTCGACTGGTGATGAAACGCTTACAACCAAATTGTCCAGATAACAAACCAAAAGCCATCTACACCACCTGAGCTATCAATATTTTCCTTTATAGCAAACAGCTTGTTACTGTAAGCCAATGAGTCATGTGACCTGATCACATCCACACTCAATTGATTAGGCACAACCAATGGGCGAAGACCTGGTGCGACTGAGCGTTTCTGAATTCCTCCACATTGTTCTGGAAATTTCTATAGCCAAAACGCTTTGTGAGTCTGATGTGCTTGTGCGCTACTTACAGCTTCGAAATCAAGTTCCGACTAAAAACAATTCCAGACTGTTCAGCTAACAGACCGTCAGCCGAAGATCATATACTTTACTCCAATACACGAAGTTTTGTATCATCGTTCGCGTTATGGGTAGTAAGATTTCACAGCAAAAAACGTACTGGGCCCTACTTTTCTCATACCGGCAGCTTCACCACTCGAACTTACAAACGGTGAATCCGAAAATAAGATTTTGTGCCATCAGCACACACAAAGTACCGCACAGATCTGTGAACTGGAAAGATGAATTTTGTCGCTAGGTTTCTGGAACCATGGCTAGACAGGAATCAACAGCCACTACAAGTTGTCCTAGCGTTTTGTGACCCGGGATAAAGAGGAACAAAATGGAACGATAAAAATTCGCCGTTTCTAACGTCCGTAGAGACCGGATAATCACTTACGGTGGCGAAAGCCCGTTGAAAAAATGCGTCTTGTCGAGCAATCTTGCCAACATATTGCAGCTTCAACTTGGAAGAACTGTCAATCCCTGCTTGAGACGCGGAAAATCTGTCGGCCTGCTTGTGGACAAGCTTTACATGGATTACAGGAGAAAGAGAATGAAAACATAAAAATATAAGAAAAAAAGAGAAAAAACAAAAGCTAACCCATAAATTACTACCCGAGAAAGTAGTAATATACAGTGTCTAATTCAAGCATGTGACTATTGCTTGTTTCCAAACTTGCCTTCGGTTACTTGAACCTTCAAGAGATAAACCATTTTCAACATGAATTAGAAGTTCCATGGGCCCGCTGTTTTTGAGAATCCATTTGTGTATGTTAGACAGCATACACTCATTTGCGCACCAATTTGGTTTTCGCCTAAAATCCAGCCGAATCTCTCTTTTATGATGTTTTTCGTCACTTGAATGTGCTGTACAACGGCCGCCTCACGTTTCAGTTGTTGCAATATTCGGGATATTGCAATATATCTTTACGAAGAAAACTACTCACAAGGTTGCTGAAAACTCTTCGACATCCTAGCTGATGAGTCCCAAGAGGGGCGAAACCGGTAGGGGGCTGTCGAAGAGTTTTCAGCAACCTTGTGAGTAGTTTTCTTCGTAAAGATATATTGCAATATCCCGAATATTGCACGAAATCCAAGGAATGTTCCTTCTCAAGCTACACATCAGTCCCAGCATTTGTTGAATAGAGTAAATCGCGTGACTACAACTCAGCCGACTAAATGACAGAATTCTTTTGTTTTCGTCCGTCAGATTCTCTTTCGCCACATCTCGCATCCGCCTTGCAGTCGGTGCACGTCGAACTTGGTCGATTTGAGCTAGAACAAAGACCCGTGCCTTGCAGACAAACAAGATGCAATCTCCGCCTTTCCATCACATTTCACAGTGCTCTGGATACTTCCTATCGCCGCGACCACACTTCACAAACTGGCTTTAATGCGCATCTCAAGAAATTTTCCTTTATATTTTACTGAACAATTAGAAATCTTAAAGCAAAAAATAGACTAAGCGTTTGTTTCGAACTTCTTGATACCAAATACTTCAACGTAGGTGGACTCAGTGTTCTGAACAAAGGTAGGTCGCCCCTTTTAGGGCCCGCAGACAGTTATATTTTCACGAGGCGCACTGCGGCTGACGTACCCTCTTTTGAATGATTGTACATCGCTCGCGAGGACTACCAGTTAAGAAAGCAGATATCTTTTTTGCATTTAACTGCTTTGAAAAAACGAAAGCAGTTTAGCAGCGCCTATTCATCTCAGTTGCTTTCGTTGTTGATTTCTTCCTTGCAATTTAAATTTACTTAAAAGGAATTTTGCCCTTCGAGTGTAGCCAATCCATGCTGAAAAGCCGAAGTGCAATGTACATCCATTTCACCTTTGTTGGGAATCAACAGCAGTGCGCATCTCATGAAACTCAGAGAGTGTTGAACCCAAGAACTTCCTAAAAGTGGTTGAACGTTCAGCCGTCTGACCACGAGTGGCCAACCAGCTAGGTGATTAGTTCGCACTCAGACAGGACACAGAGCCATTAACCGTTCAATAACGAAGACCGCATTACGTGGTCACGTGTTGATTGACTGACTCCACGAGTGATGACTACTCAGAAGGAAGTCTCATACATCTTGTGAAATTATTCTGCGTATTAATGCATGATGATGCGGATCGCTCGATTTGGGATAGCCCAAAATGATTTTGCCTCCTAGAGAAAGATTATTCCCAATTTTGCCTAAATCACGCATAAACACTGCAACTTCCTACGGAAGAATCCATCCTCTCCTTTTGGTTCCATGTTCAATAGCCAATGCTCTTTTGTTTGACTTCAGGTCGCGTCCTTCTTCAAAGAAAGCCAGAGCCTACTGATATGCCACCGTCTTTCCTCAGCTGCTTGACCTGGATGTGTATGTCTGACATCTGATTCAAACAATCGAAGCATTTTCTATGTAAGTTGCTCATATCGATAAACTGTTTCATTCACTTGATCGGTAAGTGAACTATTGGGCCACTCGGCTTTACAACTCATTTAATTTCATCATGATGAGAGGCCCTGACTTTGGCTGATCGAACTACACTTTGAGAAAAGCAGTTTTAAGCAAGCACAGAACATTTTTGCATCTGTTTCATAGATAATCCACCTCTTTACCGACTACCCGCAACCACCAGCTGAGGAGAGGTTTGTTGTAAGAGGGAGGGAGTAATGAATTAAAACCGTTTTAAAAAGCTCGCTGAGAGCTATTTTTTCTTAAAAATGGTGAGGCGATTCTGTTATGACACATGTGTTAACAAACTGTGGATGCAATTTGGGTCGAAGTATTATCTGCAAGTTTCCAAATTACATGATTTTTTGACCGCTACGCTTTGGCACGAAGTTGTTTTTGCATTTATAAGTCTCACCTTACTAAGTCTCAAGTCTCGGGAAGTAATTTTTAGGTCCAGAAAATTTGTATTTAGGTGCAGTTTTGTTGCAGTAGAACCCTGTGTAACACTGGCCACCGTGTGCGGATTACCACATCCCCTGATATGTAACCAGGCGTTTAGAATTGGCTAGAATTTTAAACTTTTCTTCGTTATTGTTGAATCACGGCTACTAGTAATACTCCATAGATGAGGAGGAAGATTCCACCCAGTTTTTCATAGCACTGTTACAACATGATGCGATTGTAAACGTTTGTTTTAACTGGATTCAATCGGGTAAACAGTCCAATGAGGCTAGCTTGATAAAATGCTACTTCGGCTTCCCATAGGACTTGCGTGTGTGAGAAGAGTTCTTAATTATGGTCAAACTCTGAACGAGTGATTGGATTGAGACACTACCCATGCCTGTATGAAAATGGACAACCTCGATGACCGAAAAATCTCCGGGGGAGAATCCATCGGATTTTTTCTTCTGTGTTTGGTAAAGAAAAACTGTCAAATTTTGGACGCGAAATTTAAAAGTAGAGAGTTGTATTGTACTGCTGAATGTTCACTGATACTGACAGAAGCGGAAAGTATGACATATTCACTAGAAAGGTTTTTGGACACGTTCTGTAATTTCTCACCAGAATGTACATGCTTCCGTTCATAATTAACCCATAGTTTATTCGGATGAATGAGACAAATCCGACAGTCCACCGTGTCCTGATCAGCTTGGACTCAGCAGTGTTTTCGTTTGTCAGTTATTCACGCTTGCAAATCATACACCTCAGTTTCCTCGTATCGTTTCACACAACCGCCCTTCTTGGGGCTCATTAGGTAGGCGCAGTCCCCGAGTTTTTGTCCACCTTGTGTTCTACTTAAACCCAATTTGAATGGCAGCATGAGGCGGCCCTTGTGCAGCACATTCAGTTAGAGAATATCATAAACGAAAGGTTCGGTTGAGTCTCCCGTGAAAACCCAATTGATTTGCAAATGAGTGTATTTACCGAAATCAGTCCAATTTGGGTTCAAGCGAAACATAAGTTTAACGGAAACTCGGGGACTGCGCCTACCTAATGAGCCCCAAGAAGGGCGGTTGTGTGAAACGATACGAGGAAACTGAGGTGTATGATTTGCAAGCGTGAATAACTGACAAACGAAAACACTGCTGCTCAGATTTATTTACACAGTAAACTCAATGGGCTCACCCTACTTGAGCCGCAAGCTTTTGTTGAATCATTCTATTCAAAACGAGGTTAACTAGGTTTTCATCAAGGAAACTACTTCACAAGGTTGTTGCAAACTCTTCGACAGCCCATGATCCGTTTTACCCTTGTTGGGGCTCATTACTTACGCGCACTCTCCCCAAGTTTCCTTCAACTTTCTGTTCTCATTGAACTCAAATTGTACAAAATTAACGCATATATACTCACTTGTGTACTAAGCTGTTTTTCACTGGAAACTCAACTGAATCCCAGCTGAATATGTCGTTTGTGCTACTCGTTCAAGTGATCACTTAGTGCGGCACAAGCCGTTCTAAATCCTGTCTCTAACCCAATCGGATCGATTTCAGAAATAATTTGACTAAGACAGCGTTTTTGTGAACGGCTTTATCAACCGGCGACTGATTTTACCACTCAGGCGGTCTTTGTCCGCAAGCAGATGTTAAGATATTCCGGAATTGTTTTCACACAACTTTCCGCTGCCACTATGTGGATAGTCGACTTTCATCTTGTCAGTGAAGCCAATCTATGCTGAAAAGCCGAGAAGTGCCGTTCGGCAGCTTCATCCCTGACGGGATCACCAGCCGTGCGCATCTCACGAAACTCAGAAAGTGTTGAACCCACAACCTTCCGGCCGGTGCTTGAAAAATTAGCCGTTCGGTCATGTGAGGCTGACCAGCAATCCGATAAGTTTTCAGTTAGAGAGGACATAACGCCACTCATTCTTCAGTCACTGAAGGATGAAACCGCATTACGAGGTCTCGTACTGACTGGTTCCTCGAGTGTTGACTCCTCTGTCAGGATGAAAACTCACCTGAAATTCACAAAATATCACACACCAACATCAATTTGTAAGTGATCCAGAGAAAGGATAACTTTACAAGATGAAAGAATCCTCCGTCTGAGAAGTCGTCACTCTTGCAGCCAGCCATTAAGCGATCACGTGATGAGAATTCCCTGATCTGAAAACTGGCACTACATTCTGTCTAAATGCGAGCTGATTACATCAATGATCAGCTCCTTACAACCAAATCGTTTAGCTTTAACTATTAGTTGGCAGTTTTTCGTGGTGAATCTCCTCGGAGTTTCGTGAGGTGATTCGCAGTAACGAAGACATAGCTGTTCAACTCCTCTGCACTTTTCAGTATAGGTTGACCTCACTTACAGGATGGAACCTCATTTGAAAATTAAAAAACACCACACTTTAGGTCTACCTCGATTGCCGTGTGTAAAGATCAACTGTTCCATTGTCCACTGGAAGAATTTCAGAGAAAACCAAATGAACCGCGGACTGGTCAGACAGGTTGAAAAAACAGATGGCGCACTCAATGGTGCGTGTTAGTGTTGCTGCTAAAACTGGGACCACCAGCAACATCATATTCATCGATGTCTCCAAAGGTGTTCCTAGCTGTAAATGAGAATCCTTCAAACAAGGCTGATATGGAGACAATTCACCCAAGGAAAGATGGTCAATCGAGGTGGCTTTTCTGTGTAATTCAAACGTCCAACTCAAGCTTTGCGTAGTGTTTCTGGTGCAAGAGGCTCCGAACTTCACACTACTATTCTACTTCTACTACTACTATACTTTACTACTATACTATACTACTATTCTTTATAAGAATGAAACAGCTGTGTAGCGTCTCTTGGCTTCCATCATAGGTTGGCTTCAACAACGCAACGGCATCTTAAACGAAGATGATGGGACTACCAAATGATGTGCCCTTGATGTTTTCCTCTCAGCGTTTAAAGAGTCTGGCCGAGTAATTTCATCTTATGTTTAGTTCACTGGTTTCGAGCCCGAAATTTGTCCACTATTTTTGAGGATCAAAAACAAAAATACGCAGACATTTTTGGGTTTTCGCGCGCTTTTAGAGTCAGCTTTTAGATATTCTGTGGCGGTTAGGGGATCATGTATATTCCAGTGAAATTGACCAGCTATGTGTTGTTAGTGTACATCTTATCCGGGGTCCTTAGCTTAACTGAAGACTTCCCAGCTTGAGGTCTCGCGGAAATTGTCAGATGTGTTTGTTTTCGGGCAGTTTGTTCACGCTTTTTCGCTAACGATTGGATTTTGCAATATCTATCCGCTATATTATGCTTTAAGTAGAGTCAACGTGGGCTCAGAACAAAGAGTCCCGTAGAACTGTTTAATGCTTGCGAATCGTCAATAGTGTGCACCTCACCGGCCTCTAGGGTGATTCGACATGCGAGCCAATTGCACCGCTGTTCAACCACTCATGCTGCCGGATCGTATGCAGTTCAGCGACCAATGGGAAGCTCCAAGTTTTTAATATCACTGGAGAGTCATGAATTTCGTTATGATCGTCATTTTCAACAAGGATAAAGAGCTGTATATCACCTCTCGTTATTTCAGGATTGAATCAATCCAGTTACTAAATAAGGAAGCTAATGCAGTAGTCAATCAAAGCTCACTGATAAACACTTGCAACTTCTAATAATCACCGCGTCTTTTCTCATCACACTTCTCTCACTCAACAATTGTATTATGCTAAGCTTTTCTCCCTTTTTTTACAAATAATAACTGAATTACAAGATTGAAGGACATTCTTCGAGTCGTGTGGACAAAGCGGTCACTGTGTCTTCCAGAGGACCGCTCATAAGAAGCTGTTACATTTATATACGTAATGCACTACTCATAAGGTTGCTGAAAATTCTTCGACAGCCCACGACCGGTTTCGTCCTTCTTGGGGCTCATCAGGTAGGCGCAGTCCCCGAGTTTCCGTCAACCTTATGTTCTACTTGAACCCAAATTGGACTGTTTTCGAGAAGAACATAAAGTTGACGGAAACTCGGGGACTGCGCCTATCTGATGAGCCCCAAGAAGGGCGAAACCGGTCGTGGGCTGTCGAAGAATTTTAGGCAACCTTATAAGTAGTGCATTACGTATATATGTGTATCGCGATATCTCGAATATCGTAGCAACTGGAACATGAGGCGGCCTGGTGCAGCACATTCAGTTGCCTGAAAACATCACAAACGGGAGATTCAGCTGGGTTCCAGGTGAGTCTCTCGCAAAAACCAAATTGATATGCAAATGAGTGTATTTCTCGAGAAAAGCTGTTACACTCTTTTATGCTCGTTGTGAACCGAATGGATTGCAACGTCTCTGCACTCTCTGCTTTCGTGATACAGAAATCAGTGTCGGATGTCTGAACAAAAAGCAACGAGCTGTCGCGACGTCGGAAAATTTCACTATATCGTCTGCAAAGTCTGTACAATAAATTTCTGAAAGAATGTCAACATCGTCCATCTGCTGAACCTGTTACTGGGATTTGATTAAATCCACAATAAAACCTGAAATACACGTGGTGATGATCAAACGCATACCCGCTTTGTTAAAACTGTTGTGATACGGTTGTTCGTCCCCTCTATCAGTTGCGGTATGAGAACACCTTTTCGGTACATCCAATAACCAGTGGACTGATTCTCATTTCCCCATCACAAAGCCCTGAATTCTAAGTGCATGTTCCGCTCAATTTCCTTGGGTTTTTTTTCAAAAAAAACTTCAATAATCTAATGTCATTGTGGGCTTTTCTCTTCATTATAAATTTTTATTCTGGACTGAAGAAGCATCCGATACCCAGGGTTTATTTTAACAAATCAATGACAGGAACATCGTCCACCTGATTAGAAAGGCGCCTAGGCTTGCGTGTCCTCAGTTCACCTTCGCCCGGGCTTTGCGTGTCTTTATCTATGCTTTACATCAGTCCGTCTTGCAACTACGCCCCCTCCCTTCACTCGGGACGTGAATATGATTTGCCTGTGTTGCGATGTCGCCAGACCGAGTGAATATCCTCAAGGTGAATCTGCAAATTAGCTGCAAACAAATTCACTTAAACCTTGTCGTCAACAATAGAGTGCTGAGGAGTAGCGTCGGAATTGTCTCCCGAAGAATTGTTTATCAGTGCAGATCATCATCAGTTGCCAATTCATAATTCCACTGAATACAACATGGTTCCAACCTTGAAGAAAAGCATGGTGTTACTAATCCGAGCACGCAACATCTGGCCAGGCAATGAAAAAAGGGCAAAAATCAAATGTTTTATCGTAATTGAGATCTATTCACCTCTCAGCGCAGCAAATCGCTTTTGCTCCCATCCTCTGTGCGAAACTATCAGCGTCAAAGAACCAGTAGAACATTGTGAAACCCGATGAAGAATGGACTGTATTTTTTAAAGAAAAATGTTTGCTTTGAATTTCTTGCTTCATTTTAGAAGCTGAATGCTCAACTTATGACCACCACAAGACTTGGCCCAGTGGTTTTTTTATAGTATATCTAAGCCTGGACTGGAGTTGTAGGCTTAGACAGGGTGAAATACTGACGAGTGCTTGAGGAAACGTGCGCTTACAACTCCCTTCGTGACGCAATTATACAATGGTCGTCTTCGAATAGAGATAGCCTCGTAATAAAAGGACCTGAAGGAAGCCAGAGCATCTATCGCTAGTTGAGATGGTCTCAATGGAAATGCCCATTTCACAGTTTTTGAAGCTGTTCGGAGACCTATACTAACCTTTGTTCGCAAGCAATTTTACACACAAAGAATTACAATACGATCTGCTAGTGTAGTCTGCGTCTGTCCCACCACATAATAAAAAAATGGAAACTGCAGTTACGGGTGGCTGAGAAAAAGGAGTGAAAGCTGGAGATGTTTCCATCAACTCATGTTACTAACGCTTCCAACGCATCAGCGGGTGGGGTGAGGCTAAACGTGACAGCATTTGTAACGTCAGCTCAGGACATGGACAACAAGCTCCGAATAAGTATATCTTGGAACACACAACTTACGTAGAAATTGGGATAAAGTCCCTTGGCCTGACAACAATACTGATCGCAATTATTTACGGAAGAGGTAGAGAACTAGGGTCGTTAGAATTTGGGACGAGCGTGCATGCGTTTAAGCGACGAGAAAAGCTGTATTTGAACATATTCGGTGCGTCATTTTGGTACTGGCACAACATGTGGAAGAAACGGTCTCAACTGTGCGGTGAAGGTTATGTAGCACTCTGGAAAGATATTACAAGTGATGGTCTGCTACAGAAATCTGGAGAGAAGAAAGGCAAACTTTTGCATGGAAACCCGTCAGTTTCATCGATCCTGGTGAATGTTCTTACATTTCAACAGAATAACGAACATTGCTTGATTCTGTTGGTCGTGGACTTGGCCTCGCAATACTGAAATGGTAAATTCATTGACACTTAGGTCGTCAGGAAACGGCAAGGTTAAATGAGTGCAGTTACGGTCAAGCTGTGTGCTAAAGGATCTTCGCGCATTTCTGTCCGGGACCCACATCACCCCACTTTCAAGTCACATTGGTGCTCTTGCTGTTAAATCCTAACCGGATTACCTAACTAAAGTTCGCTTGTAGGTGTGCGCTATGCTTCTGCAGAGTGAAGTCCACAAAGGATGCTAGACCAAGGCGGCTGGTGAAGTGTTACTTCAGTATGATGCTTAGGCGTAGGCACCTTATTCTTGATTATTTCTCTAGAGAAAATAGGGCATCTTCGCACAAGCCAGCACATTCTCTTTCTGTTCTCACTGTTTACTAAAGGCTTTCTTCCTCCATACTTTTATGGCAGCTAAGTACCGGTGTAAGAAGGAAAGCCATTCGCCACGGAGTTGTTTATCAGCAAACACCAACTAAACAGTTACAAAATATTGGACAGGAGACTAAACGCCTCGTATGCACCTTGTTTTTTTAAAACTAAATATTCTCACGCGTCAACTTAAACTTTCATGGATATTCATTGACTATCGCGCAGTTGTAAAGAACGCTGAGCAGCAGTTCCACAAGTTTCGTAACGAACCCCACCTTCTATTGGACGCAAGGCGGAGTTACGAAAAACCGCATACTACCCGCCTGCCTCACCAGTGGTATCCGCCTTTACACCGGTGGGTGGGTACTTCCTCTCTTCGTGTTTGCACTTATATAGTGTACAAAGGGCGGCTGTAAGCTATAACCTGATAGGCTGTTGGTCAAAATGAAACGTTTGCATGTCAACTGCCAAGCTTCGCAAACAGATCAAAAGACAGCTGGACAATCACCAATGGACAAAATTGCGAACAGGCAGAAAAGACCATTTTCAGGATACAGAGGAGTAAAAGTGGAAGAAAGACTCTTATCCGGTACATCAGTTTCACCAGTATCTTAAACGGACCTAAGTCTACCCCCCTTCCCCGGTAGGTTGGGCAAAAAAGACAGGAGCGTTCAATTAGGTGGAAAACAAAATTGTAAAATTCTGAGAACAAGCAAATTAGTGGGGTTTCCTTTTGCAAAAGGAAGATTTTTTCTAGTATATTTTCTCGACTGAAACTGCACTTAAGGTTGCCGTAAATTCTTCGGATGTCACAAGCGAGCGATTCTACTGAGATATATTTGAGCTTCCCATTAAGACCAATCTGTTGTTCAAGCGAGTCTATCTGAAGAACTTCACCATGTTTGAGAAGATCGTTTCACCGTGAGAAGCCCAAATCAAAGCAGAGGAAAAATTCACCACCCTATGCTTGAAGTTGTTTGAGTCTGAAAATACATGCGCATAGTTGTGGAGACGCTTTGAAGGTGTGAAGTTGTGAAAACCAGTCAGCAATATGTGTTTAGTTAAAACGGATGGAAAGCAAATTAAGCAGGGACTTTTGTGACGACCACTTGATAGCAAAAGCAAGGCCACAGCACCCGCCTTTTAGCAGACTGTAGTGAGTGTAACGGAGTAGGGACAGTCCACCAAGTTGTGGACGAATCCAAACGCTAAAGTAACAGACTGAACTTTTTCAATGGAAGTTTTGTCCTGTAAGTGAAGCCAAGCTGTGCTGGAAACCTAAGAAACTGTCTCATCCTTATCGAGCATCATCGGCGGTGAACTGCTCACGAAACCCCAAGGAGGTTCACCCCCCACAGTTTGCCGGCTAGAAGTCGAAGATAGGTAGTTTGTCTGTGAGGGCTGATCAGCAGTGTGGTTAACTCGCATTTAGACGGACTGTAATGCCTATCCTTTGATCACGGAATGCACACCATGTGACCCCGTCTTGGCTGTTTGCTCGAGTGACAACTACTCAGATGAACGGTTCATTCGCCATGTGAAATATTCTTCCTCCTGAGTTTGTCCTATTGCTGTTGATGTTAATGTTTTTGTCCCCGCCAATCGTGGATTAGGCATTGAATCAAGCCAAAGTTGAATAAAAGGGAATGGAAGTTTCGTCGTTATTTTTTAACGACAGTAGCGAAAAACTTCGCCTGCACCAAGGATTAAATTCTTCAGCCTGAATAACAACGAAAACAGTGATTACGCTACTTATAAGGTTGCTGAAAACCAACGACAACTCACGACCTGTTGCGCCCTTCTTGGGGCTCATCAGGTAGACACAGTCCCTGAGATTCCATCAACTCTATGTTATACCTGGATCCAAATAGGACAGATTTCGACAGATACTGTTATTTGCGCATAAATTCGGTCTCGACGGAAGACTCAGCATAATCCAGTCGAATGTGTTATTTATGATTGTCCTCTTTAAGAGAATTCCGAACCACCAGAAACCTAAGGGATCACATTTAGTTGAAACGGACCATCATAAAAGAGAGGTTCAGATAAATTCCGCTGAGTCTCCTGTTACAACCAAAGTCTTGTGTAAATAAGGGTATCTGTCAAAACTTGACATTCGTTCCGTGAGAACCAGGTAAGATTTTCGAATAAAACTCAAAGGTGATCATAACCCGGCTCTACTGAAATCGGAAAATGACCCACTGTCAATTCAAGGTGTGTGCGTGTGTTCAGCCCTTGGCATAAGACTCAAAGTTTTGGGTCCCACTCAGGCGGTCAGGTCATCTTGGGAATCCGGCCTATGCACTAAAAATTCTTTCTGGACATGCACCGGAATTGTATTCGAACATGAAAAAATGTGGTGGATTCCTAAACTGAGCTAGCTATGGACACAAGGACTGTGAATCCTACTCATTAAAACCAGTTTTTTTCTCAGATGCTTCGCCTGCTAGACTCAGACGGGGACGATAAGCAAGCCGGTTACTACAGTCGTTGGGTCGTCAGTGCCGAAACAAGCTATCACCGTAACTAAAAAGCCCGCTAAAATATTCACTTTAGTCATATCACACTTTCATGTTTCACTCACGTAATGTGAGTCGGTTCACATTAAAAAGCCAAGAGGCTGTTCCGTTCTTATTGGATATTAGAAGCTACGTGAATCACGCAAATTTACAGGCATATTTGAAAAAAAACATCTCGATGAAAATTCTCGTCTCTCCAACACAGCTTAACTTCTCTAACAGGGCGAAGTCTCAATGAAAACTACAAACTCTCCTCACTACCTGTCAAAATCTGAATGTGCAGTTGAAGAATATGATCCGCTTTTACTACATTCTGCGAATTTAGTTACGATGCAAAATTACGGTTGACAATTTCGCTGGTAGCGGTGAAGAAGACGAAGGTGATGAGACCATTGCAGAAGAAAATAGTGAACAAGTGCAACCAAATAAAAGTCATGAAGCCTGTTTAGCACGAAATCAACTTACTGAAGGAAGTTAATTTTTCCGGGAACTCAACTTGGATCTTTTCCAGATAAGCCGAGCCAAAAAATTAACCCCAGATACCCAAAAAAAGATTAGAAAAAAGAGGATATGACATTTGTACTTTTAGATTTTATTGAAGAGGGTGAAGTTGGGACGTGTCATTAATAAGTTGCATGGAAAGGTCCGTTTTTCGGTACCTTTACCTCCAACCGAACCCACACAAGTAGCTGTCCACTAAAGATCGGTGTTTGCCGCACTGGCGTTTATTCTGCATCTTGTAGACGTGCCAAAGAGATTTGATGGTTTGTATGTGAGCTCCAGTTGTTGGATCCACTAAGTTTGTGGTATGATTGACCGTTTCATGAGTATAATTCATGTCAATCATCGTTTCAATTCCTTGGTATAATGTCCACATATCGAAGATGATGATCGAGCCGAGAGCGATGCAGGCCTGGATTGTGTCCATCAAAGTGGCCGCAGTTCGATCTGGCACTGCATACGTGAACACCTCTTTAGTTTCCCGGCAGATCCCTCCGAAAATCCACTGTTGGGGAAGGACTCGCCCTGCGTGGTTTTTACGGCGAGATATTAGCGTTTCATCGATCTTGACGTGTAGACCTGGGCCGCCGATAACTGTTGGAGTCTCCAAAGGCTGCCAGGCGCAAAGTTCGCGAGGAAAGTTCTTTCAGTCAACAGCGGTCGTGTGGCTAATAGATAATTCCTCTGCTGAGACTGTCGAGCATTACACCTTCACCTGTCAGCAACAGTTGAAAGTGTCATAAATGAGATAAATGGGATGAGCAAATTGTTTCTAATCAATCTTAGGCAAGATGGGCATCAAAAACCATTCCGTGCAAGGCACACGCGCGATAGAACAATGCAGTACAATCTGCTGGTGAATTAAACCATATTGTAGGGTGTATTCTACGAGAAGCGCTGGATAGGTCGTAGATTATATGAAAGGCAGACTTATAGCAGACTACGGCGCTGCCAAGCCCCAAGGTTACCCCAGCGCTGTCACGAAGTTGTACCTGTTCGAAAATTTTACTTGCAAAACTTTCCTTAGTGCTTGCTATGGTCAAGCGACACGAAATTTAGGCCATTGCCTGTCTAATGGCTAAAACAGAAGTAAATAATGAAGCAAGTAACTAAGACTGGTTACCGAATTAGGAAACGCTGAGATACGGACGATTGTTTATCAACGAAATCGCATCCAGTTGGGTGTTCTGAAGGGGTCTAGAGGGCCGTTGAGCACTGGATCCATCAGTTCGTGTCACGTGAGCAATGCTGACCCAGAGTTCGTAGGAATCATTGTGTTTAATTTGGCAACCATTCTTCACTGTTTATTTCATTATTTACCCCTGTTTTACAACTAGGTATGTACTGACCTGATGAAGGGATCCCGAAAACATCAGTGTCCATCACTGTGTTCTTGTTGAAACTACTGTCATATTCAAGCAAGGTGAACTTTTCAAACGTTCTTTTGTTTGTCTTCAAATTACACCAGGAGATATATAGTAACAAGTGATAACGAGTGTTTTTTCAAACAAAGTACTGTACAACGTCCATCTTCATCAAGTGATTGGCTCAATTAACGCGAGTTATAAATCAGAAGAAACCAAATGTTCTTTGTCCTTTCTGTCCACCTTGAGTCGACAAAATCAACCGAATAGTATAAAACCCGAAATTTCAATACATATAAGAAAATCACGATTACGACTAGATGCCATCTCACGAGAACAGCGGTTTGCCTTCTGAATGTATGTTCTGCTGAACTGCTCCAAATTTCCGCCCAGTGTGTGTGCGTTTAACAACTTGCGAATTACCTTCAACGTTGTTCTTTCTCAATGAACCAATTCAAGGTTGACGGCGACAAGCAACTGACACGCATTTGTTCAAGCATATAGGAGCTGTGCGGTTCATCAGCATCGTCGGTTTGAAAGCGCAAGCATTCTTTGGAGACAAGCATACGAACAACTATAGTAGTAAACTTACCCAGATAATCTTAGATAAACCGTCAGTGTCTTCAAGGTGTGCAGACCAGGCCGTAGACGTCAACTATGCTTGACCAAGCACACCAGTTTCATGGCCGGAAGCAAATGAGAACCCAATGCAAAGTTGAACAAACGAACAAAACAGCGATTGCAAAGCATTGCATGACAAAAAAACGTATACGATTGTTGTATAGCACCAATTTGTGGTCACTTGGAGTTAGGTCCACAATCGTTATGGATGCGAAGAAACCGGTGATAAACGGGAAGAAGGGGGTAATGTGCACGAAATCAATCGGGATTGCTCCACTCATATCACCTCGTGGTTTGTCGTTGAGACCCCAAGCCAATGTCAGCATTTCCGCTCTGGATTTATCTTCATAGACCCTCTTAGAACACGTGATCAGTAGGTCATGTCCCTTGTGCTCTGCTTAAAGGACTCACCAAGACGGTGTGAAGAAGAGTAACAGCCGGACAGTCGGGGACACAACAGGAGACAAAATTGAATAACTCGATTGATCAGTGCTGCTAAATCCTCCTGAAGAATGGTCCTTATACAAGTGGGTGAATTTAGTAAGGTTTGTTTGACTCCCATCAGCCATGTTCATCATTCGACAGCGTCACAACTTACCGTTTTTACGTTTTCCATTTACTGACAGCATAACAATTCCCCCCAGAAGGATGGATAATTCAGGCGGTTGTGAAATCTCCTTACTGAAGGTGGGATTCCAGTCCCCATCATAACTGTTGACGGTGCCATTGTGGATGTTCTAAACGGAATGGATCTTCACAAGGAAACAATTGAGAGGGTTTCGAATGTAGAGGAATGTAGCAACATTTCTTGATCATTATCATCACGCCGTAAAACACTAATGCCAAACTGGTATGCAACTATTTCCACAATGACGAAATCAAGAAATGGGGAAACCTTACTGCCCACCATTCATGTCTCAACTCCCAGGAAGGTTCTGGTAAAGCAATCTGTTCTCCAGTTTTCCTCACACACTGGTACCACCAATCCGGAAAGCCAGAAGACCGAGACAGGTTGGCCCTTAATTTTTGACCAGGTTCGTCAGGTAAACCATTTGGGCATGAGAAAGGAGACCCTCAGTTTAGCTGAACAGGCTACTTAGCATACAAATTATCACTTTCTGCAAAGTCCCGGTTGAGCTGTAACCTGCCATTGAATACCACAAAGTAGTTTGTTTGTGTTTGCATGAACCAAAATAAACAGGCCACTTACCATCAACGTCTGCATAGTTGTGTCAGCGGGTTTCGGTTTCTCGACGATACGTGAAAAGATTGTGTAAAGGGTGGTAGGATGCAACATACGCTGTCTGAGCAGTAAATGTCTGTGGACAGAAAATGAACTGTACTCAAGCGTGAAAAGGAACAGGATACCGCCTGATCGCCTCATTGAGCATGGAACGCACGCGCACTGACAACAGCCAACTATCAACAACCTTACAATCGGAAGAAAGAAATGGAACAAGGGTGGAAGCAAACGGAATAGTTCACAATTTAATAGAAGCATGACTACTCGTCTTCAATAAGCGTGCTTTTGAGCTGTGCTCTACAAGATTTATTGTACCATTTTGGATTGAAATTCCTCCCTTCAGGAAGTTGTGTGAAAATTAGAACATCTCACCGGTTTGACCGCAACAGAGTTTGCATAATTGTTTGATCCGTCTAAATCTCCTCCTACCACATTCTCACAGTCTACGCGTGTGCACTGGAGCGAACATTGGTCGGTATCCTGTTCCTTTTCACGCCTGACTACCTATCGGTCTTGCTGTGCACACCCTTCCACCCCTTCACAGACAAGTCTGATTGTCGCTTAACGACACATATTTCTCTCCACACATACATTGTCGGAACATGCTCTTTGTGAGTCTACAGGTGCCCGCCTCAGAAAACCAAATGACTTCACGAAACAAACGTGCACGGTACAATGTGCGCACAATGCTACGCGCTTTAGCGTACCCAACAGAATTTGGTTCTCACTGAACGATTATGAATTCACAATTACTGCTTGGTAAATCCGGCAGACGTGGCGACAAACATGAACAGCTGAAACACAGATTTGGTGATGTAAGTAACTTACAGTGGAAAACAATTCACGAGATTGGTATGCGCAGCATGGAAAAATGCAGTACATATGCTGCATATGGCTGGGTTTCTAGAAAAACTGACATGTATTAAGAAAACTAGTTGATCAAATTGCAACCCATGACTGGGAAGTTTTCACGTCATCCACGGAGTTTGAGAAAAAAACATAGGAGAAAAATCCGGCTACTTATGAGTGGCCGAGTTGTCTCGCTTATTTAAAAGCAGACTAAACAAAGTGCCTCTTCCAGTCTCAGTCACATCAGTTTCACAATGTGGCCTGCTAGGTCGATCAGGTTACATGGGCGATCAACATGACTGATAGAACACACACGAAAGTTCTCGTTCGGTTGGTAACCACCCACTTGTTTCCTCAGTCTTTGTTGAGTCTTCGTTTGAGTACTCAGCTTGAGAAAGTGTTTTCCTGTCGACTCCAAATTTAGTTTATTTGAAGATTGAGGTAGAAAAGTGAGGCAGGCCGTCCACATACAAACCGGCATTCTAATTGGCTAATCGCTCCACAAGCCAAAAAGCGCACTTTCAAATGAAGTTTACCTGTAAGTCAAGTCAACAGCGATTTAGACACATGTTACGCGAAAAAAATTGGGGAAAATGGAGTAATCAAAACATGAGAAAAATGATCTATCATAATTTACAGGACATATTTCAGGAAATTTCAAACTAACTCGCATGTGCTATTTGACAACTCACACGTGTAATAGTTGTCAAAGATAACACTGTCCACTTACTCTAAGATGCTCTTCACTGACCTCTTACATTTCACTTGATCTCCTTAGTCGGACTATTTCTGTTACTCCCTTTAATGAGATAACGGCAAGAATTTGAAATCGTTGGTTTCAAATAACTGAAAACATAATCAGAGGCACAGTAGCCTGGTAAAAAATCGGAGATTCTAGTTGGTTTTCACCTTAGACAAACAGAGGACAGTGAATTGGAACCGCGGTCCATGCATGCGATTGTTCAAAACCACAGAGTTATCCCACTCAATCAACACTGCACGCAATGCAGTAGGTTAGTGATTTAGTTGGCATGCTGTGCCTCTTGCATTTGGGTTATTGGTGGTCACGTGACGTTGTCTGTTAGCCCTTGTCACGTGATCATTTTTGAACCAATCATTTACTTGGGTTTGGCTTGTGGGTGAATCGGCTCAACAAGGGCTGGTAGCGATTCGAAATTCAAAGGAAGAGCTCAAACAGCACTCGGTGTAGGCGGGTAGCATCAGTTTGACCAAGCCTCATGCCTGTGCACAATGTCTAGTTCCACCAACTCCACAGTGGTTTGCTTCAGATGGTCATGTAGTTTCCGGGGGACTTCAGCATTCGTCTCGAGACCGAAAGTTCTTGTCAACCATTCCGCCAAATTCACAGGATTTGTATCATTTTCATTCACTGGCGTTTGAACAATTTTCCTTCTTTGCTGTTGCAATTATTCTGATGAAGCTTCGTCACAGTGGAACGGTCCTTGACCAGAGTTTTTTTTATTAGAGTCAACCGACCGTGTATAGGCTTGGAGGCTACGGAATACCAACCCCGGAAGTATGACATGCGAGGCGAGCGTGCTACCACTGATCTACCGGTACACGTTAGGCAACTCTAATTTATCACGTCTGAACAGGCGAACATATTCATGCCTGTGCGATGTGGTTGCTTGTGCCCAGCGCCTCGAAAGACGATCGAGTAGCTGTCCTGGTTGTGTCAAATGACCAACCTATCAAGGATTCCCACGGAAGCTACATACCTGCTGGACAAATTTTCATTTGTTGTATATGGTTGAGGGCGTTGCAGCGTTAACAAAATTCACGCTTCAAATATCGCCATAACGGATCCATCTTCCCTGTGAAATGAGGTTTTATTCCCTTGGAGGAAACCTGAAAAGAATGAACTGGTTGAAACAGAATAGCTTCTTTCCACCGTCTTTTGCAAACCTATGTAGAAGAAATTCGCCGTTCGGCCGAATAACATGGATTTGGCGTGGATTAAATGGTTGAGAGTCGGATTGCCTCGGCGCAAATACCTCCCTTAAGTGGCTATAACTAAACAAAAAATTGTCCGGAAAATTTCCAGCTTTCGTAGCGCGGGTTGACTGAGAAACACTAGCAGGTAGGTCAGTTGATCGACAAACAACGGACATTTATTGGACCGTCGTTCAAGTGGTTCAGTAAACCTGGGACATGGCTTAAATGTAACGCCTTCGCCTTTCAGATGTGTCTAACGTACGCTATTGGTGTGGTAGTACCATTCTTGTTCGGCACGTCAGCTTTTCGGGATTCGCATCCTGGCAAGGTAAATGAATGCCGAGCCTATTTTCATCTCTCTGGAGTGTACAAAAGAGATTAATTACGCGAAGACAGCAGGGGAGTTGAAAAGGGATTCAGCGATACCTCGGCTGAATCTTCCGACGCTCCGCTTCAACTGAATTGCTGCACAATGCCGCCTCATATTTCAGTTGGTTGGTATGACGTTCGAGATATCGCAATACGTGGTTATCTATACGTAACTCACTACTCAAATGCAAGGAGAACATAAGGTTGACGAAAACTCTGGAACTTCACCTAAGTGATGAGCCCCATAAGGGCGAAACCGGTCGTGGGCTGTCGAAGAATTTTGGCAGCAAACTAGTTTTTTAGGCCTGAAGAACTTTTCTCGGACTTTTCGGCATCACTCTGCTTAGTTCCAATGCACTTTATGATTAAATGCAACTAAAACAGTTGAAGCAAAAGGGCCTTTATGAAATATAATTAGCAAACCTAGTGCACTAGGCAAAGATGCATATTGAGGGTGCTCTGTACGGCGCTGCGATGATAGCTGCTGCGCGCATAGCTCGAATCGGCTTCACGTGGACGAGTTATCCTTATTCGGCCTTGTATCAAGTTGACACCGAAAATTCAGAAGGTGCTAGGATGACAGTCATGAATATTGAGCTACGCCGATTGCATCAAGAGCCTGACGCTATCGTCTGCTTGGAAAATACAGGCAAATCTAATTCCGCTGTAATTCAAAGGCCGCAGAGACTCAGCTTCACCATCATGTCTGTTAATGACCAACAATCTGTCTTACTTTGAGGGTCAGTTTGGAAGTGGCTGATGCAAACTGGTTGCGGCAAACGATAGTCATAGAGATTTACATGTGAACACTGAAGCCTGCACTCGTTTCCACGCAGTCGTAAGATAGCATATCATGCTAACAAATACGCGTATCTGCATACCAATTTGGTTGTCACGGGAAACTCACCCGAATCCCAGCTGAATCTCTCGTTTATGATATTCTTCAGCAAGCTTATGAGTAGTGTGTTACGTCTATAGCACATCAAGTCATTGAGTCTCCTCAGTCGCCTACTATAATCGTGCTTTGGCAAGGTCACTTATTCACATCGTTTCGCGGTCTTCCTACCTAATTCAACCGCATGTATTGCAGTTGTACTTGCACGCAGTGAACACATAAAAACAATGAAGAAACTAGGTGTTTAATTGTGTCAATTTGCTACAGAGTGAGAGGGATATGGACGCTCTGATTATCAGGACTAGTCGTCCGGAAGACCGATGCAAGTTGTCTCCCAGATTGTGCTGCACGGCAGCAAACTTGTGTTTATTTGATACAGATGATCCGGCCCCCACTCAGGTCCCTGTTTGGAGTTAATCCGAAATTAAAGGTGTCATGGGGTAGGTTCTAGAGTGAATACTAACAATTTCGCGCCCCAAAAGCAACTTATGAAAGTAGATTATAATTTCTGGTCTGTTGTCAATTTGGCATTCACAAGGAAAACCCATCAGCGATAGAACAGAGTAGCCACCTTCTCTGATTGTGGTTAACACCTTCATCTAGTGTGTTTTCGTATGGACCTCGTGTTTTGTTGACGAGCAATGAAATGAGGTTACTGAAACTGAAAATTAGTAGCTTGCTTGGCTTAGACTGACAACATAGACTGATAAACTATAAATATGTCCCGGGATCCCGAGGCTGATGGCTGTTCACAGGCACAACCACCAACCCAACGCTACGCTCCCCAATAACGTATCGATGATGTCACCTCGACTGGTGATGAAACGCTTGCAATCAAATTGCTAAGCTCAGCGAGCAAACCAACGACCAGTTAATTATCTCCCTGGTTTTGGGTCAACATGAGAGTTGGAGAATTCTAGAACTCTGATAGCCCGGCAACCTATCAACCGTTTGATTCACAATGTGCGTTACCAATGGCTTCCAGGTAAGATTGCACGTCTCTACTGTTCCTTGTGAACTTTCAAGATCACTAGCTAAACTAAAGTGTACGTGGGCACATAGACATTCAGGCCAACTCATGGACCAGGCTGACTCATGGACCTGTCGGTTCTTTATTTCGGAAGGAAGGGATTGGCCCCTCATATCAACACTACACTGCACACCCAGATGCTGTGTTTGTTTTTTTCACATTCAGTAGTTAGTTCCTCAACAACCCTCAGACTCAGATGAGTGCGCACACAAGACGGCCCCTCCCATGCGTATCAACTCCGACCGCTCTCTATCAGCTGAGTGAAGTCGTTGGCCCTGGACAGTCTGTCAGTTCACACCGCACGCCCATAAGTGTCATTCCCACTTATTGTGGCCGCAAAGTTTGCATTCTCACCTGTAACTAGAGGATAGAACAATATCTAGCCCACGGAGGCGAAACGGATACTAACTTTATTTTGGATTAGCCTGGTCTACCGCTGGTGCCGGCCAACAGGATGTTTTTTCAGGCGATGCAGCGAACCGAAACCTACTCAGTCACTTTACGCTTCAGCGCAGATGGAGACGATGGTGACTGCTGCCTTTAGAAAGCAAACCAACCATTTTGTCAGTATACTGTGCATGATGGGTGTGCATAGGTGACGTTCAAACTGCTCGGTCACTTCTTGTCTCAATGTAAGTAACATAGAATAAATATCGAGTTTCAACTTTTTGATATGTAACTTTTCAGGTGAGGACAGTAACCGAAATGTGTTTTGTAGTCCTTCCGGGTCTTTGAATAGTGCGTAGTGAATGACTTATTGATCTCTTGGAGTTTGTTCGAGCCTGATTTGTTAAAAGTAGTCCAGTTTATAAAAAAAATCGTGGGATAAATACCGCTGAAGATCCCCAGTAGAGATGAAATAGTGCCTCTCGGCTTCTAATTTTAAATTTGTTTCATTTACAGGACGAAATCTTCATTGATATTTCTTGACGAAGTTTTTATCACCCAGAATGTGGAAGAGTTATAAAACCTGTGGAATATATTGAATACTCAGCACAAAGAGTCGAGTTTTTTCGCCGGAAAAGTGGGGAATTCGATTCCAGCAAGACTTGGGCCCATAAAAGACCCCACTGCTATATGTGAGCGAAGCGCCGAAGCGTTAGATTTAGCACTGTCAGAGCAATGCCGTTAGTAACTTCAGCAGAGACCCAAATTTCAAAACTTATCAGAAGATCCCTGGCGCCATTGAACAAAAAGAGGGACGAACCGTTGCTTGCACAATGTACCCATCCAAGAAAGTATGACAAAAACTTAGAAGCAAAACCTTGCTGGCAATGCAACTCCTACTCTCTCCCACGAAGAGGGCGAACCTTCAAAACCAGCCACACTGGCGTTCTTCTTTAAAGCTTTCTTTCTTGTGGGCACAGATTCTGGAGCGTCTTGTGACGGCTTTTTCCTGCGCAGCTGAGTTTGACACCCGCTATTACCAAGAAAAACATAGTAGGAATTTTCTTTCACGAAATAAACTGTACACAAGGCGGCTGAAATCTTTTGGCAGCTCACGACCAGATACTCTGTTCTTGAGACTTCTCGGGTAGAAGCTGTGTCCGAGTTCCTGTCAACCTTACATTAGACACCAAGTTGCACGCAATTCACAAAATCACTCGTTTGCAAATTCCTTTGGTGTTAACTAGAGAACCATCTAAATCTCAGCTGAATCTTTTACTATATTTGTCAAGTGAATGTGCTGTATAAATGCTGCCTCATGTTTCACTTTGTATGCTATACGCAGTATATTATCTTAAAGGAACACTATTCACAGGATAAGCGCATACTCTCAGACAACTCATAAACTTTATTGGGGCTCATCAGGTTGGCCCAGTCCTCGAGAGATTCAGATGGCATTTGGTTGACTTTCTCTTTGAAAACAAATTACTTTGCAGACGAGTCTATTTCGCGAACGGCGTACAATTTTGGTTCAAAGTGAACATAAGGTTGGCGGAAACTCATATAATCGTTTTAGCTCTTGGTTTTGCAATCCTCCGAAATTCTCTAGTTCCTAGATGACTGGTGTGTAGCTTGCACTGTCCTCTGCTTTCTGTCCTCGTCAGGTCACGTTTTTTTTGAAACTGACAAAGACTTCTCTTGATATCTTCTTTCGGCTGGGCTGCAACTACAATACGTCTTGTTTTCCAAACAACTGGGGTGACATGCATATTCGGGCGGTATCCCAAGTCTGCTTGAACCAAGTAGTACGTTTAATACGGGCCACCGATCGTGAAAAAGGCCTTTGTAGCTCCACTGTTTCATCAAACAAAATAATCTGGACCATACACTGGTAAACTTTCATGCAAGTATATGCCTCCTAAACCGCTGAGTTTAAAGACTGAATGGTTCCTATCCTCAGCAGTTACACCAAGGAATCCGTACTCTGTTTGCATTGATTCAATGGCATCAGGAGAATCACCGGCGTTGAATTTGGCGGTTTTTGCATGAATAACCGATACTCTCACCTTAAACCTACAGGCAAAGCTTGAAAGTGGAGTGATAGGTGGCATTTGCGCAAGCGACAATTTCCAGACTGAGTGACAAAGCCAACCTATCTCTAGGAACAAATCTCTTTGGAGGCTGCCCACTTCTCGTAATGCAGCCAAATGTTTAACGGAGCCGTTTCCCTCCTCTAGGTCACAGGAGTCAATATGGAGAGACTCCCTGGAGGGGCAGCCGTCTTCAGGGGCATGAACTGGACACTCCCGTGAAAGTGCTTTTTTAATTCACAGCCATCTTCTCACAAGTTAGGTCTTGAAGACAGATTGTTGGCGCTAGTTTTGATAGGATATTTTATCTCCAAATGGATATTTAATGAAGCATATCTCCCATACAACAGTAACTGTACTCCTTACCTCAGGAACTTAGGTTTTTTCTTCAAAAAGTATTACCTGGTTTCAGAACTTAAACTCTAGAGTGCATAGACAATTGTACATCTGATCAGCACATGATGCTGTTAGATCAGCTGATCTGTACCATGACTGATTTAATACCGGGTTACTCTCTCATCTTAAATTCACGTTTCCACAGTTAATCCACATTTCCATAAGCAATGTCAGGTATTCCTTCCAAAGGATTCTTTCAAAGTTCCCTAAAGTTCGCGGAGACGAGGCTTGATGATTGTGGACATACGACTATGCAGTTTCTTTTTTACTCTCTGTTTTACTCCTGATCCTGTTTACTAGTGCAACTATGAACGTCTCAACCGTGACCCGTATCCACAAAATCAAGAACAGTTGCCCTCAATCTGCGGTACAGGCAAGGTAATTTGGCCAAGTCTGCGTTTGGTGGTCTTTTGCTTTTTGCTTTAGCAACTAGCATCAAACCGAACGCCACACTGATAGATTTCCTGTGGCTCCACTCGAGAAGACTCAGCAAGTGAAAATGATACCCAAATTGCGAAGCTTCTTTTAGTTATGTCTGTTGAATGACCCATTTTGTGATACATTTTGACAGAACATGGCTTTTAGAGGATACTGTCAATTCTCCGTGCAAATAGTACATTCTGAGCAATGGTTAACATGTCTCTCTTCATACTGATCTACAGGCTTTTAAAGCGGTAGAAATGTAGAGGCATGTGATAGAAAAGTTCAAATGGAGGACTCATGTCAGAGCCCTTCTGAAGAGTGTTTGTCCTTGTTGAGCAGTTTTGCGTGAGGATCAAACGCTCAATTGATCCGACCGCATGAATAAAAGCCAAAGGTTAGCAGTTATACCAACCTCGTAGTAAAAAAGCGTTAAATCAGATCGATACATTGATCTTAACTCACGGGTCCCAGTGGTTAGGTTGTCCTCGATGAACTTAGATGGACTGCCTGCATGAAACGCATTCTGGGTAACACTGACAGGTTTACAAGGCAATGCTGCAACTGCATTATTGAGGGAGAGGGTTTTTCTTGCCGTCAGCGACAAAACACCCACGTAGGATAGGCAACAAGATCCTCAAAGGCGGATTGCCTCCTGAGCTAAGCACAGTCTTCTGTGGATATTTTACTGTTTTTTTTTGACATTTTCATCTCTACGATACTGAAGGTGTGCTGCCATCCGTTGTCGGATTTCCGCATTGGCATCCACGCACAACGGATAATGTGGTGAGCCGCATATACAGCCAACTAAACACTCTGCACCCGACGGAATAGGACAGAACGGTGAACAGCAGAGTGCACTTCTAAAGCCAACCGAATTTACAAATAGTAACATGTAGTTGTCCAGTTGCTTTGAGAGCCACACTGTATACGAACAATGGTCTGGTGTATGATGTCACTCACAAGACGCAACGTAGATTACACACAACTGGCTAGAGTGCCGGCGATTATGCAGCAAGTTCTGTAAAATGATGCTCACAAAACTTCACTTCTGGAGTTACTTTGTTCTTAACAATCTAGAGCATCAAAATTCTGAGACGGACTATCTGTAGGCGTAAAATCTACATAGAATCAAATAGAATTCCATGGAATTCAGTGCAACGTAAGATAACGTCCGAAACGCAATCCTGAGGTATCCATGTGAATAACAGGACAAATAGATAGGCAATCGATATTTTGTCCATGAATTCAATTTGATCTATACAGGAAACTGTGAAGTACTATACGGCTGTTTCAACATGAGTGGGTGTCTCACGAATCGCCAGGAAGATTCGAGCCTCCCGGCTAGTAAATGAAGACAAAACTGTTCAGCAATGTGCAGCTAATTTGCAGCTTCATCTCACACACAGGATATAGCCCCACTTATCCTTCAGTCACGGGATTCGCATCACGTGGTTACCAGTGAACTAGCCTCATTTGTAGGAATAAATCTTGACCGAAGACTCTAGAATCTTCTCATATTGTCAGCAAGTTTTAAACAACAAAGGAGGAAGGATAATTCACGGACTGATTGAATCTCCCACATGAACACCCGTCACTCGAGGAGCCAGTCATCAAGAGACCAACTGAAGTGAATTCAGTGGTCTAAGCAAGAGCACCACTATATCACGCTAATCACGCTGCCAATCAGCTGCTCGAAACGGAACACTTTAGTTTTCAACTTCTATCTGGAAGGTTGCGGGTTATCTCTGGAAATCCGTGAGATGCGCGCAGCTGATGATTTTTAATAGCAATACCAAAGCCTCTCGTATTTCCCCTATAAAGTGATTTGAGGGTGAAAACCTCGATTCCGATTCCAAATCGCCAATAAAAAACTTCACCAATCAAAATCAGTGCATTTCGGTGATGAATTTCGGAAGAATCGTAAGGGCTTGGGCAATGATGCTTCCCTGGATGACCGCCTTTTTGTATAATATAATATAACAGCGTATATTATGCTTACATGTAAACAATTGCAGTTATCTGGAGCTTGGTAAACAAAGAGTTAGTGTGCGTTGTCTGATTCGAGTTTGAAGATTCGGTATCTGCAACTGGGATTGTGTCATTAAAGCTGAAGTGGTTCGAATCAGTCCACAGAGTTCGACTGCAAGTCGAATCACTTCCTGAAAGGCCACCTGAGTTGAATGGTCATTGGTTGACTGAAAAACCCATTCATCAATGTGGGAAAACAGATCGCCATAATTCCCTTCTGAGATCGGTTCAGGTACCAGAAAACGTTTCTTACGGAGTTCCAGATAGCCGGATTTCTCGAACTTGATTCCAACGAAACAATAATTCAAAATATTGGTAGCTTGGGTGAGTTTATTGGTTGTTGATCAGGTGGCTGTTGATCTGTTCGCCGAGCTTGGCAATTGGCTTGCAAACGTTTCGTCACCATACGAGGAGACATCATCAGCGAGCAGTTGGGTGTTGCAAGTCAATTGCCAAGCTCAGCGAACAGATCAACAGCCACCTGAGCAAGCCACAGCCGCCTGATCAACAACCAATAATTCAAAACGTTTTCTCCCAGAGAACAAAACTCCTCTGGAAGTTCCTTCCTATTCAGCCGGCTCCTGCGATAATTTCAGGCTGGTCATTTATAAGATGGCTTTCTATATGGTAGTTTTTGTAAAGAAAGGCAACATTCTCACTATAACCCAGTAATTTCTAGCGCAAGCTATCTAAAAGACCTTGTGCCCAGAATACAGATTTTTTTTTACATTACTATGGCTTTAGTAAAATTTTTAGACACCCTGATGCAAAGTTAGCCTAAGCCAAGGGAGTCTGGTACGCACAAACCAAAAAGATTAAGCCACTGAAAAACACTTAAGTTTTCTATCAATATGTACATCTTCAGATTCCGCCTGGGTTGTTTTTAAATCTTTAAAGTTGAAACGGAGCGATATGGGTTTGCTGGCCGGTGATTTCGTGGAGTACGCTGGAAGCCTTGGAGCTGCTTTGTGTGTACGAAACGGTGCAACTGGGGTGGCAGTGCTTCCGGGTCCGCCAAGTAAAGAATTGCAGTCCTAGCAAGCTCCCAACGGAAAACCTGTCACATCTGAGCAGTGTATCTTTTGTGTATTTGTATATCGTGTATTGTATATTGCTCCTTATCCTAAGAGCCAGCTAAACAGCAACGAATAAAGTGATGAAATAAAAAGATGTTCAGAAAACATTGAACGGGGTTACTTTGGAAGCGCTGCAAAACATGAGTAGCCGCTGGCTAATTGTTGGTTTGTCCGCTGCGCTTGGCAATCGGAATGCAATCCAACCTTGCTAGGTGCGTGGCTTGAAGATAAACGTGACCAAAACGAATAATATATGATTATAGGACATCAGTTTTAATAGTACCAATTTATTCGACCAAAAGTTACTGTAAAAAATTGGACGAGTTCAGCGAATGACCACACTTGATCCACCAAACTTGGCCTGAACAATCATCATCTCATAACCAACCAATAACATTTGTTTGATAAAAACAAATGCCACGTGACAACAATAACAGAGATAATAGTACAATGAATACTACTCGGAACTATTTCACAAAGTACACAATCGCATTGTGGGCAAACAACCCTCAACAAGAGTAAGTAATGTACCAAGAGTTGGCATTGTATTCACCGAAAGTCCAAAACCAGAAGGAGATGGGATGGGCACCTCTGAAAAAGCATGAAGGTTTGGGAAAAGTCCTCAGGAATTCTGCTGCAACATGAATCCGTCGTTTTCTCTGAAGCAGTTAAACATCAATGAATATTCAATAAAGACATTTTTGGTAGTTTCTAAACAAAACTGGTTGGAGTTGAAGAAAGTCAACCATTTTAAACCTCCTCCACTTGAAAACCAAGAAGTCATCGAGATAGCAGCTCATCGATCGTGGTAATGTGCGACTGTCGTCAACAAAACTTTCTCTCTTTTGGTTTCAAACCACAGATGTAGAATAAAACCACCAATCCTGGGGGCAATGTGTACATGAACGGACAAGCACAAGGGAGAATTAACCAAAGTCCGCATGTCAATTCATATTAGGTTCTCACTGTTTTCCTACTAGATGATTTCGGGTAGATAAGTCCAATTTGGAGGCGTTGGTTGACTGGCATGTAACGGTCAGATACACTGCCGGCGACAAGAGTTTTTATAATGTCGTCCGGGAGCTGGTCTCAAGTTGTGTTGTGCAGCCCGTTTAGACCTTCCAGCCGATAGGTTTGTCAACCAAAATGCAACGGGAATTTTGACCGAACCATTAGCCACAGTTGCGAAATCACACCCCTATCAGGGCGGAGATCAAGACATTGTTGTCAATGATTTATTTAAAGGAGATTTTTTATTCAGCGCTTATTGGGTGGGGCTCTTAGAGCAAAAACTATAATTCTGTATGGTTATTATGTTAAGCGGAAGGATTCGACTGAGTACGTTGTGTGTTCTGTTCATATCATTTTTAGTCTAAATTTATATGTCCGTGTGACGGGGTTGTTAAACTAAGCCCCAAGAACTGCGAATTAGGTCGTGGGTTGTCAAAGTGTTTTCAGCAACCTTACGAGTAGTGTGTTACGTCAGGAAAACCTACTTTGCCGTCTCAACTATCGAATGAATAACTAAAACCTGAGGTACCCATGTGTAGCATACTCAGTTAAAATAGAATACTATAAACGAGAGTTTCAGCTGGGCTCACTATTAACATCAAAGTGGCTTTGAAATTAATATATTTTGCCACCAGTTTAACATCCTAAATGCAGTTTGATTTTAGCAGTGCAGAAAATGAAACCACTTGGATTGTAGCGACAAGGGATATGGAGTTGAAATCGCCCCTAAATCTGAGTTCCACTGTTGGCATAAACAAGATATTTCTCTAAACACATTCTCTCCGAACAGGTTGGGAGGGGTTCAGCGCGCTTCCAGAAGCAACTTCTCAGCTTGGCGCCGTTTGCTCCCGCTCTTGGGTGGTACTCTCTAAATGTCTATGTGCTGTTTCATTTTTTTCGTAATTGAGACAGCCCTCCCATGCACGCTTATCAAGACTCAGGAATACGACGTCTGTGATGATGAACTACATACACGACTGTTAGAATTGCACGTGAAAAGGTTATATATTCCAATAAATCCAACTTCTCCCCACCACTCCTCTGACAGACATGTTAATCTATTTTGCTCGCAAACTGCAAACTTGTAGAATAATCCGAGTGACTTTTAAACAGCCTGCGCGATATGGCGACATTTCTAGACTTGACTGTTTCAGGAGTTAGTTGTCGGTCATCCGAGTGGAAATTGCCTACTGGATCATCAACCAAATAACAAAAAGCCTTGAGTCTACAGCTCTATTTTAGCTACATTTTTGATGCAATTTTTAGAGGCGCTTACAATCTACAGTCATTTTGAGTTGTTCCTGGGCATCTCACTAGAAGATTGTCGTCTAGAAGAAGCCTGAGATTATTTAACGGTTAAATGTGTAGAAAAAACAAGAAAGGGTTGCCAAGGTACAAAGCGTTCGTCTCCGAAAGAAGCAGTGGAAGATTGAACGTCAAAATGATGCATTATGAACAACGTATGATAGTCGTAACACACTACTCATAAGGTTGCTGAAAATTCGTCGACAGCCCACGACCAGTTTTGCCATTTTTGGGATTCATCAGACCTGTGCAGTACATCCAGTTGTTAAGAACACTCTGAACGAGAGATTCAGCTGGTTCCAGGTGAGTTTCCCATCAAAACCAAAGTCTGTATCCAAATGTATTCATCAACTTCGAACATCATCACAAAATGCCTGTAGCCCGCTGCGTTAACTCGATTTGTTAAAAATTCATGTTTGCCAGTTTAGAGAGTCGAGAACTCAACAGCTTTCTTTAGTAACATGGAGGTAGTGTATTTGCAAAGCTTCCTCATACAAGTCATTCCCACTAGGCGCAAAGTTACTTTGTTCATTTTTGGGCTACTCGTCAAAAACACAAGTAGTATAAGTTATCAATCTTCTCCCCGGAAATTTCAAGGAGGCCTTCTCAACAAAAGTAGTAAAACACTAGAATGTCACATGAAAATTTTTACCCAATTTCACTTAAACGAGAAGAAACTAAGTGGGCTAATTTGAAATCAGTTGAAATTTAAAGACAGAGCGTGACATTCTGCAGTCTTTACTGTTGACTTCGGTGTGCGCATGAACTTAGTCATCTGGTGAAACGGGCTTTCATACACTCTGGGGCATTCACAGCTCACCTCCCTACTTTACTGGTTTCCAACTTGATTCGCTTCTTGCACTCCTTTCATTAAGTCGTGAGAGACCAGTTCTATTTTTCTGGCGGGAACAAACCATTCTAACTAATACAAAAACTAATCTGTAATACTGAATGTAGCAAATTGAATCCCCACCGTTATTTTATAATTTCTCCATTTTCCTTCTAACCAAGAACGGATTTGGTGAGGACGAAATACGTAGACTCATCTCGGAAAGGATGACATTCGAAATGACAACTTTTCTGTTTCTTAGCTAATTCCAAGAATCGCGCAAGAGAACAAGAAGCTGTGTGCTTATTTGCGTTAAGGTATTTTTAAGTAACTTGACTCTCCAAGGTAGAGCAGTGCAAATATAAGCATTCCACAAGAGACAACCAATTATTCTTTACTATATGGAACGGATACGTGAATGGCTTGGACCCGAATTTCATAAGTCAGACCTCAATCTTTCAAGGCATCCAGGTAAGCTTCGGGAAGACTGACAAATCATAACCAAAACCACGTGCTGCCTACCAGATCTCTCTTGCACACCGTTTTTTCAGGACAGCAAAGCTCCCATCAACGGATCATTTTCGATGCATTTCTGTGCGTTTCGACTAGTTGTCTTAGTTTCATGAAAGTATTTGAGTATTGCGAATGCATGTATCAGCCTGAGAGGAGTATAGAGAGAATATACATAGAACGACTGTTACATGTGCATACGGTGCAATCGGTTATTGCCACTGGATTTCACTGATAAGCCCAAGACCGATTTAGACACCTCTTGCTGTGTATAGAGTACATTTGGTTGAGTAACTAGCGGACAACGGGCGCAAAAAGCACTGTGGACGAGTGTCAGACGAGCTGGACTAGTAGTTAATAGTTCAGCATTTGGTGGTTTCAAAATCGGAGGCTTTTGCCCCTCCAAAGATTTTACACCTCCACCCCCCACACTCAAGTAGTGAACCCTCAGTTTCTATATCCATTGCACTGTTTTAATCTCCATATTCTAATGCGGAAAGTGTGGTCCTGACTTAGCGAAATTTTGCATACCGATTTGGTTTTGATGGGAGACTCACCTGGGACCCAGCTGAATCTCTCGTTCATGATGTTTATAAAACATCAGCTCCAAGAAGGGTTGTCGAAAAGTGTACAACAACCTTATAAGTAGTGTATTACGTCCACACATGCATCGCAATATCTCGAATGTCGTACCAACTGAAACATCAGACAGCCTGATGCAGCACATTCAGTTGCTTAAAAACACCATAAATGAGAGATTCAGCTGGGTCCAAGGTGAGTCTCCCGTCAAAACCAAATCGATATGCAAATGAGCGTAGTTCACAAACTTCGTGTAATTCAGGTTCAAGTAAAACATAATTTTGACGGAAACTCGGGGACTGCGCTTTCCTGATGGTCCAAACTTGTTTTGTACAACTGAAGGTAGGTTTGTTGGATACTTATATCCTTGATTCGACTACCTACCCATGTTAGTTTTGTGTTCTCCAATCTTTTGTCTAGAGTCTTATGTGTTACTGATCGAATAAGTGTGGTCAAGACGTGTTTTGATCTGTCTGGCATCTATCAGTTAAATGCTGCACGGGTAAAAAGTTAAAGCAACTTCGTACTATTTTTGTTTGGATGCCGTCTTCTAGGGGAAATAAAATCAAGACTTCTTCCAAAACTCGCTGGAATATTAGTCTTCTGAGTTCAACCAGTATGTCCTTGAAACGGCCTTTATCCAACCACGAGGTTGCTAAAATTATCGAAGCCCACAACCGGGAAAACGGTGTAGTAGAACAATAGTAATTGCACGACTTTTCACTAAGTTCCTGGAGGCGTTGGACACCATTCTGTAGGCAGTTCTTGGCAAGTTTGTGTTTCCACAAAAATGTATGAATCTGATACGATGGAATTAGGTCGACTGCCGCCAGACTTGAAAAGCAGGGGATGTATGTTATACCCAACAGCTATCATGGAAGCAGCAGATGACATCGTTTTGTTAACTGACGATCGCTATTCCTTTCAACCTACCCCATAGAAGCAAGTGGTCCCATACTTTGACACGCCTTTTGTACCTTTAAAGTACAAAATCTTGCGTCACGGTTTCAAAATTCCCCCAACATCTAAGGGCAAAATACTTTTCAATAAATCTCCAGTTAGCTTTTGCAAATAAAAACCTCATTTCCTATAGAGGAAAATGTTGGTAGCTCAGGTAGCTTGGATGGTCTTTGGTTCATTCATTGAGCTGGGCAATTTGATTGCAAACGTTACATCACCAATCGAGGTGACATCATCAGTGTGTTATTGGGGAGCGTAGCGGTGCGTGGCGATGGGTTAATGGTTGTGCCCAGTCGAAACAACAAAAAGAGTTGGGCGAAAAGCCAACTAACGTAAAATGACCTTGAGAATATGCTGCGGCCCACCTTACAGGAGTTACAATGGTACAAACCACAAGTGAACTTTTTCCTGTTTCATCGGAACTCGAGAGCGGAGATCTACTAAGCAGGTGAACAGTGTCTGTTTGTATAAGTCAGGGTAAAAGTAGGGAGTGTACAAAGCCTGTGCATACATAAAAGCCTGATTTGTGACAGCGGATCATGTCTGTCTGTGTTGTATGAAGATGTACCCGGTGTTCTGGAGGTGATACGGTGGATAACAGTGAGTGCTTTATCGTTATCGTTCGGTACGCAGTATACACATGATGTCCTAAAACCGACCTGGTTATAATCGGAGTGGACCCTTTGGCCGTCCAAGATCTAATGTGTCCTGCTGCACGCTTTGAGAAAGTCGTGGTTGTCTTGCCAGTGTAGTGCGGCAAAATAGTATATGCCTGCACAGATTTTGCTGCGAGAACGTTGATCTTGCAATGCTTCTATTCACACTGATCGACTAGAGGTGTTGTATCGTGAGTGACCGTCTATTTAGTTACGCCCGAACTGAGCCTGCCAGACTACTCGATAAGAAGACAGAGTACCCGGGACACGGATGGATTATCAGGGCAAACATACAGTGCTTCTGCGTAAATACATAAGATGGCTAAATGGCCAATTTTGGTCATTCGCTTCTTCGTTCTCTCCAGCCAATGACGACGTTCCTCCCGCCAACATCACACCAACTCCGCTGGTCGTATGCTGCTAAGCCGTGTTTGGTAAGCTCCGCCAACGCACCTGCTATGTGGAACGTGTGATACTGATGGTTAGCTTGGCGACGCGTAACTATCTGTACATGTACTTTTCGTGTCTGGACGCACCCTGACAAAAGGTCAGTGATTCAGCAGCACTGCCTGTGCTCACAACCGTCCTGTTTATTTTTCTGTCTAGACAGTTCCGAATTTATATTGCTCCCGAAAGGGATTTCAGGACAATTACAGTGGCAATAAGGACTATGTCTTCCCCAAGCTCTTCCTTACGGGCAACTGTATGCCACTGTACACGGGAGACAGTGCCCGGAAAACTCCACAGCATAACTCAAGACGTGATACATGCTTCCGAATAAGCAAACCTTTAATGCTAGATCAATATGTCCGGTTGGTTTATTTACTTGTACGTAGGTCAAAAGTATGACCATAACAAGTACAACTGTGGCCTAGTTACAAACAAATTTTCCCATATGGGTAAACATTTTTAGCTACAAAAACGTTTGCCATCTCATGTTTGCCCGGCAAACCTATTCCCTCGGAGTTACATCGGTGCCAGTAGCTTACGCGCAGCCCCACAATCGGCTCAGTAAAAACCGTCTCTGGCTATCTAATGTGCACATTCGTCCAGGGTTCTGACCATTTTTGACAAGGAAATCCGAGTCATATGCCATTTTTTCAATTGAAGGTAAGTCATTGAGGATGCAGAGGTAAAGTTTCCTACTTTGTATACGCCAGACCTATGAGTCTCTAGTTGGATAGAACGCCTTGCACGGTCAAGCTCTCTGGAATATATGTTTTCTGATCGGTATCTATGCTGAGTAGTGGTGGGAGTAGAAGGTGGGATACCAACTAAGAGCGCACAGAATGAGATTTTGAGTTCAAGTTTCCCTTTTAAATGAAAGAGCACACACATTACGATGCGACAAGACACCTAAGCAACTGTCACTTTGAAAATATAACGAGTTATATACATTAAAAAGTGGCAAAACTGGGAGAGGTTAACTCACACGATTAACTGGAATAGTCCCCAACTTCATCATAGTCATAATGGTAATCGGGCTTTATGGAATAAAGGGAAGGGAATGTTCTAGTTTCAACAAATCGCTGCTGACATGAAAAAAAGATCTATTTACAAGAGTCCTGTTTGGTTTCTCTCACTTGAAAGTCTGTTCACTCTCCTTCTTGCTGGTATTCGTCAAAATGAGTTTACGCAAGACGTTGAGATGGTTCCGACCTGTCCGGAACTTATCAGGTAGAAGCAAATTTAATCCACATCTCTCACTTCTACCTCTTGGAAAAAACAAATCTTTCGAAGGCATGACGTAGATTAAGCTCGTATCCATAACAGAATTCCTTCACACCGGGGAATGAATGCTCCAAAAAAGGCAGGCGGTGGTTCGATTCGTACGATTTCTTAAAATACATATGGAATCGCAACTTTGCCCTTTGAAGAATGAATACCTCTTGAAAGTGAATGACGCATGCGCGCATCGATAGTGTTCTCTGGGAGGGATGCTGAATAATATGTGTGAAATTTGAGTGGTTATATCAAAGTCCCGTATCGGATTGCTGGCTTCCTACCCCCTCTGCAATGCAGGTTGTTTGTTTGTAAACAAGTTCGCTTCCAGAAGTAGTCCGATCAGCCTGAATGGGAGACTACCTGTCACGGGATCGTGGACTTATTATCTCCACCCTATACTATTCCAGGTATCCGTTGTCCTACGTTCGCCGTCAATTGACAGCGCTAGCAGCTAACACCGCACGCTCTGATGTAAAACGATTTGCCCGCCGTACTTTCTTAAATGCTTTTCAGATCGGCTCATTTATTCCACTCATTTTTCGAACCTTGGAATTCAAATTAAAAAACCTGCTCTGAACAAGTAAGAAACTGGCTGTAATACGATTAAGTCTTTCAGCTATAAGACCCTTTCGGTGCCTAGCCACCATGCCAACCAAAGAAAGCAAAAGAGCTGAGCTACTGCTAGGCTCTCCAAACATAGACAGGAGCAGTCGAGATATCGATGTTGGTTTCGAGTTACAAACCTTCCGGTCGGTGAGTTCGCCCCTTAACCACTGAGCCATTTCAAGCTCGAAATTGACTGTCATCGGGTTTACACGCAGGCGAGGTGATAAAAATGAGTGGGAATAGGGGTAACCCGGCCACTGTGTGATAACAACACCCAGGTGAGATGGTTTTCTTTCGCTAAAATCACGGATCAGCAGATGCATTAGCGCAGTGTTACTTTTTTAGAAGGGACCAAATTACGACAAACTTTGCGCTACAGCGAATCTTAGCCACTCTTCTTCATGGGAATGTTTCTCACAGCAAAGCTTGTTTTCTCCTTTACAGCAAATCTGCTCCGGTTGTACGAAGTGCTTTAATTGTTTTCAAGGTCCTGATATACACTGTTTTACCTAGAAGGGTACTGATGCCGGTGTTATTATCAGTCGAACAGAAAACAACGTTATGGTGCGTCGCGATACGTCACTGCAATCAAGAAACCTGTTCCGTATCCCTGGGGATATTTATTCGTGGAAAGGGGTAGTGTTTTTATCAACAGACTGGTTTTCACGGTAATCGGATGTAGGGAACTAGGAGAACCACAGACCACAGGGGTGCTAGCATCCAATCAGTTGGGATGGTCTTTCAAATGCCAATACAATAGATGGCACTCATGGGGTCACTGAAAGCTGAGGGAACAGGGCATACCACATTCACAGACTGATAAGAGAAAGAACATGAGCGCTGATGAGAGAGGGCCCGATAACTTCGAGGATGGATGTCAGTCAGCTTGAAGTACTGCAGCATGGTTTGCGCAGCCAGAGGAAACGTCTTCTGTTGGCCAACCAAATGCCAACCTGATGGCGTAGATATATCACGTCTATCTGACAGGGCACACTGACATCAGATTCCACGAGGAATTTTTTGTTCGCTTTCTTTTTCCGATTTATAAGTGACACTACTTACAATTGACACGATCACCACCACCACCATCACACTGGCTTACTTTTTCACGCACGCGTATATGCTTTCTGACGACCCAGTGCCCACGAATAACTTCACGCTTTTTTGTCCTTCAAGATACACAGCAACATTCACCCATATGTTTTTCTTGCACAGTCAGTCCAAGACTGTTTGGGTTTACAGTCGACGGTGTAACCAGGGTGTAATCCGCTTGATAAAGACCCTTCAACAGGACTGAAACGTTGTGGACAACTTGATTACTGGTTGCGTTTCTACTTAATGCTTTAACCTAAAGCCTACCAGTAAAAAGTCCGGTGTTTTTGCACACATTCGATCCAGTTCTGGACCGGTAATCCTGATTGGTTGTAACTGCGAAAATGTTGGGGGATCTTACATATATGCCCACCGGAGCCCGAACAGACGGTCATGAATAAATAGGCTGTTCTAATCTGATCCAGAATCGGTGTATTTCCGGCCGAGGATACTTGATAAAGGCGATGTATCAGTCGTGGGAGTTTACCCGAAAAGGGCAAAGCAGCCAGACATGCAGGTAAGTAGATGACTAATATGACCTTCGTCAGTTTCGATTCTGTTGATCGCTGAAATGAAGAGCTCAGTTGCCTAGACATAACACACTACTCTAAAGGTTGCTTAAAATTCTTCGACAATCCAAGTGAAACTTAAGGCGGCCTGGTGCAGCACATTCAGTTGAGACGGACCAGCATAAACGAGAGATTCGGTTGAGTCTGCTGTCAAAACCAAATCCATGTGCAAATGAGGGTATTTGTCTTCCCTTTGTTGGCCAAATGGACAGAGTCGCACAATACTTGAACAACACAGATTTTTTTCGGCGAAAAACTCACAAACGGGAATCAGATCAGCCCTTCGTGACCGAACAATTAACCAGCGTAAACATGAGTCTGGAGGTCAAAAATCCATCGGGTTTTGTGCGATGTTTGTTGCTGCGGATTCCCACTATGGATAGAACAACTGTACAGTAATTCTCGGCTTTTTTAGCATAGAATGGTTCCATTCACAAGACAAAAGCTCAGTTGGAAAATACAATGATCTAGTACGTATACGCTATACGCGCTCAGGACCCCGGATTTCTAATTCGCAATTAGGCATCCTTGTGTATAAAATTCCGAGAATTTTTCGGCGAATTTCCCTGGAGTAAATGTTTCGTCCTGCATGGGCCCTAAAGAGTGGAAGCTGTACTAATCGAGCACTCGACGTTCAGGATCAAAGTTCAAACTTTTAGTCCCCAAACCGGGAAACCAATAACCTTGCTTTTGTACGCGGCGCATGTAAAAAATACGGTTTTGGACAAACGCTCTCATTTGCACATAAATTTGGTTTCCACAGGAAACTCAACAGTGTCCAGGTGAATCTTTCGTTGTTACGATAAATGTGCTTCACCAGGCCACTTCGTGTTTCAGTTGGTGCGTTAACCGAGACATCGCAATACGTAGTTGTCTAGACGTAACACACTACTCATAATGTTGCGGAAAAGTCTTCAGCAGCCCATGACTGGTCTGATGCTTCTTAAGGTTCGTGAAACTCGCGCAGTCTCCGGGTTCTCGTTAAACTTATGTTCCACTTGAACCCACGAATGGCGAAACCGGTCGTGGGTTGCCAGAGAGTTTTCGGCAATCGTAAGTCTTGTGTTAGGTCTAGACAACAACGATGTGGTTTTGTTTGCTATGGCATGTTTATCGAAATCTGTTAAGAATATGACTACCGGGAGAATCGTCCCTAAATTATCGTGATCAAATGTTGATACCTTCATCTAATGAGCTTCAGTCAGGAGGAAACGTGCTGCGGATTGATTTTCCAGGACTGGTCACTTTGGAATCATGCTTATCAGTTGGAAAGATTCTAACCCGGCAACTTAGTACTTAACAGAGAGACCTTGACAGTAGTGAACCTCCGACTACTCACTTCTACTCACTAGTGGTTTTCCAACATATTTCGACGTATGCGCGAGGCCAAACACAAACCTTGTAACTGAATTATCCCAATATGTAAAGGGAGAATGATTAATTGAGCAAAGCGATTCTCCTCAGTGTCTGGTCCTCAGTCTCCAACGTATCCGGGGGAAAATTTAACCAATTGCTATTCAAATTCTCAACTAATCAGCAACACTGAATCGGAATTCACGAGAATGTGAGAAGACAGGGTAAACGGTCTCGTAGTCAGAGATCAAGTCAAGAGTCTTTTGGGTGTGATCGAATGGTATTTTTATCCAGAAAAACAAATTAGGGTCGGTAATAAGCAGTGGGAAAACTAATGCCTGTGCCAAATAATTTTGAACGGTGACCTCTTATAAAGATTATGTATATGTATACTAGTTTCCGGCTCACTACTTCTACGACGAAATTCTGCTTCAGCCAAGTTTGTCCGTTTCTAAATGGATGCCGTTTAACGAGATGTCATCGCACTTTAAGCGTAGTTGCTTTAGAAACTTCCACAGAACACAGAGATTCACAACTTGCTATAAATGTTAAACTATGGCAGTTAAACGCAACTATTTAGTACTGATGTATGGATATCAGTGAAGATGATGATAAGGATGATGATGAGGATGACAACGATGATGATGAAGACGATGACGGCCATAACGCTGATGATGATGAGGATGGTGGTGAGGATGGTAATGTTGCTGAAGATACTGCTGCCTCTTTTGGTGATGACGATGATAAGGATGATGATGATGATGATGATAATGATGATGATGATGATGATGATGATGATGGTGATGATGATGATGACGAGAATGGTGATCGTGATGATGATGACGATGATGATGATGATGATGATGATGATGAGGATGGTGGTGAGGATGGTAATGTTGCTGAAGATACTGCTGCCTCTTTTGGTGATGACGATGATAAGGATGATGATGAGGATGGTGGTGAGGATGGTAATGTTGCTGAAGATGTGATGTTGATGATGATGACGAGAATGATGATCATGATGATGATGACGATGATGGTGATCGTGATGATGATGACGATGATGATGATGATGATGATGATGATGAGGATGGTGGTGAGGATGGTAATGTTGAGATGACGGCGATAACGCTGATGATGATGAGGATGAGGATGAGGATGGTGGTGGTGATGGTAATGTTGCTGAAGATACTGCCGCCGCTTTTGGTGATGATGTCGGTAATAGAAACAATAATACTGATAATAATAAACCCTAAACAGGTTGACCAGAAGGACGAAATGAATTACCTCTGAATAGAGTGAATCCGAAGCTAAAACCATAAAAGATGTTAGCATCAAGGAAAGCACCGTTATGGAAAAAAGTTCCTTCCAGTGAGTAGATTACTGGCTTTCTCTACTGAGAAGCTCAGTCTAATAAATCGAATTCCAAATGCCCATGTCAAAGCACCGGCTCATGCAGAGAACCAGGTATCTGTTTATTTTCCTAGAGAGCTGGCCCTACTATGGTAGTCTAAATTGCATCGACAAAGTCCGAATGTTTTGGGTTCACTTTGAACCCGATGATAACGGGCGATCCTAAAAACGATCCACATGGAATCTTAACGACGGGTTCTAGACGTATGGGGCCTGCTGATTGTTTTTTGCAGCTGTTCATTGTGAGGGATGCCGGCTGATCTTGGCGTTGCTACGTGTATTATAGTGATTGTACGCAATATGGAATAAAGTTAACCGGGTCTGACAATTGTGCGAAAGCACACTGTCTATAATGGTTGAAATAAAACATAGTTTACCGAGGAAAAAATTTCGCCCGAGATTCGTTCTTTGCTTTCATCTTGCAATGGTCAAACAAACCATTTGTACAATATATATATATAATATATACACATATATGTATATATGTATATATTACCAGATCTAAACGTCCTACTATTACGGTTGAGTTGGAAACAGGCCTTCTTGTGGCAGTTCAGTTGCTTAAAGTTGTAGAGGGTAATCTAAATCACAGAATTCAGGAGATCGCAAAAGTCACTTTTACTGGCCTTCTTCTATCCGAAATGACAACAGCGTTGTTCGCTCTTGTTATTGCTAATTTGCGCCCCCCTACTGAATCATTGTGTTTCCTTTTTGTTTCCCGTTGGTAAAGTCAGATAGAAATGACCAAAATGTCGAGTGAATTCGACCAACTGATAAGCGGCATGCGTTTAGTTTTTTTTCTACTCTGATCAGTAAGCCATATGTAAAGGATGGTATAATCAAGTGGATAAACGCTTTAAAAAATAAGCCCACTTGGATATCAGTTAGGTTATGACAAAAGACTCACCTGGAACCCAGCTAAATCTTTCGTTTATGATGTCTTTAAGCAGTCAGATGTGCTGCACCAGGCCGCCTCATGTTCCAGTTGCTACGATATTGAAGATATCGCGATACATGTGTAGACGTAATACACTACTCATAAGGTTGCTGAAAACCCTTTGACAGTTTGTCAAAACCGAATGTATATTCAAAGAAGTGTAGCTGTCGAACTCTGTCCAATTTATGTTAAAGTGTAACGTAAGGTTGAGGGAAACTTGGGGACTGCGCCTACCTGATGAATCCCAAGAAAGGCGAAACCGGTCGTGGGATGTCGAAGGGCTTTCAGCAATCCTAGGAGTAGTGTATTACGTCTATAGATAAATACTTAGTTAACAAGGTTATAAAGCAAAGTGAGTGAGTTGTAAACTTACCGAAATCATCAGCATATGGGTCGTAATTATCAGCGTCTCCAATCTGCACACAGACAAAAGAATATTGGCGTGCCCATTTTAAGAGAATTCGTAAAAGGTTGCGTTTCAGGTGCTTGGTTTGCAAACTAAACCGAATCTCATGACTTGTCACGGACATCCAGATATTGAATCAATAAATGGACCAAATTCCATCTTGGAGTTACTTGCTATCTGGATCTTTGAGACCCTCCGCAAATTCCACTGTGTCTTACCGTGTGTAGTTTGCATTAAACCCCTTGTTATCTTGGTACCCTACTAGAAAAAAGTTCCGATTGAGTTAATTTGACTACAGTTGATTCGCGAATCATTGTGACATCCATGCAGGTGCATATCCTCTGCGCTAGTCTTCGTCTGACCTGAATAAGTCAATGCAAACTAGCGTGACTCATCAGTGAGTGCTTAGTACTAGCAAGTATCCTACTACTTTTGGGTTCGACATTTGTGGTCGTACCCGCATGTGTCGAGTACAGCTCAGTAAGCAATGGCCCAGCAGTGGCACCCTTACGTTGCACAGCTGTTGCGCGATGTGAATGAGGCGTGAGGACTCAGGTGCTGCCAGGTCTCCAAAGCCTACACAAGAGCAATCGAAAAAGCCAGAGTCAGTTAGGAACCACAGACCTCCTGGACATTAGTTTGGCGCCTTAAAAGCTAAGCTATCTTAAGCTCAGTAAGGTTATCTATTGGATACTCGTGACTTTATTAACGTTTCGCACTCCTCTGACATGCAACATGGTGATTTCAGAAGCTCATTCAAACCAAATAAAAAATGTGCAAAAATTCGGTGAGCGGCTGGCTTGAAATCTATTGGACGAATACTTGGACCATCCAAGTTGAACGTAAGCGGGAGAAGTCAAGGAGGTAGTGACAGACCATGCCCTTATAACTGTGACATAAAACAGCGCAGATTCCGTGATTTACATTCCTTCGAGAAGTCCAAAACAGTTTAAAGAGACAGCGATGCCCATGCATGAGTTAAACTTAGCAGTGGCTTCATTTCCAAGAAGACTTGTGTTCCCACGCGTATACATTAACGAACGCAACCGGAAACAACCAAGCTCAGTCAAATAAACAAATACCAAGCACAGGGGTACACAAATCTCCAGGGTGCCATTCAGCCTCATCTTCTATGAAGCTTCACATTCATCCTGTTCACAATCGGTATGCTTGAAAGAATTGCTAGAGTCTACAAACATTTGTCGGACACTTTTGTCTAGATCGACTGCGACCCAGGTAAAACCGGAATGGACTACTTACGTACATATATATATATATATATGCCAGCTCTGAGAAGTGAGACAGATATAAACGCGGTGACCGCATACCAATTAGAACTTGTAAATGCAATGGGATGAGGTTTCGAATACTCGTCTGCATTCTGACGTCATACTGAGACTGGGTCTTTATTCATCAGTCTCATCGACATTGACAATAACGTATACCATAATGACAAAGGAGCAATACGATAAGGGCCTTACTGCAAACAGCCAACAATCAGACAAACAATGTGGACGGCAACTACGACAACTGCCGACACCATATCTTTCACTGTTCATGGGTCACATTCGACAACAGATAAATTCTAACCATATCTCAAGAAGCCGTAAGTGGAATCCGACATTAGATGTGCATTGGTGGGGTCGGTTAGGCGCCAACTGGCCAATAATTAGCATCGGACACTCAAGGCCACGTGTCAACCAATCGTCGAGCGGTCATACTGGTAATACTCTGTAAATTACAGCAAGTGAAACACACTCAGAAAACTAGAGATGAAATATCGAGATGTGTGCTTTTTTGGGATCAACTAGACGATCGGACTATCCAAACTATCTGCCGTCGGTCAAAATTGATCTTGTGTTTGAAATCTCCGAGTGGCCGTTTTATTAGTAATTTTCATTGTCACTCTGAGGGAGAGTGCAGTGTCAAGATGGAGAGCGTGATACTACGGATATTCGGTGTTATGTTCACTTCGGTGTGCGATGGAAGTGTGTGGAAAGTAAAACGTAAAGTTGCATTTGATTTGGAAAGTGGTTATGAAGTCGATGAGGAGTTCACATGCGGGAATGACTTGTCCGCTTCATGACACGCAAATATGGGTATCAAAAAACAGGTCAAAACCAGAATCCTCGCTCTTCAAAAGTACAATCAGTTGGCCATGAAAAACTGGTGAGGCATTTTTCTATCGGAATAACTTACAAGCTTCTCCATTGAAGCGAGATCGTGCTTGCTGCGACCTGAAAATATAGTGGATTCATTGGATAGACGTAATACAATACTCATATGGTTACTGAAAACTCCTCGACAGGGTCAATTTTGCTCTTCTTGGGGCTCACCAGGTAGGTGAAGTCTCCGAAATTCCGTCAACCCTATTTTCTAGTTGAAATCAAACTGCACGAAATAAGTGAACTACATTCATCTGCCTACCAATTTGGTTTTGACAGGCGACTCATCTAAAACCCAGGTGAATCTCGAAAATCACACCAACTGAAGCATGAAGCGGCATGATGCAGAACATTCAGTTGCTTAAGAACATCATCAACAAGTGACTTATCTGGGTTCCAGTCAAAAACAAATAGGTATACACATCAGTGCATTTCACTAAATTGGTAAATTGATTTTAAGATAGTTAAGCCTAATGAATAACCCCCTAGTAGGACAAGAAAATGCGTAACTTGCAAGCCTCTGTGAAGATCGTACCGGGGAAAACATAAACAACCCAGCAAAACTCATTTACTAATGCTTGACACTGATATTCGTTTTTACAGCAGCAATGGAACCGCTGCGTAAAACAGAGGAATATCCGCAGGACAAGCCGTTCTAAACAGAGTTTAGAACGGAAATGTCCGTTACGTCCTTTGTTGTCAGCCACAACAGTGCAAGGTGTCTCAGAGGTACGACTACCCGTTTTGAGAGAGTAGGTTTCTCTTGGGAGGGAAGAGATGGAGTATCTTGTGTTGAAGTATATTACTCAGATGGTGAATTTTGCACAGTCAGCCGTTCGATGCACACTTTCAGAGTTATTAGATAGATGGAGTATTTTGATTTATTTCCACGAGGGAAGCACCTCGTAAGTCGCGAGGTCGTCACAGAAATAGCCAGTCGTTTGGTGACCAGGTGATGTAAGTAAATCGCATGTTCGATGGGTGATTGGAGCAGTTGATCATGTTGTTCATCACTCACTCCAGATGGGACGGTACATAGGACCCGCCAGTTCGGCCCGAATCTACCCTGTGAGATTTACATTTCTAATGGTCCACAACAAGAAAAGTCCAGCTCTACAACGATTCTTGGTTTTTAACACAAAATGAATTCAACTACAAGAGAAAACTTCAAAGCAAGCTATCGCAAATGGAGAACGCTGGTGCGTCGTTTCTCCTAATGCGCGGTTTTTCAGTTTATTGACACTAATAGTCGTTCCACTGTAGCACCCTTTCGGTGCCCAACTGCCATGCCAGCCGAAGGAAGAACGAGGCCTGGATTACTTGCTGGTTGCCTACGCCTAAGCAGGAGAGGTCGAGATGCAGAGGTCGGGTTCGAACCACGGACCTTCTTGTCGGTAAATTCGCGCTCTAACCAGTGAGCTACTGAAAGACTTATACCTCAAAACAGCCTCTATTCAGTGCAGCACTATTACTGTTTCTCTTGTGTTATTTTCTTAGTATTATTGATTTTTGCTGAACCTAGGAAATACAATGGCTAGCTTCCAGAATGTCACTTAGAAATAAGTGTCTCCTCCCAGAAATGATGGTCAACGATGAGTGCGCTCGAGGCTTTTCAAACTGGAATGATAACGTGCTAGTTTTATCCGCTTTTCAATAGTTTTTGTGCACATCCTAAGAGATTTTATATGAGCGGCTCAGACATATCTTGAAAAGTCGAGGACTAGCGTATGGTGGTTTAATTCTTTTTGGGAATCGTCAGCAGCGTGCATCTCACGAAACTTTAGTGTGGGAGGGGTCTTGAACCCGTGACGTCCCTACCAGTACTCTGAACACTTGACTGTTCGGCCACGAGTAACTGATCAGCAGTGTAATTAACTCGTATTTGGGCGGCATATAGAGCCAACAATACTCCAATCACGAAACCATTTGAGTAGCGCTATATCCTGCCCAACTGAGAGGTAGTCACAATGCTCTTTGGCCCCTAGATTGAGCATTCAAACTACTACCAGCAGGAAGGTCCCGGGTTAAAAATCCCACCGGGTTTCGTGCGGTGTATACTACTGATGGAACCCAGTAGTAACAAGACAGCACTATACAGTGCTTTTCTACTTTCCAGCCTAGATTGACTTCACTAACAGGGCAAAATCTGGATTGAAATTGCCACATATCTTCAAGGTACCATCAAGCACAGTTGTTAGTTCAGTTGAGTGTGCGCAGTTTTATTCGTTTTGTTAGGCACAGTTCAACCGAATTTAAAAAAAAACCACTTGGTGTTCTCGATAAATACATTCATTTGCAAATCAATTTGGTTTTGCGAGAGACTCACCTGGGACCCAGCTGAATCTCCTGTTTTGACGTCTCCGGGCAACTGAATGTGCTGCACCAGGCCGCCTCATGTTCCAGTTGCTACGATATTCGAGATATCGTTTATGCGTACTACACTACTTATAAAGTTGTTGAAAATTCTTCGACAACCCACGACCGGTTTCGCCCTTCTTGGGGCTCATCAGGTAGGCACAGTCCCCGAGTTTCCGTCATTCTTATGTTCTACTTGAACCCAAATTGGACTGATTTCGATAAATACACTCATTTGCAAGTCAGTCCAATTTGGGTTCAAGTAGAACATAAGAATGACGGAAACTCGGGGACTGTGCCTACCTGATGAGCCCCAAGAAGGGCGAAACCGGTCGTGGGTTGTCGAAGAATTTTCAACAACTTTATAAGTAGTGTAGTACGCATAAACTTGTGGTTCTCATGAATGAAAAGTCCAAATCCACGCATCATGAACAAAATTTATGGTTAATGTGACACTTGAAGGCAGGTGACTCAAGTTCATCCGAAACGTGACTTTCATTCTCATTTAGTGTACTGAAATTAGCATATTCGGGATTTTCAAAAAACCCATTGCTTCCATTTTCACCTCCATGTGAGCTTTCCAGTTTTCAAAAAATCACAAGAGTTCAGTGTTATCTATAATGACGCTACAGCGAAATTTTTCGGACCAGAAACTAAGTCTTCACAGAAGACTTTCTGTGACTCAAAATATGCCTGATTGAAGGCTACGGATGGCTGCCAACCATACCGTTTACTTGTGGCTTTATGCAATCAGTGAGCAGTACTCATAGGTACGTTATTCTGTTCGTGATTGGGGCTTCTAGGCAGATCCATGGTGCACGGAAATTACCGGGACTTATTTAGAGCTACAGGGTGCCTGAGAGTTGTCAGTGAGTGTCTTAATGTAGTCACCGGGAAATGAGAGGTATCGGGGGTCAAACATACTTTCCTGTACTCTACTCTCGTGCCAAATCATGCTCCGAAAGAATGTAAGCCTTGCTCGCTGAAATGCGTTAACACTACCTTCCGAGTAATCCAAGGTTTTTTTGTTTCCCTTACGAGTGAACAACCTACGGAAGCAACCAATCTTCCAGTTTTCATTTCACGATTGTTCCGGAAAGATTACACGATATTCGGATTTGAACTCACCGACGTCGGATATCACACACCAGGTAAGAAAATGAAAAAGACACAGACTGCTGAAACGTATCATGACAAACAAGACAGGTGAACCAACTTCTCGAGCGTTTATAACTCCCTCACTTGTTTCTCAGCCAATTCGCTGATCAATTTTGCCTTACTTTTTTGGTTGTTGTTTCCAACAGATGGGAAACCAAACGTTTTCGTCTCTCTCTCTCTCTCTGTTATTTAAGTGAACTCTTAATCAATGAGGAGTCGAAAGACCATACTGATTAATGATTTGACCTGGTGGCCGGGTACCTGATATCAACAATTGTACCAACGGTTTTTGGACATTGTCCAAAGGAACTTTCTCCCATTGGACTTCAGAAAATTTTCAGCATTTCACCTCTGTGTAAAAGTGTTACCGAAATCCGGGAAATCTATTCTGATTTGTCCTCCGTGAAGCGTTTCTGCGGTGACAGAGTTTTACTTACATGTGTCCTGGTATTAACAGGTCAAACGGACACCCGTCTTTTCGTTAACCAAATCGATAAAGACCGTACGGTGTTTTGAAGGTTTTCGGCTCCATTGTCACAAAATGCGAGATTTATGATATACTAACAAAAGGGTCTTTTCAATCTCGAGGCCAGATATCGAAAGAGAATTCCGAAGCTGCCTTCAAGTGGAGAGGTTCAAATAACCACTCTATTTGAAAACAACTGACCCAAGAAGGTACATTCATGCTCCATCTAGACACTCCAGAGAAAAATGTGGAATTCGGTTATTTGCAATTTCGGAGAAGATATCCATATGGGACTAGACTACAAAGCCGAATATTCTTAAGGTCTGATTGGTATCATTTAGTATCCTCATAATTCTTCGGTGATATCAAAGGGTCCAACAGCATCGAAGCTGAACGCCTGTTTGTTATTTATCCAACTTAGTACTAAAGAGATAATCAGTGTCAGTCGATATGTGGAAACCGATTTGACGTGTGTTGGACCTCAAGATTCCACTGTTTCAGCAAGATCCAATAACCTCGAGGTTTTTACTCCGGTCCTGTCGATAGAGGTTGGCGTACAGAAAGCTATTGGAACGGACGATGTGTTTCAACCGAACAAGGAAAATTCCGTACTGCACTTCTGTACATTATTCCTCCAGTGCCTGACTTCTGCTCACCTAACCAGTCCCCATCGTGAACTCCGTTGAAACCGAAGTTCCACTGTTTGCCTGTCTTAGTCGGGTGCTCAACTTACAAAGTAAGCTAATTGCCAATACTGAGCGTCTGCTACAACTCTCGCGCGTAAGTGGAATACTTAATATTGGCACTCGTTTCCTTGACCAAGAAAGACTGTGGAATATCTGAACCAGACAGTAAGGTCTGGTGACACCATCTGGTGATGGTGTTCGGTCGAATAACTTATAGCCTTGCTTTTCATCCAATTGAGAGCCCGTGGGTATACCAGCACAACGTGTGAACAGGGTTGCAAGCATTTCCCTCTGCAGAGGCTCAGTTGGTATCTGTCGTGAAGCAGACTAAATGTGATCTGAAAAATCACTGAAAATTCTATCGGGGTGATTTGTAGGGATTTTGAGTTGAAATGACTAGAGAATTATCATCGAACCCTCCATCAACTGTGAAGTAGCTGTATACTTTCTTCGCGTCTTCGGTTTGTCTAGGCCAGTTGGTCGAATGAACACTTCGGAAAAAAGACTCACTGACAAGGAGCACAACAGCTTTATTGCGAACAAACGAGTGCGAAAATACAGCGGCCTCAAGCTATCTTATTGGAGGGACATTGTCTGACCTTGATCCAACGCTGTTTGACTTTGATACAAGACTGTCACGCACTGCATATTGAGGGGGCGTTGTCTGTCTGGTCAGCATCTAGTGGAGCTGATGGTCTCAGTAGATTTCGGGGATTCAGTGGTTACCTTCAGGAATCTGACCTTCCTGATATTATGTATTATGACAAACACAGTCAATACCCTTACTCTCCAGATTCCGGGGTGAAAAATGTGTCGTGACTTATCATGTTGGTACTCCAAACATGCTGCTTTGCGGTCAGACTTGTGAGATGAACGATTTGACTGAAAACCATAGCTTTCCTTATGCCTAGATTTGGGCAACAAAAGGTAAAAATGCAACAGAGAAAAGTGACCACGTGCCCAGTCTGTCGCAATCGTAAACATGTGAATGCTGCAGACGTTTCTCACCTCGCCTTATCTATTAAGTCCCCTCTTGTTCAACCTATGAATTGCTGCCCTACAGATCCCAGACGACGGGAGGTTACTCGGCTACCCAGGATGGTGACGGAAGGCACCCTAACGCCCTCGCGTCCGCCATTCTCATCCGACTGTTTTGTCTATATCACAACAAAGGCTAAAAAGCTGCTATTGCACGCAGCCTAGATACTTCGTGGACAGACATTTGCCGCTTTTCTGATACCCGAATACAGGATCAAAGTGAAGAAATCAAGGTTACGGTGCCTTCACTGTCTAGAAGATATCGATTACAAGTCTAAGGTAACTCCACCAATGTTGTGGTGGGCGACCTCGTTGCCGGCATGGCACCCATTTCGCGAGCCGGATACCAGTAGACAACAGACAGTGTACCAAAGATTACCCATCTCTACAATCACCCTCGCTGGTCGAAATTCGAATAGCCAAACTATGCACCAACTAACAGTAACTCCATTTCAGTGAAAGACACTTTACCCAAAGAACTAGCCACCTACCAGTCCATCACGGAGAGTTTATGTATAGACGTGACACCTGGAGGCTTCAACGCATAAGCGGACGCCTTCATGCATCAAAAACACGTCCTGGGAGTGTATTTAGTATGGATGCTCAACGTAATGACAGTGATAGACGTTGTCTCTTCGGTGCTGATTTCAGATGCATTAGATGCGATTGTGTCACACAGAGTGCCAGGAGACCATCGATTCACATCGTCCCCAGCAACCGAAGATCCAATTCTTGACCGTCGGCCACTTTGGAATATACACGTTGGTTCAAATCATGCTATCATCTGGTGTCGATTTTCAGTAATGCCCCCTACTAGACTCAAGAATTAGTTCACCATTTAGCAAAAGCAGTGCTTTGTGACGAACCACACGTTAAAGCAACTTGTCAAACCTTATTATCCGATGCTCTACGAATGGCCTCCTCGGAGGGTATTGGCTAAAAGTGAGAAGAGATCATCACAGCTACGGGCGACACCGTAGGTTGTGGTGTTTCAAAGCACACTTAGCACTGGATCTCAAAACGATCATTGTCATTTCCCGATGCAGAATTTGGCAATGCTTTCGGCAACACGACATCTCCAATGAGACACAGGCAGAAGGCCAACGAAACTGATTAGGCTAGTGAAGTTGCGGATGGACGAAAAATCCTTCACTGCGAAAAACCGGACCCAGAAGACTGCCTTTATTCGGTTAATCAAAGGAAAAATGGGAAATGCAGCGTGCCATAAAAACCAGTACAGTAATTTATTTGGCACTCTCAGCCTGAGCCAACAGAACCTACTCTGAATAAAATGGTTCTTTGTTGCAGCATGTGATCTGCACCCCCCCCCCTCCAGAGTACCAGGCCTTACTTCAGGGGTCTTATTACCCTTTGAAAGTTCGAGGGAAAGAGCTTGGGAGTGTCAGTCGGTTTACAATACCTTGATTTTCTCATCCTAAACTCTTGGATGTGAAAAGTTTGTGGACAGGTTATGATATAGCAACGCGAAATGAAAACGGCTGCAGCCGAATCGGGATATTTGTGTACTACAGGGCAAGACCAAAGTAATGTACCCCGCACGAGCCACGACACGTAACCGGTACCGGTGTCTCGCACGCTGCCACTTTCTAGTCCACGTTTGCTTGTTGCTGGTCTTGTGTTGTCTAAAGTTCGCAAAGGATACTAAGTCAATCGTGGCGCCGCGGTACACACACGCGCTTATTCCTTAGTCGTTCCCCTCCACTCTCTCACTTTCGCTTCATGCTTCACTAGGAAATCTGTTCCTCAAAGTGGTATGGCATTTGAGAATGAGAACTGTTCTGTTTGCTAGGGCTGGGTGACTTTGTTGCAAACAGTTCGTCAATAATCGAGGTGATACAAAAGTGCGTCGCGGATCACCGTGGCGTCAGTGCCTAAACTACACACACACGCACCGATGCATCGCTGATCTATCATCCACTGACGACGCCGAGTGGTGACGAAACGTTTGCAATCAATACAGAGTCAGCAAACAGAACGACAAACGTTTACTGTTGGCATATTGCTGTAGATGACAGTGGTGATCACGTGACCTTCCTTATTGGCCCCACAAATGTTTAGGGAAATGCGTGTAGTTCCGGAAAAAAAGGGGGGGGTAATTACTGGATAGGTAATGAAGTAACTTGTTTCGAAAACCATCACGAGGTGTCAACTATGACCGGCAGGTATCTAAAGTCCAATACCGGAGAATATTTCAACGTGTCCTGGTTTCTGGACCACACACTGTGATAAATTCCAGTCTTGAAAGACAAGCTGATACAAGGTGAGCACTATAGAAGACGCGAATTAACAGAAGCTGTCCGGGTCGAACGATAACATCATCTTCGGTCAGACTCCGAAATAATTCCAGTGGCCAATAATTAAACCAAATAGTTTCGCTGATAGCATTGGGTTTGCAGTCCTAGCAAGTGGTATTTTTGGGCATTCAGGGTTCATGAAAGAACAGGTGTAGTTTGAATTGAGAGTCAGTATGGTGTATTGTCGGGGTAGGACTGGAGGTCCAACAAAACGACTAGAATCGTCCTGTAACAGAATGGTATGTCTATGCTGAGAATCACTGCGCAGTTGTTTTGCCTTGTCCATAATCATTGGCACTGTCCACATCGAGGAAGAATCGAACCTGTTCAGTGTCACCACTAAGCCAGCAAGGTAGAGTTGGCCGCTGACAATACAACGTTCCTTCTTGCTTGTGTCCGAACGATTGCGGCTTTGAATCACCCTACAGGTCCGTGAGATTCACACCACTGATATTTCCTGACACCTACGCAGGGATGGTTCGAAGCTGTTCAGCATCAAGGAACAGTACGAGATGCAGAATAAAAATGTCAATACATTTAAAATCATGGAATCGCGTTTGATTCCTCGTTTTGATGCCTAAGGGCTTGAATGATGTAGTGGAGACAGTTCACACAAACCCAACTCTGTTTTCTGTTACGCAGACTAGCTTAGGACGAAATCAACAAATCAACAGCTCGTGAAAACTCGTCAGCTGGGAGCTGCGAAACTCGAGGCCTTTGTGGCCTGCAGTCAATGCATGGGCCTCATCACATGGGGTCAACCAACAATCCAATTGTAAGAAAATCGGCAACGAACAAGTAAAACAAATAGATTAATATAGCTGAACAGAAAAAAACAACCACATAAACGTCATCCTATACAGGGAGATAAATAGTATAGCGCGGCGCATAGGATATGGCAGAGCAAAGACTGGAACATAACGCACATTTCGCATACGCAACAGCAAGAAACTATGCAGCATGCAATTCGAAAGGACTAAAAGTGAGTCGTCTTCTGGCGGACGAGATGATAATCTGACCGTAGCAAGGAAACATAAAGTTGACGGAACAAGGAAAGACGGTAAAGAAGAGTGGAGGCGCAATGCCAAAGACATGGTGACAATAGGGTGTATTGCGTGCCTGAGTGTTCGTCTTGATGGCCAAACGGAGCAACTCCAGAGTTAACAAATTGATACGCATGTATGCGGAGTATAACGCACAGTCAATTCTCATCGGTTCATTATCATCACTGAAGAGCCACAGAGTCAACTGGGCTCTAGATTAATATCGTTCTCTGAGGGATTTATGTGTGCACGTAATTCAGAAGAGAAAGGCACTGTTGTATGAAGTTCGACTTGTGGTTGACGAAAGAGTCATCGTACCGTTCATAACCGTCCCACCAGGAATGTTTTGCCCCTGCGGAACAGAAGATGTACCGGTATTATTGGGCAGTAGAATCATGGAGCTCGTTAAGCTGTTGGGCAATTGTGATGAAGACGGAGATCCGGGGGACTGGTTCATTACCGAAACTGATAATCCAGGAGGTAACGGAATTGTGGCACCTTGAACGACCGACTTGGGCGTGGTACCACACAGATCACCATCCTCCCGAACCCCAAAGTTCGATACAGTTCCCTCCCAGGATGAACTCGCTAAGCGCACAACACCAACCCCACCACCAAGACGACGTGAATTCATGCTACCACGAAGACGCCAACAATTCGTATCGGGATCGTAGAATTCAACGGTCTTCAAGTAGGTGGCGCCATCGAAACCACCAATGGCAATCAGCTGATTGCTGACTACAGCAAGGCCGACCTGCGGATGAACGAGGCCAAAAAAGAAACCATTACAACAGGTCAAACAGAAAAAAAAAACAGGGCAAAACTCGAATCCAGTGCTTTCTCCCTCAACAGGATAATTCGCATGTGAACTCTATAAATCCTACCACTTACAACTAATCCAAAAAAATTCTCCAGCAGGTTTCGATAATCCGCTGCGCTGACTGGGAAGTCCTGACAGATGAGCCAACTGAACGACACAACAAGGACCGTAACTGAGTGGTCGTTCGAGGCGTCGGCCAAAAACCAATCACACCGCTCGAGCGTAAGCAAGTTCGCTTGTTCAGATTTAATAGTTCAGGTGTACATTCAGGGTGTGCTGCTGGAGTAGTTGGAAGCATGCTCTCGCCGTATGTCTGATGTACGAAGTTCAAACCCCGGCCAAGGATTTGCATTGCTGATTAGCCATAATAAAAGGTATACTCGAAGACAGTGCTTCCCCCTTTTGGTATGAACTCACTAAAATGATTGTGTCAGGGCAGAAAGGTGACTGTTCGATGTAAATTTTCCATTTTATCATTCTTTATGCATCGGAGCTTTCTTCAAATAAACTGATGTAGTGAAGTATCGGTGTTCGACACGCTGCTGAACAGTGATACTAGTGACTCCCATAAGATGGACTAGTGATGGACCTATCTGAATGCGAACCCTGGTGTCAATCACCTTTTCTGTTACCTCTTTGTTTGTAAAGAATACAAAAACAATATTGTGAGACTAGGCTTTTACACATTTCTCTCTCAACAGCACCCAGTGAACAGAATGGCCTGGAATAAAAACCAAGCTACTGATGTAAACACAGTGGGCGGAAAAACAGATCAAGGTATGCAGGAAAGGAAGATCGACTTACGCCGCTTCGACGCGATGTCATAGCAACAACAGGAGACCATGTTCGGTTGCGTGGATCAAAGCACTCGGCCGATGACAGCTCGGTTATCTCATCCCGACCACCGACTGCGTAGATTAGGCCATTGTAAACTGCCACACCAAGATGCTTGCGTCGAGTGCCCATACAGGGGACACGATGCCAGTTGCCAACACGAGGGTCGTAGTGCTCCACCGAGGCGAGGGGTTGTTGTCCATCCGAGCCACCGACTGCATACAACTGACCATTCAACACGGCTACACCCACACCCAGACGTCGAGAGGCCATGCTGGCTAACTAGAAAGTATGACATCGAAAAGGAACAGAAATGAATACGATGGCACACGCTAGTTACATAAAGACTGAGCTGTATTAGTAGACCACATTCAAAACATTTGGGACTATTTTGTTGGTCGGTCAGGAATCCAGTTATTGGCTTTCGTGTAGCTTTGTATCGACTGTGAAGTCACTCACGACCTTTGGTTACAATCTTGGTCATGTTCCACTCGGAAAAAAAAGTTCGGATCCCACAATTTGTCGTTTAATAGGGCAGGATGGTATGGTGGTACACAATCGCCTGCGCGTTGTATCAATCATTTCAATGGTTTTCTCGCCTGAAGCATATGTGCTCACTGATTAGAGTGGTTTCATCTAGGTAATCAACCGTAACAGCTGTAACATCCTACCCGTGCCTAACTGGCATACCACCCGAAGGAAGCATGAGGGCTAAGATACTGTCAGGTTGCCCAAGTCTAGATAGGAGCAGTCGAGATGCAGACGGTCGGTTAGAACCACAAACCTTCCTGTCAGTAAATTCGCGTTTTAACCACTGAGCCACCTCGAGCCCAATCAACTATAGTTCTCGTGCGGTTAACGTGAGAGGCACAAAAGTGGTTACCCCACACAAATCTGTCTGGAGAACCCGTTGCACACAGGATGCAAAGAATCAGTGAAATCGTTAAACGACATACAGCAAGTGATAACGGTTTGACCCATGAATATGGACTCTGTTCATTGTCTGAAATAAGTTGTGTTCACGAATATACCACTCACAGGAGAATTTAATCGATCAAAAACTCTCCAACACAAATATTACTACAAGAAAAGACCGGAACTAATGTACTATCAGCAGATTGTTTCGTCTTTTTTTCCAATATTACGTACAAAAATACAAAGCATTCATGCCCATAAAGACCAAGTGTGATTGAGATTGCCAATCTTAGAAACGCCATTGAACATAATTTACTCTTGGACCGCGATTGGACTAGTCACTAAAAACAGAGTTATTCCGGAGCAAAGCGAATTTGCGGAAACGCCACACAGTTGGTACTGACCCATTTCCCCACACAGCATGGCTTTACGCAGCGGGCAGTCTTTTATAACATAAAGGCACTTGGGCATTGCAAATTCCGGACCACATGCATTCAACGGGATCCCAATGCTAATGCCTCGCTTTCTAGACTGAATTATTGAATCAAAATCCATCACAAGATGGAGAAGTTTAGTCTCTCGCGAAAATGTTACAGGCGGGGAATTCAGCAGAAGGCTGCTTTAACTGTGTTGAGCTGCTACTTGTAGTTGCGCTACTTAAAAGATAATAAGTAGTGAAGAAGTGTTACCAGTGGTACGACCGAAGCCGCGGAGATCAATTCAACCGGTTTGACGGTTGTTCAAGCCCTTTGTGATCACCCAAGAAGGCAACTGCTTACACTCAGCTGATGGCGAAGTTAAACTACTCGTATACCCTGGTGGTATGTGCAAGACTGCTCCGTGATATCCACAGTGAGTGATGGGATGGCGAATGAGCAACTTCCAACTGCTAAGTCAAATGGTTCATCTACGATTACGACTACTCATGATTATTCTTGCGAATAAGCCCATGCAGGCAAAAACCATGGCAAACGTGGGTCTGCAAAACATCGTTTTCTCAGAATTCCGGATTTGCTGAACACCCGATCGAGAATGGAAAACAACTCCACCGTCAGACAGCATTTGGCGTCTCTAACGACATGCAAAACGTGCTGATGGAATTTGACGACCGACTAACAACGAATATTCCGTCCAGATTTATTGCAAAAACAGGATGAAATCTCAAAGGCGTCGCGGGGACAAGACTCTCCCCAACAGTAGGCAGGAGATAGTCGGCATTCGTAGAAGCATGACAGTGGTCCGAGGAACCATACCGATTGAAGTATGGAAAAACTTGTTTACCTTCGTCCATTTGTTCAGCACAGGGTCATAACGTTCGACAAAGTTCAAGCACGTGACTCCATCCTGGCCACCAACTGCGTACATGAAGCCATTCAGCACAGCAACTCCAACACTGGTCCGACAGGTAGTGGTTGGGGCAATGTCGGAGCACCATTGATTTGTATGAGGATCATATCTGTCCGGGGAAAGGAACAAGTGATAAGCGGTGGATACAACAGAAACAGGAAACTTGGTGGATCTGAAGTGACCGCTTGTTTTTACATCAAAGACTTCTACAATAAACTTGTTGAGGCCACAATGGCATCACCTGCATGGAGTCAAATCCGGGTCTTCTAATTTCATAATAAGCACTCCAAACATGTGTTGGGGTCATGTAGGCTAATACAGACCGTTACACACATGTAGTCGTGGACCGGAAAGGTCACCTCGTCCACATGTTGAGATGTCTTGCCAAATGTGTTTTTCTCGCTACAAGACAAAATATACACTCCACACGCACAGGTAGCGCTCTGGTGAATTTCTATTCGGAGACTGCATAATCTGATTCCAAATCGGTGCACTTGTACTGAAAACCGGCTCTTGGCTGCCGACAATCCACAAAGTGGTAAGAAGGAAAGGTGGTAATCTAATCCGTACAAAACTAGGAAAAAGCAGTAAACAAGAATTGAGTTTTGCGTTAGGGCAATGACATAGGCTCGATATTTACTGCCCCACCCTGCAGCACAGGACCCAACTCACAAACAAAAACAACTCAAACTTGGTAGTTCGGCCAAGAACAAAGTAGTGGAAAGCATAAAAGAACGCACTAGTATTAACACATACAAGTAAGGTACGATAAACTAGCATCACGACATCCAGATTGGTTACATTCGAATCCGCTAGCCAATACATCAGCGCCCATTGCGAGCCTTTAGTTTAGAGTGGATAGGTAAATGTCATTAGGATCATCCTAGTGAAAACAGAAAGTGCAGCCAAATGCAAAACACCGCGTGTAGCTACACCTCCCGCAAGGTAACACCTCAGCGATGGCCGACAGCGGGGGTGAAAATGCGTCACCGATGATGAAATTCGGTTCCAGTCAGAAAACGTGAGTCTTAAGACGTGCTACTTCTGCCAGTTGAGTATGCTCTGTAAGTCGAGCACACTTCGAATAGAGCTTGCGAAATCCCCTACATTCTACACTGCGAAAGATCACCTCTCTCTAACGCGATACTTGCTGAACGAATCACGACAGTAGCGAACTTTTTGCATAATTAAGTGGCAAATTCCAAAACAGACATATAGCAAGATGAACGACGGATTGGATGACGAAGAGATATGAGCGTGTCAGCAATTAATGAGCATTAGAACTGCAATCACAGAACGGTCAATTTTGGGGACCGAATAGACGGATAGCAATGGGTAGATGTGCTGCACACGACAAAGAATCCCTACTAAGAACAAACTGGCAGGGCAAGATATGTCACGAAAGTAACCTTTGATTGGATCGCGGCATCCCGCCTGTCATCCCTAGTCTTGTAGTTATCGTGCATCAAAATGCATTTGGTAAAATGCTAGGAAGAGTTTGGACGTAACACAACACTCATACGATCGCTGAAGACTTTTCGACAACCCACAACCGGTTTCGACATTCTCGGAGATCATCAAGTAGGCGCAGTTTCCGAGTTCCTGTTAACCTTATGTTCTACGGGCATTAACCACCGTGAGTTGACCAATGCGAGTTGAGAAGAGACCGCTCGAAAACCCAATTGATAACTAAACCTCAACTTTTGTGGTTTAATCTAAAATCAAAGACTAGATTTCAAGGCCCTCTCAAATGGTGTTAGCGTATATCCATTTGTCAAACGTTAGTTTAAACGAGTATATCAATACGTATATCCAATACGTCTCAACTGACCAGCAGTCATGTAGACATAAAAAGCGGAAACTCGTCAGCACAGACGGATAGAAGTACAATAGTTCTGTGTGTCAAACAGGTCACTGACCAATAGGATATCTCAATCTACATGGGTATAGTTCATGACCAATAATTGAAGACCAGTAGAACCGGACTGTTTGTATGTGATGATTTGGGAACGCAGATTGGGGTTCAAAAACCCAGTAGTGAATGCTTCAGCTACGGTTAGCGTCTGTCGTTGGACCAGTTTTGACCTAGTAGTGAGTGCAGTTACGTTGTCCACATCGAGCCCGGTTTTCAATACGTAAGAGGTGATGGTGCTGAGGCTGGGGTTCTACTTTGCCGACAAGCGCTTACTAAGTCAGCAGATACGTCTCGCTATACGACCGCCCTGTACCGAAAACACACGTAGGCTGGCAAATAGGCTAACTTCCAGAGCTTGGTGCCTGAGTTAGACCGGCAGGGACAGGCAGTGCTGACACCCAAATGTACCAACTATCCCATAAGAAAAGATTACTCAATTATTATTTCTACACCCTCAATTGAGAACAAATTCATTCCCTCTTTCCCCCTGCCTATACTTCGTTTAACGCAGTGGGGTAAGGTACCCGTCCGCAATTCACTCACGGTCATACACATATTAGTTTGTTAGTGTTTCGCAAACCACCATCCTTAGAAGTACAATATAGTAATGAAATGAGAGTCCTTTAGCTGTAACACTCTTTCAGTGCCTAGTTGCGATACAACACGAAGGAGGCACGACGGCCGATAAACTACCAGGTTTTTGTCAACTCTAGAGGAGACCAGTCGAGATGTCGGCGTGGTGTTCGAACCACAGACCTCCCGGGCAGTAAATTCGTGCCTTAGACACGGCCACCTCGAGCTTGTGTGTGTGAATGTGAACGGAGATACGCAAGGAAGGAACTCAGGGACGGAAGACACTCAGCTGCATACAATTTAGTGCTTATGAGAAATCGGGGACTACACTATCTGATGGGCCCCAAGAAGTGCAAAACCAGGAGTGGGGTTTCCAAGAGTTTCCAGTGATCTTATGATCAGTAAGTTATGTCAATAAAAAGGGGTTTATCCTTCTAATCCTTGGATACGACAACACACCAGTGGAACTTAGTCAAGCAGTCATCTGGTGGGGGTTTATCTTTCTAATCCTTGGATACGACAACATATCAGTGGAACTTAGTCAAGCAGTCATCTGGTTGCCTTAGGGATGCGACATACACAGATCACTTGAGCTGGAACAAGTGGAACACTGAGTTAGCAATCAGTACATATGAACAGGCATAATTGACGAAATCAACATAAGGTTGCCAACCAAATGATCGGTAGATTTTTGTAGTCTGGGCGCGTAGTCATGAAGGGATAGAGGATTGCTTGTTGGCTCTATGGCACCGGTAGAAAGGAGACCCTGCATTCCTAAGCAGCATAAGTTGGATGACCAGTTCCAGAGAGAAACGCCGTGAAAGACAACAAAGTACGCATCTTTCGAGATGATTTGGCTGCCTACAAGGACTAGCCCGTATCTAACCATCGAACTTGAGCGCCATCACCTGTCATCAGCTTGCAACTAGTGACAAGATGAACAAGGAAACTGTGTTTAGTGTTCATTACTGAGTGTCACCAAACAAGTCAAAACCGGTTGAGCAACAAATATTATTCATCACTGAAGTAGTCCTCGTTAAGGTTTTCGACCTATGCGTTCACAAGATAAAAACACTGGCGGTCGGATAACCTTTGATCATCTGCTACACTTTTAAAACTAAACAAGTACAGGCACGTAAGAGTGTCTCCCCGATTGGTGACGAAACGTTCCCGAGCAAATTGCCAAGCTCCGCTGACAGATCAGCTACAGTCTGACCCACCAGTAAGCGTGTGCGACACAATGTCAACTCACCGTTCCACCGAGTTCAGATAACTCTGTCCATCATGTCCGCCAACCGCATACAAGAGATCGTTGACAACCCCAACTCCTACCCCACAACGTCGCTTGTGCATCGGTGCAACCAAATACCACTCATGTGTGCGAGGATCGTAGTGCTCAGCAGATGCAATTGCATCACCTGAACACCATCCACCCACAGCGAACAGCAGCTCGCCTGTGTGGACCGGTTTTCGAGGTTTGGTGCGCGGGCCTTGCATCAGAGGACGCTCTTGGGGCAATAGTAGATAGTTCTTCGCCTCATCGACCAAATCACGGCAACGTTCGTCAGAACGAACGAGAAGGTCGGAGCCCACAGTACCAACGAGGAATTTCGGAGCCAGTAACGGGAGTCGGACGTGCTGCAAAAGATAGGGCAAATGATGTCGTCTTTCAGACAAGTTATGATGAAGCCAACGCATCACCGCTCGGTAGACTTGTTCCTCCGACCGCACATTGAGTTCATCCGAACCGAGAATATCTGCCAACTGTTTAACTGGTAGCAAGAGGAATTCCTCTGATTCCATGACCTCCTGAAATATAAAAAAAAACCTTTACTGAGACTGACAGCAACTTTGATCCCAGGTTGAACACAATCAGATTTTGTGGAGATTTCATCCCGTGAGTGAGATAAAAATATGAGAAGCACCGTACGGCTGCTTCAACCTTAATTAAAAATATTAGCAGCGCTCGCCTCGTGGAACACTAAGATGATTGGCTTGAGTTGTTCATCCACTGCTCGTGGCAGACAGGATAGACGGTTCATATCACTGGCTGGGAGATCGCGGCGTGAACCTCTGCGGGGTGCTCACGCCTGATGAATTTGTATTGAAAACGAATCAACACAATCTAGTGAGAAGGAAAGAGTAGGTTTGAAAAAGTAACTTTCATTCGAGCAATATTCCTTGCTCATGAAAGGAGTAGGCTGAACGCTCAGAATGAACAATTCAATTAGGACAGTGTACAAGTCTTTTGCCGCAAATACTTTTGGGAAATGAGAAGATCGTACAGAACCTTCAAAGTATCTTTGGCAGCGAGGAGGTAAGGGGATAGGTGAATGAACGAACGAAATGATCGAATATCGTATGGCAAATGGACTTTTACAGAGACCGGGGGCGCTGAAATCGTAATGTGGGTGATAGTTCCTAGAATTTAACTAACAAATCTGGTATGCCAAAACGGATCGGAGCAGACGTGAAAACTTTCAAAACATCATCATACGAAAGGCAAAACGAATGAGAGTGAAACTGACTCAACGGCAGGCATGATTCGCATATAAAAAAGAGGGTTCAGATTGTTCACTCGGCATTCGAATTGTTGACATATCAGCGTTAACCGCACTGTCCAAATTACTGAAATACTGCGATTGCTTTGGACAGAAGTAAACCACTCATCGGAGAAGGAATGAGAACACCAACGTACCAAGAAATTTAACTGAGTGTATCGATCCGCCACGCGAAGTAGTCCACGACAAGCATGTGTATCGGCAAAGGCGCGTATTCCAAGACAGTTAGACGGATCCAACTGCCGCTTGAGGAACTCGCAACATACATCCTGAACCTCAGTGAGCTGAAGGAGACAGGCGGCTGGAAGAAGATTTTGTACATTGCACTCTTCCACGGTAATGTGGCTGGTGTAGCAGAAATCGACCAGCATTTCCACGGCATCACCGTCCAAATCATACAGAGTGATCTGAGTAACCGGGAAGAAACGGAAATAGCGCATGACACTTCTGAAATGTTATCTGTAGGAAAGTTGAGTAAACAACCATGGGGGTGTGTTAACGCACAGCTAGAGGCGAGACTAATAGAAGGAGGACGAAAGACCTGGCCAAGGTGTCGGGTTCTCTCGGGATTACTGATATGTAAACGGTACAAAAAGGTATATTGTGGTTTTGATGTGTCTGAGCAAACACATTGGTTCCAAAAAACGACAACTTTTGTTTCCACCAAGCTCACAGTATGACTTTTAATCTTCTTCGGGAAGAGTGCAGGTGGGTGGTTAAGACTATATAAATGTCTGTTCGCTCAACGAGCCATTTTGATTTTTCGATCGCTTGATATAACGAAGTTTGGAATGGAAAAACACGACGCTCATTTATTTGCATCTGGTACGCAGGCCGCTTGCAAGTTCAACATCTCACTGGATCCACAAGAATGCAGACGTAATGGTCAGTAATTGCTGTCGTCGTGAAGCGCAGTGGTTTGCTTTTAGCCAGCTAACTAGCATATAAATGGTTCCCCTAAATAAAGGCATACAGAAAGGCAAAAACGGTTCTTATTGGAAAAAGTCACTCTTGGAGGGAAACCAATGTTGCCGGCCACATAAACAAATCTTAATGAATATACCTCAATTTGTAACAACAGAACACCGAAGCCAATTGAGGAACATTGTGACCCTTCCTTTTGGGTCCCCTAAAACGGAGGTCACCGTCATTACGCATTGATGTAACTGCCAAAAGGTAAAACCAAACGAAAAGGACACTTCTATGAAAGCCATCTCAAAATGTACCACAAAATTGCTCCCAAGTCCAAAATTGTAAACAATCTGGTTGCAAGTCATTCTGATTCCATCAAGCAATCGTTGCTGTGTCGGATGGATTTTCGCGTGCGCCTCAACCATGAGGACTATTTTTCGCCCAGTAGTGGCAGTACTGTGACAACGCTGGATTAGGCTGGTCTACACAAACGGTAGCTTTTTGACAGGATACTAAAGCCTGATTAACAGTCAGGACAGGATGTCGTTCCTCAATATATGACTGAAAAAATTCTAATAACCAAGGAATGGACGCAAAATCACAGACAGATGACCACCCAAATAGTGACGCGCAACACTTCAAGCTTAGACAGAAGCAGTCGAGATGCCGGAGTCGGATTCGAACCATGGGCCTTGTGGTCAGTAGGTTCGCGTCCTAACCGCTGAGCTACCTCGAGCTCACGGTAGACAAAAGGAACTGAAGCTCAGGGTGAAGCACATTTCATCACACCCGGGGGTACCTTGAGGGCTTCGAAAATTCACCGTCATTTGCGACTGATTTGATAAATTTGCTGTGCAGGTCCTAACTGTAGCTCCGTAGTAAGGTGCAATAGGTCTCCCAACTAAGGTCACACCATGGTCAGCTAACTGAATCCCGTGGTACCAAACTAGCATCAGATTGAGGCCATAGTAGAGCGTCAAGGACGTCGCTTCTAAGAGAAAAAGCATCGCTAACTAAGGCGAAGGGGAGGACGCCAGCTTCTGGATCCTCTCGTACGTTGGTCGAATATTTTCCGTCTCAGCTATACCAGTTATCAAACCTATTGAACGGACCTATCGTTGAGGCAAATGACCAACAGCAACCTTTCATCATCACTTTTGTTTGCCACTTTGTTTCACCAACAAAGTGAATTCGAATGGGTCAGCCCCTTCTGTATCCCCAACGCATCACACATATTCTAACGTGTAATGCCTGTCACTTGCTGAATTGCCTGGTGAGACGGTGGTAAGCGGATCATTTGCTCAGCCCACGAGTGGGCTACGGGTGATGGGCTAGGAACGAACACTTTACCACGTGAAGCAGAGTTACATGGTCTAACTCCGCTCATCCATGCAACCCGCCGACAGCTTGAGAGCAAACGTGCCCCTGTGAATACAAGGAAAAACACAATTTTAATAAACTAGAGCAATGGTACAAGGTTATGCTCAGATCGCATACCAAAGCAATGCGATAATAGTCAAAAGCCACCCCCACCCACCACCTCTCGCGAATGTACGCATCACGAATGCCGAATGAGGAACGTACATCTCATCGACTAAAGCAATGTACCAATGTTGTACCTAACTAAACCGCGGCCTGAGACAGACCTCCCTCCTGACATATAAATAAGAGCGAAGCCGTTGGATCACTTTACACCCATTGAAGCGAACAGTCAATAGACTCACCCTTCCAGACAACTGCTACATTAAAAGTCAAGATAGCTCACAGTTATCCGGATCCCAAGCTTTCCGCTCGTCAGAACCGGTATTAACCTGGCGTCCAGCCAATAAGCAGTACAGTCATGGTGCGTTTACCGCAGGTGACTTGTTCCTGGACCAGTGGGCGCGGAACAATTCATGTTTCCGATTCGCATTGCTAGTTCCCTGCTGTTTCGTTTGGACAGTCGTAAACGGGATATTGTGAATTCTCACTCGATTGAGTTATTCTTGTGATCAAAATATGTGACCACCTTGGATAGTGATAGGATCGGGTGGAGGGTAAATACCCTTTATACGAGGCTCTTTGTTGTATCCTGGTTTTTTCTCACAGCGGGGAGAAATTCTCAAAATTTCTAAAATCGTCTGAGGGTTGTTGTTGCAGGGTTGTCTATTGTGAAGACTACTAGAGTGCAACCCCCTATTTTGTTATCATTAGGTATGGGTCCAATGTGGTTTCCAGTAGGTAATAAACAAATGGAAATATCGTTCAGCTGCAGCATAGCTTCGGTGCATAGCTATTATGCCACCCGAAGGAAGCACGAGGGCTGAGGTACTGTCAGGTCTGCCAATCCTAGACAGCAGCAGTCGGGATGCTGGAGTTCGGTTCAAGCCACAAAAGTTCTGGCCAATAAGTTCGCGCACTAAACACTGAGCTATTTCGGCGTTCCAGCAGGTATAGCAACAGGAAACGGGAATAAAATTCACGTATATTAATGAAGTTGTAACCGGGTTCTAGGAAGCTTAACCACAGAGAGACCGAATCACTAGCGGTAGTTATCAGGTGAACGTATAGGGATGGCACCCAGCCGCAGGAACACTAGCCCGTCGACCGGTTTCACGCTGTGACCACACCGTTTGACTTTACAGAGCGAGAGACCGTGAGCGCGTCATCATACCACAGAAATTTGCGTAATCAAGGCCACTCCATGTTTCCGGAAGGTGGGTGACATACGAAGTGGAGAATGAAACAGCCATATGTTTTCAACAAGCGATATCGCCAGATGGGTAGGTTATTATATGCAAAACCTTTTGACAGGAAGATTTGTGGTTTGGACTTTCTCGCTTGGTCTTTCATTACATTCGAAAAAGCATGCGTTCGCGCATGCTCTGCTCTAGGTGATTCATCGATTCATCACATGGGATTTAATTTTCTGTATCCACTGCACTGTGTTTGGCAGTAAACCAATGCCGAGCACCAATGGTAGTGGGAGTTGGACTTTCTGGCCAAGGGTGAGAGGCCGAAGCAAAAGGGTCTTTCAGATAGGCTGTCTTAACCCTAGTAATCAACCAGGCAAGGTGTCGTTATACCACTGTCAGCATTTTGATTGGGTCACAGTTCAATGATTGGTGAAAACAAGAAGGGAGCTACAATCTTTTGAAGAATCCAAGATGGAGAATCGAAACGCTTGACACAGTTAGGCCTCTGATTTAGCCCCTCATCATTCAGTGTACTAGCACAAACCGATGACATTTGAAGATCGCCAGGTTGGACAGTTGGGATAACTATTATTTTCGGCAAAAAAAGGAAAACCAGCGGTCTGAAAATAAGCAGGTGTCAGAACCTGCGTTTTGAATAATACGCTCCAAATGCAGCACGAGCTAAAGGAAACCCAACAAATACAGGAAGCCAGTGGTAACGAAGCCTGCTGCAACCGGGCAGCACAGAAGTGGCAAACTCGCGACGTATCGTACTACCTTTCGAGCATAGTGAAAATAAGGAATTCACTCTGACCAGAAAATAAAAGCAAAGTTCTCATCTACCATGCTTGTTCCGTAGGTAATTGCTATGTAACCTGAAGAAGTTCGGGAGCAGAGATAATACCACAGAAAAAATCGGAAGGTAAGGCATGAAACCAAACTATGGAGTCCTTGAACTACGCCTTTATTCACAGGCCTTTCTCTACCCTTTGTCGGGTATAAAACTTGTCTGGCCCGAATGGCAAAACAGATTTGAAAAGGGTTTTTATCCACGTTCAAATGCATCAGTATCATATTAAATCTTGTTGGGATCCGAAACCAGTAACGGTTAGCGGAGTGGCTGAGCAGTAGTCTTGCGCTATGAATGATAGGCCAGTGATTTAGTGGAATTGTATTCAGACTGTATTCGACTGTATCCACAGTCGCGTAACATGACCCATCACCGAATCGCCAGGCGGAGAACTAGGCGGTTACGCGTATTTTTGTTCGTGCACAACCACTTACTGATATTTCGTGAGTAGTCAAGATATTTTGGAAGTCCAGCATTGGAGTTTGTTGTGCAGTCCATGCACCAAAAAGCTAGGCACTGCGTACAAGGTTCCCCTGTCGTGGGAATCACCAGAAGCTGTGTCTAAATCACAGGCCTCAGGTAACCTTATGAACAAAGGATGAACACGAGCTCCAAGCTAAAGGTGTGCCCAACTTTCACTAATTCTTGTGTGACAGCCAAGGGCATCCGAAAACGGTGAGAATACGGGAACTACTGCAAGCATTTCAGGAACAGCAGAGGTTACGGCGCGGACTTGTGAGCAAAAATGGAAGCGGTTTAAGTCCGTTCCTTGGCTCTCCGACCAGTTCCTTTGGAGTCAGGTTGTGCACCGAAATGATTTCGATACCATTCTTATCAGAAGTGTCATAACAGCTTTGCGTTAGAAAGATTCGAACAATTAAAAAATAAACAACTGTACGCACGGATTTACAGCCATGTTGGAAAGCGAAACAATACCAGCAGCCTGCAGTAAAGTACAGTACTGTACAGTGCAACGACAATCTCGGCACAAGAAACCTCGATACGTTCGGCACTTGACCAAACTACCGCCAGCAGTATTGGCGAACCTTAAAAACAACCATGCGGGAATTTTGATCCCGCACGCTATTGGCAGAAAGTTTCATCTTTTGCCAGTTAATCGGTGATGAACAGCGGAGTAAAAAAACAACCATGGAGCTGATTCCACGACCATTCGGTCAACAGACGCTGGATTAAAAACACACAAAAAGTGTCACCATGAGATAGCATGACGAAACAGTCATATAACTCTGGCTTTATCCGAGAAGTTTAATGGATGAAATGGGTAACGGCTCATTACGAATGAGAGAGACAGCAACCGACATCACCCCACTCCATATATGCCAGTGAAGAACCATCAAATCATTAGCAACCTGGAAGTGAAGTGCCTTTACTACCTATTTTACTTTACAGCGACTGTGTGTTGGTTTCAACCGCACTGACAGAAAACCGCAATCTTGCTCAAATAAAAAAAAGAAACCGAAAAGTGGCGATCCTCAGCAGACAGCAATTCAAACTTACTTCTGTCTGTCGTGACTCAGCCAACTCTCCAGTAAACATTGCCCGAAAATAAGCAGAACAAGCCGCCAGTACAACCCGATGAGTGAAGATCTCCCGGCCATCAACCAGTAGGACAACATCGCATAATTCTCTGTTCTTCCGCAAACAATTCATCGCTTCCAGAGACTGTTGAGGATGTCGATCAGAGGAGTAGGCGAGTCGGCTAACAGAAGGTTGTTGGCCACTTTTGCTCCCAGAGCTATTGGGCTGAGAACCACAGTAGGATGCGATGGGAGTATCTAAAACACTGAACCCGTTATTTGTGGTGGATGGGTGGTGGTTCGTTGTCACTGATGCAGCTGTCGAAGTGGTGGTAGTGGTGGAAGTATTGGTCACACAAACAGAGGACGAAGATGAAGTATTCGCCCCTGTAAGTGTGTAGTCTGGAACGAAAGAACCTGACTCAAAATTGGCCGGAGCATTATTGTCCAATCCGTTCAGACCTTGGTCGGATGAAGATAGCCTTGGATCATCAGCGTTCGCTCTGATTGTGTAGCTGCCATTGGTACCCGAAGAGGTGGTGAGTTGGGCGTTTGGGATACTAGTAGACACAACAATATTCGGTCGAAAATTGGAAATGTTACGACCGGTTGTAGAGGAGTGTAAATCCACCTCCATTGGTTGCATCATCAAGCAAATACGGGCGAGGCACTATTCGAACATTACAGCCCTGCAACATAAGTGACAAGGAGAGAACAAAGCGAATAAACTGGACGAACTGGGGGCCAAGCTACATGACGCCTAAATTGACGATGGACAAGAAGGTCTTCAGTTTTTACGCCGGCCTTGTTAAATACTGCCTCTACTGTCGTCCCGTTGGCAAAGGACGTGTCTCAACCATTGGCACCGAGGTTGCCGGATGTATCTATACACTGCCTTATCGACTTGCTTTATTGGAGCGATCGGACTGCATCGTTCTTTCTAAGGAGAAACAATGACAGCTTTTTCTGGTTCGAAATTTGCTTTCGAGTCTGCTTGTATACAAAAACCATAGCAGTATGGCGAAGGACGGTGTCCAAGCTAAATTCTAGTTCCTTACAAAGTCTCTAAGTTACTGATATTGTAAGCCTATACAAGTCTACGATGGACTTTTTTCCAAGTTCATCATATGAAGTGGTGACTCACTCCTCCTTAACTCCGTTATTCATGTGCTACTGAAATCCTATATATATATATATATATATATATATATATAGGATTTCAGTAGCACATGAATAACGGAGTTAAGGCCTCTGCATTCCGACTGCTTCTGTCCAGACTTGGGTAACCTGGCACCATCTCATCCTTCGTGTTTTCTTCGAATCGCATGACAAAAAGCATCAAAAGGGGGGCCACGACTGCACTCTACTTAATGAATCGGAGACGTGTACCTCTTAGAATATCCAACGTCCTTTGTCATTGATGTCCCCGAACCATCACGCAGGTCTGGTCGAAACGCTGCTGAGGTATTCCAGATGGTTCCCACGAAAAGTAACGCCCTCGATAAACCAACTGTCGATAAGCTACGCCAGTTAGACCATTTAAACCGCCACGTCGGCCAACCAAGCAACAGGTTAAAAACGATCCAAGGGTGCCCAGCCCATGAACTGGCCACGAAGCAGGAAAACTCCCATTAATCAACTTTGATGTGGGACAGCACGAGGAGCCCAGGACATGACATACCAATAGTTCGTCACATGACAGACATGTCTCCGTCATGCAGTGGTAGTCCTTCTCGAGAGCTACTGCCCTCAATGCGTAGCACTTTCACTCTCTGTTTAATCTCACGAACTGACGGCACAACCGCCTCCAGCGAACATCTATAGTCCCACTACTCTTATCCATGGTGGACGAAGCTGTGACAGCTGGAATCATTGACTGAAGATCAACTCATCTTGTTTTAAAAATAACAGGCACCAACAATCGATAGCTTGATTTTTCCCATGTTCTTGTACCGTGGCGGATAGGTTTACGATCGCACGAAAGATAATCTCTCCGTTAGGCTATCAAGATTTCTTCGATCAAAAAACGCCCTTCTACGCCATTTATGGGTACTCGCACCTCGTCCTCCGCTTATCCACTGGGTAAGAAGAGAATCGAGATGTTCGACAACGGATAGCAGATTGATATGAGACTCCCATTTGTCGGACACGTCATTCGCCTTGAGAACGCTGATTTCGGGACCAACCGTTGAAGTGTGTAAGTTTAGTTTACTATGCAGTGCAGCACTTATAAAACGGTGGTTTACTCAAGTGTATAGATCGTGAATAACCATTCACTGAAGGCAATACCCTACCTAATTTTAATGACGGTCAGGCACACCCGGTGCATGAAGGCGGAGGTTCAATATTTGTTCGTGGTCAATGTGAACAGCTGTGCACTGAGGGCCATAACTGATGCAGCAGCGCCAGTTGTTGACTGACCGGTTCCTCGTTCCCACCTGAAGTCCTCATCCAGGAGGACGATAGCTATTAACATGAGCGTTTTCCTGTTTCACCATCAAGTCGTTATCTGAACTTCTTTAAGGTGTATGCTCTCATTTACTGACTGGGCAAAACGAACACTGTGGAGTGGGTCATCCATTTTGAGAAATACTGCCTAAAATGCTCCGGGATGACCGGGTTTGAGTGCTAGAAGTGGGCAACCGACCAACAGCACACCCAAGTGAGAAGATAATGCAGATGTCAAGCATTCCAACAGAGGTGACAAACCACTAGTTGTCCAAGATAGTCCTCTAAACCATGATTGCAAACCACCAACGGAGGACATATGGAACACTGTTGATTAACAATCTGGAATGTTTACCAGAACAAACATATCTCCTTGGAAGACGTATTGTTTCTTGAGCACTCAGAATGCCATGTATGTCGGGTCACCAGCTACTGGTTACGGACTCCGTGATACATTTCCTGGTTGATCGAGATAAACCTATCACCTTGTGGATCAATCATCCCTTCCATTAAACATTACGCGCGATGGCCCTAAGTTAACCCTCAGCCAGATCAACCGGGAACTATACAACCCACGTATACACATTTTACGCTACATTCCAATATCAAGGTGTTCTACAAAATTTGCACATATATGACCCATGTGCGGTCACCTCCAGTTACCAGACAAACCTCGCATCAGTCGTTATGCTTGTATAAATATATTGACTATTCCGATGAATTGCATTCGCATCCTTCTCGGTGGTTATTTACTAGTCAAAACCGACAAAATCTCCACCTCATCAAAAAGGTCGTCTGTATCAAGCTCCGCATGGGACAACGCCAAACTATCTAAGACCAAAGCTCGAACACTCCTCCAGTCAGGTCAGCAAGTAGAATCCACCGAAGCTGTGGACATCTTCAGTGTAGATATGTACCACCTCTCTAAAACAGGAATGTAAGATCCAAGCATACTTGTTGCCCGTTTACTTCGGCTAATCAGTTGTAACCCATGCATCGAGGGTATTGATTCCAGCTGTTACAGTTTCTATCACCACGAACTTGTAGATCACGTAAAACATACCCAGGCATCGGAGACGACAGTCCAATCAACTAACTGTCACTGAATCATTCCAGTTACCTGCTGAAGTAGGTAATCGGGAGGCTACTTAATGGACTACTACTACTTAATGGACTTAGTGGCTACTGCTATATGAACGCCACTGACAGCGTGAATGAGCATTGCCCTTCAGTTTCACTTATTCGTTGAGCACCGAATTCCGCGCCCATACAAAGGGCAGTTGGCGACCTGACTATTTCCTGGTTGATCGAGATAAACCCGTTACCCTGCTGTGATGTTCGGGCGTCAGTGCTGGAGTGATTCTGTGAGGTACACTGACAGGGGCCAAGTTCCTTAAGGTTGAACCATGCCAGGAAGGCCAACAGGAGTCAACCCGAAAAAGAACAGCAAAAAACGTACTTCCACCACCTCTGTTAAAAGACAGAGGTATAATCCTCAATCGGTGTGTCCGATTTAGTTGCCTCTATCTGGGAGAAGGAGACCATCCCTAATAAATAACCCGAGTCGATAGTGATGCCCATTTTCAAAGAGTGCTCACAGTATGAAAATCATACAAGAATTAGCTTAACCCCTATTGTAACCAGGCTCCTTATGTCGCTAATTTTACGTCATCCAACAAAGCAGCGTAAAGACGCAGTCCGAGAACAGCAAAAAAAATCGTTCAGTTGTAGCACTCTTTCGGTGCCCAACTGCCATGCCACCCGAAGGTTGCACGAGGGCTGGGATACTGCCAGGTTGCCCAAGCCTAGACAGGGGAAGTCGAGAGGCAGAGGTCGGGTTCGAACCACGGACCTTCCGGTCAGGAAATTCGCGCTCTAACCAGTTGGGCCATCTCGCCCCCAGAGAACAGCAAGTAAGATTCCGATCGGGAAGAGACTGTGTGAACTACGTCTTCACACTACACCAGGTGTTAGAGCAACGGTATGCGTATAGGCGCCTTACAACCTTGGTGTTGCTATCAGTATCATCGTCAGTCAAATCGCCCATTCTTTTTGGTTGATTAGATGGGTGAATTTCAGACCACACCACGAGGTTGAGAGGGACATCCGGGGTCTCAAGCTGAATCTCAGACCCAAGAAAGGTATTTGCCCCAACAGACCATCCCAGATTCCGCGGATTAGTTTTCCTCCAAGCCAAATCATCGTGTTCCCAGAGCTCTCAGTAACGTGGCTTCTGCTGGTGATATGGACGCCCAGGCCAATGAACTTACAGAACATAACGGAATGCTTCGTGATTGTCACTTTGGCGTCCACTGGCTCGAAGACCCAGAACCGTCGCGGATCGACTGAACCTTACCGTGGTATGACGATTAGTGTGCCCTTCGAGACCCATCGAGCTACGCCAAGGGGTCCATGCGAAATTCACATAGCTTCGCATACCAGGTTGGTTAGTGGCAAGAGACGTGACCAACACAGACTCGTACTTCAGATTGTGGGTTGGCACGTGCGTGGCGACTTGTTCTTTGGCATTTCCTGCCAAACATCGATGTCTCTCGATCAAACGTTTGAGCAAAGCATCTTCCTCCCCGGGTTTGGGTATCCAAATAACATGACAAACTCACGCGGAAAAATGATACCCGCAACCACAAATAATCTCATGGCAAATCGGCGTCGCGTTATGTTACCAGCCAGGACACTTTACTTGAGGTATATATCGGGGCAGATAAACGGAAACAGGCTGCTGCTGACGCCTCTCTTCTTCCTCTTTCACGACCCAAGACTTCAATATCTAAGCACAGTCGCTAAATTAACTACCTCATCACTCGCTGCTCGCTTCAGGCTCCGGAACTTTGGCGATCCATAAGCCACTGCGCCAGGGTGTGCAATACGGCAGTGAAGCATCGGTGTCAACACTAATGTTGCTGTCTCTGATGATACTGATGACAGGATGTACAGATGCCGATTGTAGCTCTAACACCAATCAAGACAACTTTCATGGAGCCTTGTGCGCCCTATTAGATCGAGCTAAAAGTTCAGATATAGCTGTCGTAGCTGGAGATTTGAATGAACATGTAGGCGGACTCACCGCACATGAGAATCGATTGGGTGATCTAGCTGGACTGGACTCCGTACGTACAGACAGGCGAATGACTGGTTTATCTGTAAGCTGACCACAGACTGTTTTTATGCAGTACTGACTTCCGAAATAACCGACTTTATCTGGCCACAAAGTGTCCTCGAACAATGTGCCAGCCACGAGATCAGATTGATCACATAGCCATCAGCTATCGATGGCGTGCGTCAATAGCTAACTGTGCATCCTGACCATTTACTCGTCCAGAGTCACTTCTCCGTCTTTCAGGGTCATGTAAAAGGCGGATAAGTGAGAGGCTGGCAGATCCTAAAGTTAAACGGATTTATTAGAACGGTTCTCTGGACCCTCTACAAATGCTCCAACGTCGAATGTGTTCGCAAATGAATTTTCGACTACAGCACGGCACTGCCAGCTCCACTCAAGAACTGTGGCACTGCCAGAAACTCGGAGGAATGTTCCCACCAGTCCTGAACATAACTCATCCCGATGAATTATCAGACGTCAACAGCCTCCGACTTTCAGATGACCTCCTACCTGTATTGTGTATTGATGGGGGTGAACTCCTCTGTCAGCATTAGTCTAGTCTAGTTACCTGCATCTGGTAAGAGGAGACCGCAGCAGAAAACTGGAAACAATCAGTGACTACTCGTTTTCAAAAAAGAGACCCAAACTGAACACAGTAACCCTAATCGTCCTCCTGTCTAGGTGTGGGCGCCCTGGCAGTATCCTAGTCCTCGTGCAACCATGAGATTTACAACTAACAATACTCTCAGTACGGCAGTAAAACATCAGTGTCGACACTAATACTGTTGTCTTTGATGATGATGATGACCGCCTCAGCGAGTGGTGAAGGGCTGGAAGAGCCTACAGGGAGGTGCTCCAAATGGCGATTCCGAGCCGATTATGTTTGCTAGGTGCATTCTGGAGAAGTGAGGATACTGACCCTTACGCTGCAGTGGTTTGTAAAAACAAACCATGGGCAGATTTGAGGAGACGAAGCTGATACATGATTCCCTTATTCCATTTCAGCTTCAGTTTCAAGAAGACTTCACGAGACGGCCCTATGCCATCCACCGAACATGGGAAGAGGCAGGCAAAAAAGTGGCTCTAGAGGGCACGCATAGAGGTCAGATGACATCCGTGTGATGGACCAAGTCCTCCCGACGACTGGGGTGTGCAGAAAGCCGGGCTTCGCGGATACGTACTCTTCGGTGCACTGATCCAGTCAAAAAGCGAACCCCATTCAGCGCAAGGCAAAAACTGTCCACTGAACAACGAATGCAACGAAGGAATAAATCCTTAAGGCGATAACAGAAAAGTGAAATGTCCAAACAAGTGCCGCATCCAAAGTTACATAAAAGTCGTGCAAAGGCGTGCACCCCAGCACGCGGTCTAAATGCCACTACAGAACGAATGTCTGTCACATCAGTTGCATCTGGGACAGGCATTTTGGACCCAACGGCAGTAATGAGCGATACGGGGTACTCAGGACGACTGAAATCACCTGGAGTAGTGCTATTATTGTTATCGGTAGCACTGGTATTAGTACCATTGTTATTAGCAGCGTCTAAGTTTTGGAAGATGTCTCAGCGACAGCAGAAACAACTGACGTACATCTGTCCAGTCACTAACTACGTGGTTCGAAAGTGAAGTATACGGACGCAGTCGATGTCTTCGGTGTTTAAACAGCCTCCATGGTTTTCGGATTCACACTGACGGTAGTCAATTGGCGGGATTGCGACGCAGTACAGGATAGAATCCTGGTCCGCACGTCAACGTCTGTGAGTCGTCCCACAGATATATGATGAAATACATATGGTCCAGCTGTAACAAGCTTTCGGTGCCTAGCTGCCATACCACCCGAAGGAAGTATGAGAGCCGAGATAAAGCAAGGTTGCCCAAACGAGATGGCTGTGGTTTGCGCGTGATTTACTAACCGGAAGGTCCATGGTTCGAACTCGACCTCTGCATCTCGGCTTCCCTGTCTAGGCTTGGGCAACCTGGCGGTACCCCAGCCCTCGTACTTCCTTAGGGTGGCATGGTAGTTAGGCACCAAGAGCGTGCTACGGCTGAACGTTTTTTCGAAGCCTAGACAGGAGCAGTCAAGACTCAGAGGATGGGTTCGAACCACGTACCTATCTCACAAATGCACCTCAAGTAAGCACTTAAGGGCCATAGCAACACTGGTATGGAGGCTATTCCAGAAACTTACTGCCCAGGAAGACAGGTAGAATATCACTGGTACCTCTTGCAGCCTCAGCTTTTCAACCGCATACTTATTTCTTTCCGACGATCCTACAGTTGGAAGCTTCCGCTCTCCTAGGATCCAAAATATATTTAAAAAAATTACACTCATGTGAGTGCAGCGGTGTTCAAGAGTTAATAAACAAATTTCGAGACAAGGAACAATGAAACTAAGAGTTCATAGTCCTAAAGCAATACTCATCGGCAGTCCCTGTGTCAGTTCGAGTTGAAATTCTTGCCCTCCGTACATGGAGAGTACGCCGGTGCTATGTACTCCATGATTGGTCGGATAAACGTAGCCAGATGTCGCAAGGAAGTTCCTTTCTTCCTTATTTAAATTGCCCATTGGAGGACACATAACATTCCGTAACTCTTAGTCAGTGATGACAGTACATCCTTTCGTCTCAAGATCGGTACGCATAACCACACCTAAGTCACAGACCCTGGACTTTCCACAATACCAGTCCACAATTCTGGAACACGAAGTAACCGTCAGTGTTCTGCTAACAGGTAGGCGGTGATATATAACTAGGTTTACAAACAGTTTGAAACCCATTTCAGCTCTTCTAAATTAAGCATCATGTCAATCGCTGAACAAAAACCGAATAACTCGCTTGTCTGCTCATCCGATTCAGGCAGACGGAACGTCATTTCAAAGTTCACAGGGGAAGGCACCGTGCCCTTTGTCCGCTGTTGTTGAGTTGCTTTATTACGAACTGCAATTCAGTCAACTATTTTTCAGCGGCTGTGATAGGACAGGCGTCTATCTTAGCTCCTTCCTCCGGATCCTTCATTAGATTCCCTTACCTTGTGTTTTGTTACTGTTTCTTTCTCGGACGCAACGCAAGCGTCGTCAGCTCTGGCCAGGGAGAGTGGTTTCCGCTACTATGTTTACACAGTCCAGGCGTGAGTGTGGCCTCCTAGTCCAAAGGCAGGATATGGTACTATCCCCCAAAAAGTCGGACAGTGGTGGTCATCAACCTTCCTTCTTTAGGTTCCGCATATACTACATAAAAATCGTTCAGCTGCAATAGGTCGGATTCGAACCACGGACCTTCCGGTCAGTAAATTCGCGCTCTAACCACTGAGCCATCTCGTCATCTACATACACATGGGAGTTGATCCGCAGGCACCTACCTCAGATGTTGGCAGGTACACTTGGACACCACTGAAGGCAACCCAACTTATGCAAAAAGTACATTTGAAAGCATCATGTTGTTACTGGTATAATAATTGGGACTGTACATCCTTCAAGATCTCCAAAGAGCAAAAGGGTTGATACTAGATCGATGTCCAGCCTCCTGGTTATCAACCGTATTTACAATTGGTTTTCCACTGTTAAGTGTCCTGGCTTCCACTGAGAGCAGCAGTCGTGTTTCTGCAGAAAATGGTATCTTCCCCTGTACAGTGCTCTTTGCCAGGACGAAAATTCGAGTCGCTATTAAGCGAGAGATTTGATCATACACACTTTGGAAGTGCTGGAAACGGTGGTTCGATGGACTCACTCGTGTTCGATATCATATTGTTTCTGTATTATATTCCGGTAGTATTGTATACGACAGGCTGAAAGTTGTTATGCCTCAGCGCAGTTCAGTGGTCGATACGCTAGCGCGAATATTCTCGGGCTGAAATGATAAGTGGTTTTCAGATTGGTCTGGTCTTCACGAATTAGTGTTGCAGCCAAAAAAACACCAAAATTGCACTGAATGTGGGCGACATAGCTCAGCGGTTAGGGCGCTAATTTACTGAACGGAAGTTCGAACTTCCGGATCCGTGGTTTGAACCCGACCTCCGCATCTCGGCTTTCCTGACTAGGCTTGAGCAACCTGACAGTTTCCCAGCCCTCAGGCTTCCTTCGGGTGGCATGGCAGTTAGGCACTGAAAGGTTGTCACAGCTGAACGACTTTTTAGGATGGACTGGACGCCTAAAGCGAATAAAAAAACGCATACCGGTTCACATCGCAATATCCTGAAAATCCGGACGCTTGAACGCGGCACTAACAGACGGCACGCTTTCGTCCAATCAGAGCACGCCCTGGAGCTGTCCGGGAGAGCTGTCCGATCCTTTCCCTTGTTTCACGAGTTGATGCCTGTTGTCTATCCGCTCTGCCCCGCGTTCTTACGGCGAAATTCCTCTTGGTAAATATGGCTTTCAAGCGTAGCAGATTTCACTACAGGAGTAACCCACCAAGACCAATCGTCCAGTCCCTAAACGTTAAAAATAGTCGTCTGGGGTAATCAGGTAGTTGCATATCTATTATTAGGCGTGGAGTACAAGCGGCAAATGAGAGTGTCTAGTTCTGATCTTAATAATACATGGATCATGAGCTATCACGCTTAAGATGGTTCGTCGTGTCAACTTTTGTTCCACCTACCAACAGAACCAAGCCAATTTACTGTACGTATGCGTACAAGTGACCCGATGGGCCCAAGGCAGACATTTGTGTCTGCAAAATATGAACAAGCTGCAGACCTGACGGGTGTGACCAGAAACCAAAGGGATCGGATTATGAGTGGACAGGGAGCTAGTCTTTGTGTCCGTAAGTGTGAGAGAAGCGAGCTTTGGTGAAGTGAGATGAAGCAATTGCTATGTTGTGGGCACCGGGTTAACCGCCCACGTTCGGAGGTGAGGTCAATTGAAGTTTCCGGAGCCTACGATGCACAAGCGGGAGAAGAGCTAAGCCCATCGGTGGTTTTGTTTGGACGGTGGGTTCTCATTAAAACATGGAAGAGTTGTTGTGGACTTTATGGGATGATACCTCCCTTGTGATCTTATTATGGCACCTAATTGACCGTAGGTGAATCGCCTCATATTTCGTACTTGGTCGGTCGGCTTTTGATCTGTTCGCCCAGCATGGCGGTTCAGTTGACGATAGTTTGTCAGCGTTCAAGGAGGTATCATCAAAGTACATATTAGCAGCCGCCGACCAGAAGTAGACCTAAATTGTTTCAGGTGAAACTACAAGCCCATCGGAGTTACAACTTTTGCAGGGAGTTCGTCCAATCCATCTGAACTTTCGGAACTATGTTGTTCATCGTATTTTGTTTAAGTGGGCGAAATTTCAAAGCCATTGACCGCTACCGATTTGCATTTCATCACAGGTTTACGAGATAGGGCACGAAATCAAACTCTAGCATATTGTAGCATTCCCCGGTGTTTTTTAGGAGCGAAATACCTGTTGCAACTTCCACCCAGGAAATAGTGTATCGACGTTTGCATGCGTAAAACCCCTCAAACGTAACAAGTTAGATGAATCTGTACATCAAACCTCGGTACAGCGCAGTTTTTTGGGAAGCCCGCATCCCATTCAGTATGGTAGTGAAAGAGACTTTGATGCACTGCGCAGTATTGATGATAGTATGCCGCTCTGTGGAGTATATCCACTCTCTGATCTGCACAAACAGTCAGTGGATAGTGCGACGTTATGAAATAGCTGCATGTTAATTAACAACACAACAATATCTCTCCCGTTGGAAATAATCGCGCTCCCAAGTTAGAATGCACCATCAAGTCGAAACACATTGTCGGAAAGTAAGTACAACCAATGCCGGTTGTCATGATAAAAACACGCGCTGTCGTCTACCTTGGCTACTCATAGTAATCACCAAACCGGTATCTATGCAGAACGCAAGCGTACGTGGTAGCCTAATTTAATGGCCAACGACGCCCGTCATAATCGTGACTATGCACTGTTGTTCAACTCGGCTACTCATGGCAACTGCAAGCCCGTATCAGCGTGTGGCGCTGATTACTAGGTCGGAACTATGTACTATAACCTAATCTAACGGCCAACGACGGTCCGTCATACTCATAAATGTACGCGTCGTCCTTTCTCTTTGCTACTCGTAGTAAATATCAGGCTAATATATACGCAGGCCGATGAAAACGAAGCATCGACTGTACGTGTTGGCCTAATCTACCGGCCAGCGACGGCCAGTCATACTCATAACTCTACTCGATATCGTCTAGCTTGCCTACTTATCGTAATTGCCGGGACCGTACCTCTGCACGCGGCTGGTTGTGGCGCCTAAACTATGCAAATAGGCCAGCCCAACGGCCAACGGCGGTCCTCCATATCCATACATGTCGTCGTCTGCCAAGCCCATGTCTGAAATATACACAGCCATTCTTGGCGGCTTGTGTTTTTATTTGTTGGTTGCATCGGTAAAACGTAATACGTATTCAATCCAATTCCCGTTTTCAGGAGGCCGATTCCACTCGACAAGGTTTCTGAACGGAAAATGTATATAATCCATAGCAACTCGTGCATATATTCCGCAGTGTCACTGAAAACACAAAATTAAACAAGTTTGTAATGGTTAACTCAGCAAGTGCCTAATAAATCCCGTTGTCCACAATGGCTGATCGATCTCCACGCTGAAATTGGAGACTTATTGTTATAAGGTTATATTTACTGCTTGCTAAATAAATCCACTGGCGACACTGAGGGAGCCTTATGTGCACCGATGATTTGATACCGGGATTCAGCGATCGCACGTATTGTTAGACTCAGCGAAGTCAAGGATAAAGGGAGGTGTATGCTAGACAGTCGTAAGACCGAGTAGTATAGACTTGTTCCTTAGGATCAAGGACCGACTGCCTACTGAAATTTTCAACAATAGATGCAGCCCTAGAAAAGGTCCAGTGAGTGGACGGGTACTTGGCGTCACATCTGTTCATTTAAGCCGTTAGAGTGCTGCATTGATCGCGCGGGCTACATTGGTTGAAAATTCGTTCTACAAGGTGCAACCTTGCAAGAAAGGTAAAGGGGGAGCAGTCAAACCAAGAGAAACGGGACGCCATACCACAAATAATCGTGCTGCCAGGTGGTCTGGGTGTAAATCCGTACTGTCCTCTAGGATGGGAGTGTGAAGGCAATAAGGTGATTTCCCCAGGTGACCAGCATGTCCGTGCTCATGGGAGCAGCGATGCTACCCTCCGCCTGGTTACAGAAGGTCGGTCCCTAAGCCCGCACACTCAGATCGCCCAACGGTTGACCGTGAACGCCGCACTTTATTCAAAATACTTTTAAAACCAAAGAGTCCGGTGCTACTCAGAAGTCACTTGCTGTGCACAGCCATATCAGGAATGAAGCAGAAATGCCTTTTTCTCTGCGTCCCCGGGTTGGACCAACCCTCCGCTACCTCGTGGGTCAGAAGTTTGAGTCAGCGGTTAGGGGAAGGGACTTCAAACACTAAGCTACATCCTCTCACTGTCCCGTGGGTCAGACTTTTGGGGCAGAGGCTATGGGCAGGGTCTCAGAACAAAACACTGATACCCCCACTGCCTTGTGGGTCAGACGTTTGAGTCAAAGGCTGGATGGAGTACTTAAACACTCTTCCTCGGCCTAGGCGACTGAGAAGTCTCATTTTCCCGCGCAGTCCTTTGTCCATCGATGCCCCTCCCCACCACACAAGCAAAGCTGGGTCATTTGACTGTCAATTATCGGACTGAAGGGCTTATGCTCCTCGCTGCTCATTAACAAAAAACAAAATGGCACCTAAATCCGCGAGATTCGTTCTACAAAGGTGCTATCAACGTTTGTATTCTATGTCGAACTGGCAAACACGCAACGCTTGCTGAAACCTTGTACTCCATTAAAGTTGATACCTGCTGTGTCTTCGAAACAGGCATACAAGACTCAAGCGTGATTATGCATCTGAGAACACCAAGGATGAATTCCGCTCCTTCACATTTCACCTTGCGTGTGTCCGATGAACCAGAAGCGATGGTTGTTGAACATATGGCGTAAGAGTTGTACTCGGCCCAGAGCTGAAAGCATTTTGCTGGATTATTTCCTAGTAAACAGTCGTCTTTGCGCCGCCAGTTTATCCAGCTCAATCAAGCTCAATGCCTCTCGGCATAAAAATCGGTGCCCGTTTGTAGTGTCGGCTTATGCCTCAACGGACTGCAGTTCTGATGTTGAGAAGGATACCTTTTATCCAGAACTATCCGGGCTCATTTGTCAGGCAAAAAGCACTGATATTGTGATCCTTGCAGGCGATCTGAATGCTCAAGTGGGTCGACTGAGCTCCTTGGAATCACATTTGGGCGGTCGATGCTCGTCGCACAGACAACGGAGATCGACTCCTTCAGTTGTATGCTGACCATGAACTGTTTCTGGCCAGTACGAACTTCCAGCACAAACGTTTGCATCGCAAAAACCTGGCGGCCACCAAATGCAAGCCAATCGTGAGCCTAGGTTGATCACTAGATCATCAGCCACCGGTGGCGAGCCACAATTCCAGACTGCCGTTCCTTCTGGGACACACCACTTGATTACGATCACGCCATGGTGCGTGCACGCACGACAGTTCACTTCGCTTCAAGCCTTCGCAAGTCAGAAATAAGCGTGCTCATCCGCCATCTTCGACGAACTACTGTAGCTCAGCAGCACCGATCAGAACTGCGCCAACGACTCCCCACACTAAACAAACACTGTGGTGGCAGTGAGCATGTGGATGAAGTGTGGCAAAATGTGAAAGGATCTGTGGTAGCGGAGTTCGGTGCTGTCTGTCCGACGTATCTGATTCGATCACAAAACCACTGGATGTCGTCGAGATCGCTATCCATGCTTGCTTCCGGGAAAACCATACCAGCAGGCGACGAGTACGGCGGCGCACGTAGATCCCTCAAACGCCAAATAGTGAAGAGCCTAAGGAGATACCCAGAGCTCTGGTGGACATCGAAAACTCAGGAGACGGAGAAGGCTTTTGCCAGGGATGCACCCGCGCCCTATATCAACTGATAATAATAATAACGTTTATTCTCAACTAGTGGGTGGCATAACTTCAGGCATGATCGTAATGTTACGGTCAGAATAAAAGCATGACATTTGGTTTTTGTGGGTACGGAGAATTTCGCGGAAAAGGGACGGTTACATAAACAGTGGGTATTATCCTATGTAGACATAATCGCGCGTGAGCCGGCATGGGTGGGGAACCGAAATTACGAAGGTTCTTTCTTACGGGAACCATGTCTGATGAGACACGATCAGATCATTAGGAGCTGGAGATGGCGGGCAGAAACAATAGGAGATAGGATATAAAAAGGGGCTTCCTGCCTGATGCATGATAAAAAACTTCAAACAGCAGAAAATGTGGAACCAAAACAACGGATCTGGAGGGGTAACAAAGCTGCCACGATCTGGCCGGCCAACCTGAACCAAAGCCTGAAACCATCACTGAGGCTCCGTGGCCTTAGGCTGTTGGGTATATGTCCAGGGTCACGAGAAGCGTAAGTGGGAGTAGTGAAGTGGGGAAATTTGCAATATGGATAAATGGCAGTAGGAAACTCAGAACCACCTTGTGCAGTGAAACTGGAGAGCCTCACTAGTGTTGCTGCTGGAGCGGAATCGGGTGTAAAAGTTCCTTAGGAGAAGGAATTTATGCAAACGCACAAGGCGGAACGATCGACCTGTCCTAGGAAAGCAACGGTCAGAGAAACGATACATGGAAAGGTGGCTCAATAAGTCGCTCGCAAAAATGTCGACTGGGAAGATGGGCCGAACGCTTCGAAGAACGGTCCAGCTAGCATCCTGCAACACGGCGTGTACGAATAATGCATAAGAGTGAATGGAATGTAACTTTGATCGCCCGTCGGAAGAAGAAATAAGGTTTTTAATCGTGACAAGACACCAGGACCGGATGGCCTGTATCCAGCCTTCTTCAACGAAGGCGGAGAATCCCTGATGACCCATCTGACAAAGCTCATTTGCACTCTATGGAACGAAGAGAAGGTGCCTGAAGAATGGAATATGTCTACAGTCATCCTTATCCTTAAGAAAAGTACGCGGAAGCTGTGTGAAAACCAGCGTGGCATCAGCGTGGTAGCTGTAGCATCGTAGGTGCTCTCTGGTCTTATCCTTCGAAGGTTGATTGAACAGAGGGAGAGGTAGATCCGCGAAAAACAAAGCTGGGTTTGTGTTTACAGAGGACGCATCGATTGCATCTTCGCCCTTTCGACAGATTCTGGAACAACGACACGCATTCAGCAATCAGCAATAGCTGTGTTCCATGAGCTGAAGGCTGTCTTTGACTCTATGGACCATCAAGCACATGGCAGTGTCTGTGGAAGGAAGATGTCCCTCATAGAGCCTTGACCTTCCTTGAGGCGCTGTACGGCCGTGTGAATGTATACTAAAAGCTCTCTTCTGAGTTTACCACACCATTAGTTCACCAATCATGCTTCAGTGGACATTTTTCATGCAAAGTAGGAAATATACCTATTATTTTTATTGTTGTTGGTGACACACCGGGCTGTCCGCCTTCACCTCCCGTCTTGAACGTCGTCATTGACACAATCGTGGAAGACTAGCTAGCATCCTCCACTACCTGTGGGGTCGAAGTGCCCCCAGGACGTGCTCTGAGAGATATCGAGGAAGCAGAAAAAGTAGCACTTCTTGGATATGGCCCTGTACTTACTTTCCCTTCCTTCGCTTGTCTGAGCCTGCTGTTTACTGCCTCAACTTCATAGACTCGATGTACATTTGTAACCCCTCATGAACTTTTAACCCTTGACCTGTCGAACCAGTTTGGTCGATTATTTTTACGCGCGCTTTTTGACCGTTTTGCGTTACCACGTGTTGTGCACAGGCGTGTGTCGCTAACTAAGATCGATTTGCCGTCTTCTCCGGGCTTTCTTTGGACTTGCACTACTTCGTGCAAAAATTTAGATGGAAACCCCCATAATTTGAGGTTTGTAACCCCTTTGTTACACATTTTATACATGTAGTACGGCTTTTCATTGATAAATCTCAAGAATCCACAATTTCTGGCTTGTGATTTTGCGCGTCACTCAGTTGGGCTTTCCTGAATACGTCGAAGTATTCTACAGGCCCCTTGGTAATGGATACAGTATTAAATAAGCTAAGTAACTCCGCCCCACGGTTTGGTATGCGCTTCACACCGGCGAAGCGTAAAGTGTTACCACAGTGAAGTTTAGCTAACGTTTTGGCACTTATCCGTGTTTTGTGTGCCTCATGTAGAAACGCCGACTTATTGCCTGGACGGTACTAATACAAATCTGAACAACTTTCAACAAATCTGTAGCCGCATATATAGATTTGAAGGGTTCGAATAAATACCATCAAATGCTGAATATTTATTCTAAAGATTCTTTCCTTCAGGCTACGCTTTAAGTGAAATTTCGGGTGTGCGTCCAAGGATCAGCCTATTAGGATGCTCAGGGTTATTTAGTTAGCAAAATGAGGCTTTACGCTATAACCTAATCAACACATCCAGGGCCTGATCTGCGTTGCATTTTGGTCTGTACGCCTGTCGTCCCACTGTTTTACCACATGCCTACAGTCGCATATTATTCCCTGTCTTGGTAGGCCAATCATGCCATGCATTTCTTCGTGGTCTGCCTTTATTTTAAGCGATTCGTTAATGATAGGACCCTATTTGTATCACTTGACCGTGTTCATTCTGATTAATCTGTTGCAGGCTTGGATCAGCTTGCGGAAGACAGATTGTCCTATTTGAATGGCTTCCCTGCGGCGCCCAACTTATAAATCACATGTGGTTATCGGATATAGCGAAAAAACAAAGACCGCTGAATACTGTCAACATACTAATGGCAGCCCTGTAATAAATGTCCTGAAAGGACTGTCCCCAATCCTGAATGAAGTGTCAGTCAAACGGGCTAAACTCCCCTTCCATGCCTGATATTTGCGCCCGGTAAAAGACTTATGCCCTTTAGTTAAGAATCCGAGTCTAAGGTATCGTTATGTAGCCAAGGTTGCTGGCTCAATAGTTTGGGTTGAAATGTTTCAGCTAATACGTTTACTGGTAGCCGATCAGATGGTTGTTGGTCTGGCCACCAAGCTTAGCAACCGACCTGCGGACGGTTCTAGATGATGAAACTGTAACCTAATTATTCATGCAAAGCCCTCAATTGGTCCAAGTGCAAGCTGCGTTGCGTTGTGGCCTAAATTTTTTTTACTTTTGAAGGCTCCACCACATGCTGAAACTGTCGTTGGTCCATGAATTCTATTACGCCGTGGTTCATATTCCACGTGGTTTGATTGGTTTATAAGGTAACGCTTAATTTTGATAGTTTCCCGGCCTTATCCTGAGTAATCACTTTTCAACTGGCATTTATTTTAATGATCTTGGTTGACTGATTTGTTTGTCTATTCTCTGCAAGGCTCAAATTATTCGGCCCTCACACATCGATGGGCAGCATCGATCTTGATATGTTTATTCATTGCCCCATCAGCGGAGTACCACGTCTCCAGCAATTTGCGTTTTTCCTTTGCTCTTGCTTGTCGTTGTACTTTGACGAGGTTTCAGCCGAATTTGTCTCCTTTGGGGTCTTGAAGTGCGGAACTGGACGGGCTTAGGTTGTGTCTTCCAGCGACAAGCTTTTGTTCATTGACTCCGGTTGGCAGCTTCTCTGATGCGGTGAACAGATTAAGTGCTATGACTAGACTGAAGTACAACAGATATGAAAAACATTTTGCCTAATTTTGTCACGAAATAAAAAAGCATGCAGTTGTGGGCGCGTTTACCTGTCTTTGTTCTTCTTATTTTCGGCCAAAGGGAAACAGTTTGCCCCAGTTACTGCAGTGGCGAGTTTTTGGACATTTTGTATTATTATTCTCACTAAAGCGCCGAGAATGCCAGGACACCGACAAACGGAAATACAACATGGATTGGGCTGAAACAAGAGCAATCGATGGACACTTATACTTCTGTTGATGCCCAAGGTTGATAGTTAATGGAGCTGGGTCGGCGCTATCACGAAGAAACTAATATTAAGGGAAAAAAGTTACAACACCTATTCTGCCCAAAACAATCTAGTAATTGAAAACATTTGGCGCTACCAAGGTAAATGTTTCCAAACGAGCAATTCGGCGTTGATTTTCAAAGTAAGCTCAAGATAACATCATGTTTCATAGGTAGGCAAACCAGCTTTCCTAAACAAACAACACATGCAAGGCTTATCTACCGCTTTTGTACTGAAGGGCTTGACCACGGGAGATGGTAAATTCCCAGTTGGTTCGTTTTTCTTCCGTAGTTTCTGGTAGTTTCTGCGTATCCCCTGTCCGATTACGGCATGCCAGACGACCGTTACGGAGCTGTCCAAAAACTGAAGTATGTCAGTACGATGATGGAATGACCTCCCACACCCAGTCTGATGGCACCCTTGCAACTATTTTCATCGGAATCTCGACCGCAACCTCTCGCCCACTTGGGTCTGTAATCGGAACTACAAACAAATTTTTCACCTGGCCCCAACCGCCTCGTTCTAAACCGCTGAACCTATCGTTCGGAGTTAACCAACCTAGACTCCGTTATACAGTGCCGTTATTTCGGGTTCCCATCTCCACAAGTTCAATTCCATTTACGGTGTTCGTTTGGCCCTGTGCACTGGCGCTAGCTTCCCACCAAGACTATCTTTTACACCTAACTTCCTTACAACAGTGACGCCAGTGAGTTCCACTCGATTTCAGTCTAAACCGAACTCTTGAGACAAAACTTGCTACTTGTCTCCAGATCGAATTCTTCAATCTCCATCCCCACTTTCGCTTTTTGTGACCTTAGCAATTTACTCGACCGCCCAAGGTCACTCATTGCCAGAAACGGCTTTCACTTTGAGTTCGTGTCAGCCGGTTTCACCTTTGAAATAGTCGTACCTCATGCCCACTGTCCTCGTTTTTTCGGCTCCCATAACTGCAGTGACTCTTCACGTACTGAGCACTCCTCTTTGGTTGTAACATCCGTTGTGCGTCTGCCGGCCCCTTTCGGGTTGTCACGGCCCGATCATGTCACAATCGGCATGTTCCCTACAGGAAATGATCCCATTATTGTTGTTATAAACTCCTCGTAAATTTTTACATTCACCCTGCCGGTTTAGGCTTGACTAAGTCTATTGCCTACTGCTTACTACTGCCCTTTTTTCCCGCAATCTTCAATACCCGCTTTATTCTGACTGTAATCGTGTGATCATGCCTGACCGGATGCCACCCACTATTTGGGAATAAACATTATTTCTATTATTATCATTATTATAGAGTGCAAAGCCCCTGATGGTGAACGCAGAACGTTCAATCCTTACAACTTGTTGCGAACACTGGGAGATCTTTGTGGAAAGCGTGGACAAGGTTTCAATCGTCACTTTATTTCCTTCTGAGTATAGAATTACTTCCCCTTTATTTATCCTGAGGGTTCAGTGAATCAGCCGGGATCCCAGTAAAATCGTTCAATAACTCAATCCGTCCTTGCTGCTCAATATTACCGACCCTCTTCTGTCTAACCATTCTTGTTTGTTTTTGGTCTGTTAATCCTTGAACAGTGTAGGGTGTTCCGCCCTTTCTCATTCCCCTGATTAAAGATCGTTTAACTCCATGCTGTCCACTATTGCAGCATCTGTTCAGAAGTCTTACTGACTGTAATCTCATTATTCTGATTGCGTCTGCATAACAAATAGTTTGATACGCTCATGCGGAATCCTCAAACAGCGACAAAGTACCTTGTCAACGAAAGAAAACTCTGTGAACCTTCTTTCCCTTCCCGCATGCGCAAAATCTAACTCCAGAGCTATATCCGCTGCACTTAGAGGTTTCGTTTTCCTATCGACGTTTTGTAGACGCACCACTGTGTATCCTCCAAATCGGAGACCTTGAAACAGTCGTGTGGTACATGAGTGAGAATAGTCCATTCCCGTTCTTGGTGTTCGTCGCCTAAACGTTCATTCTGAGCTAGACCTCAAACACCCATTACTGCTGTGCATAAACTGCCAAAACCGACTGGCTTCTTACCGGTTCGGCGTCACATAATTCATTATATGTTTACACACGGCCAAATTCTTCCCGTCGGCCAATGAAATAAGAACTGGCCAGCATTCCCATATTGGTCTCCTTGATATGGCCTCCACCAAATTATCCCAGGGCTAGAACCCCTGGCTGGGCATTACGCCGACCAAATAAACCAGACGGCTTTTCACTCCCTTTTTGACCCTGAGCTTACGGCGCCATTTCCACCGCCCATGTTAAGCTATTTCCTCAATGCGTCTTCGTCTCCGCCAGGCTTCATACTCGCCCGTAGACATCCAACCTATACATGATTGTCTTGTGCCTGATTCCAAAATATTTGAAAGCCCAGCCAGTCCGTGATTTCCAGATGAGTCAGTAGGCATTTTGCATTACGATGGTTTACCTAACGACCTGCCGTCTTTTGTTTAGGTACGGCAAACAGCCTTTATCGATCAGTGAGCAGGTTGCCATGGCAAACTCACCCCATCCGTTGGGCCTCCAAGATCCATTTCACAATCTTCTCCTCCAGTAACACATTTCCGGCTGCAGCTGCGAAAATGGTCTGTTTAATCCCCATTAGCTCAACCTGACTGCTTGGTGGCCCGGTTTCTAACCTCATCATCCCTTTCTTCGTGGTGCAAACGATTCCTTGGTCCCGCAGTATTCTGGCTGTCCTCCAGTTGGTAACCTTATCCAACAGACCTGTGGGTCAAGGAAAAGCACACATTTTGGCCGACTCGTTCGCACGTGGCATCCTTTAGAAGCCGAATTATGAAGGCGCAGTTGTGGGAGTAATATAGGCTGTTCTGTCACCACTTAAAACGAAAATATAAACAAGCTGCTGACTTGGACGCAACCGCCACCAAAGAGAGTTGTTTTTTATATCCAGTGAACCATTCCCGGAAGCCTGAACCTCTTCTCGTCTTGCCGGATTCTAGCTATTCCTGAGCAAGTTTCACTAACGGTCTGCATACTATTGTAGTAGTTTGCTACCCAACTTGTCCAGTATGACGTCTGCGAATCCTTATCACTTAAATCAAAAATATCCCTTTTAATCCTTCTTTGTAGATGTGGGTCTACGTAAGGTCAAATGGCGCCGAAAGAATGCTGTATCGAATCCGCCATACTACCCAAGATTCTGCAGCCAGCATCCTTATCATCCCCATCGTCTTCATCAGGAGCATCAATAGCCTCTATGTCGTCGTTTTTCTAAACACCTTCATTATTACAATTAAGATTCAGTACTTACTAGGTCGGCTGCGCCCTGGAAACTTTTGAAAACCACCTGTCTCAGTGCATTTGGGAACGTTGGGTTTTTTTAAAGCCGGTGTTAGTGCGGTTAGATCTGCAAGGACGTGTTCGTTGTTACTTTTTGATTCGGTCCACATCCATTCCTGGTTCAGACCTTAGTCTCATTCTAAGACGACGTGGCTGTACTTGATCACATGTTGCAGCTAGGAAAGCAGCCTTCATCGTTAATCTTCAACAATGTCAAGGGACCAGAATCCAGTCTTTCCATATTTTTGAAGGCGGGCCTCTGTACACTGACAATAATGTTGCTCAACTACATCACAGTCAGAAGACGCCCTGAAGAGTTCGTATCAAGTAACAGTGATGATCATTATCAGCTTTTTTTATGAAGGTGCTGTTGACATCACACTCAGAATGTCTCAGAATCTTTCAATGATAGCTTCTATTTTGCCCGCTACACCAGTATTCAGTGACTTTTATACAGAAGTAGTGTCCACGGGAAAACTCTTTGGTAATGGTTAAGTGACTGGTGGAATTCGTCAGTATTCAGGAAGGTTTAATTCCTTTCTGAGACAAAAGAGCTTTTTTCCGCCTCCTAGTTATGCTTTTCGCATTCCGGTAGCATAAGACTATCTCCGTGTATTAATTGGGAAATCGTTTTTTACGCAATTCCGCAACTCCGATTCTGCCGCAGAACTGTTTAACAGTTATCTTGGTGCATTAAAGAACTTTCACGCGTCTAGTTCATTGGGGAAACTGGCCAAATGGTCCAAGCGCCAGACGCTGAGCCGACAGTTGATTGTTACAGTAGAATACAGTGGCCTGGAACATAATCAATCGGCCATATTCGTGTGACAAAGGCAATGGGAACTTTTTGAACCAATCGTCTTTTGAAAGAACCAAAAACAAAAACAAATACTGCTAATCCTTGTCAGTGGTTCCCCTAACAGGATGCTGAGGTATTAAGAGAGGAAAAGCGTACCAGGTTTGCAGCGTCATTCTTCTATTTTGCTGCTTGCAATTCTTGTAAAACGTTAGCTGAAAAAAGTTTAGGAATGAACAGTTCGCCAGTCTGCCTGATCACCTGATCGCCTGTGCCCAATCATGCCGAGCAGAATAAAGGTGGATGTATTCTCATCTATTGGGTGCCTGGATGGCTTTCCAAAAACACCCCTCAAGAAGAGACACCCCACATCTAGATACAGTTCAGTTCCCTCGATCGGTGTCACTTGTTAACAGGTATCGTCATACTGATCAGTAAAGCGTGCGATAGTGTTCCGGTTTATGCAGTAAAGCTGTGCTAATTCGTGGAGAGGCATCTGGAGAACAAATAATCAAGCTGAGTTTCCTAAGTGAAAATGTAGTTTTGCTTTGGATGCCTCACCCTCTGCGCATGAACATGCAGCTCATGAAGAAAACAACGAAGCCATTTTTAGTAACCAGTGCTACTGTACAACCTGAACGTTTGTGACAGCTATGAGCCAGCGTGAACTTCCCAGCTAGAGAGAAGAAACTAGCGCCTCCCAGTCTGAAGGGACGTGCCGCGGGGTCACGAAAAATTTGAACAACTTAACAACTGATATGGCCATGTCAAGTGATAATACCCTGTTGAACAAAAACAACATTGGTGCACGCGATGGAGAAAACAGTTGATATCGATCCAGAATAGAAGAACATGCGAAATCCGGAGCCGTATTTGGGGCGGGAATCTGAGAGTATTTAATCTAACTATCGTTGGGGGTAACAGAATGCCAAGCAGGTCAGATTCGAGGACCTACAGCTCAACTTGTAGTTTCTATCTTTTTTTAGCATTTAAGGTCAATGGTTTGGAGATTTATAATCCATCAGCTTTCCACCTTTTCGTCCTTGGTTTACATGCAATGCAAATACAAACACACCAGATCAAAACAATGCCAAGCATTTTTTCCAAAATCCAGACGTAAGATAACTGCTGGTCAGTATTTTTCAGTAGGTTCGCCAAACTCCTAAAATAGAGATGCATTTTGACATTTTGAGTCTGTCGTACTTTGAAGCTAGCCATCAGTTGCTACAGGAAAGCCATAGCTGAATAATCTCCCTTAATTTCATCTAATCCAATAGGATCTACGGAATAGAATTAGGAAAAGTAAATTTTGCAATAAATGACTCATCTGATTTCGCTTCAAAATGTCGATCTCATCCACCCTTTTTAACACTGTTTGACACTCCTGAGATGGGTAAATAAGCTCTTCACAATATAAACAGTTTCTTCCCTGGCAATATTCTTCCCTTCTTCGTTCGGTTGCGTTCGCACGTCACAATCTGGCTGCTCATTTCGGACCCACCATTGGTTTGGTGGCGTGGGTTAGCACAGATGAACACCAACTCAGAATCTAGATAACCGAAACCGTCGAGTGACTGCATCAGCTTTCGTGTAGACTAGGACGATTCATGATCCTTGGCAACTGTATAATTACAGAGTCAATCAGAAACCCATATTCAAGTTTCGCCTGGCACAAACAAGTGAAACATCAACCAGCATGACACAATCTGAATAGGGGTTTGTCAAACTGTGGCTAGCAGAGGCCAGGTATTCGTTTGCGCTGATTAAATTTTAATCGCTATCCTAGCGCTATCCACTGCTGATACTTAAGATGAAGGGTCCTTATGATAGTGGAATCACACAGTCCACCTAAATTGCAAAGTTTAAAACAGAAGTGGGCACCTGTCTCAAATTTTCTAGTTTCATTTCCAAAGAAATGCATGTCTAGGATTCGTTGGGACATTGAAGTAATGCAAGGACCTTTATTGAATGAATAATACAAAATGGTGACTGGAAGATTGGACAAGTAGCCACCAGTAACCGGATCAGATAAAAACAAGGTAGGACACAGGGCACTGAGTCCTACTTAAAGGCTAAGTGATGATATAAGTCAGGTTACCTAACCAAACACAAAGACAGCGATGTCATTTGATGACTGAATTAGATATCCATTCTGCCTTACGATAAGTTTTGCGATTGATTCTAATGGTATTTGACCTCGTCTAGACGTCACATAAAAGACAGTTTCAGTTGGGCCCTATTTGAACCTACGATCAAAACCAAATTAGTTTGCACATGAGAGTATTTGGAATTCAGCCTCGTTCACGACTCAGAGAATTCAGCATATCCGGCAGCAATTCGCCATCACAGAGAGCACTATCAGACAGGACTGATTGGTTGACAACAAATTAAAGAAAAACCGTACATCCCTAATGCCCTTTCGGTGCTTAGCTGCCGTGTCGGCCGAAGGTAGCACGAAGGCTGAGATACTGCCAGGTTGCCCAAGCTGTCAAGGTGCATGGTTTGGGTTCAAACCACAAACCATCCGGCCAATAAGTTTGCGCCTTGACCACTGAGCTATCCTGAGCAGCCAATTGAGTGTAATCAATTGATTTTACACAGCCTACTTTATTCTGAGGTAACGATTACATCAAGTGACCACAGTCAACAATCACAAAGATCAAATTCAACCAAACTACCCAGTTTGGGAGGATCAGTTGGTGTGCTGATTGATAAAATTAGACAGGAGACCGGTTTTTTCGGTTGCCACCCGCTGAAATGAGGTAAATGTAGAGGGGACTGTGTTGACTGGTTACCGTGGATGACTTAATTTCACTAGCTCGTTAGCTCAGGTTAGTCATTCCAGGGAGAGCTTTGTCTGACAAAAGAACCGCAAGTCGGTTTTGTCTAGACGTAACAAAATGCCAGGAAAAGGAGAAAAAGCCCTTCGCTGCAAGGTTACGTAGTAACAAGCACGAACTAAGCAGTTACAAGCCATTAGACACGAAAGTAAACGTCGCATCTGCACAGAGTTGTTAAAAAGTGAACATTCCCAAGCATTCTCTTAAACTGTCCTGTGGGTTTATTGACTATTAAACAATAAAAGACGAACACTATGAAGCCGTTCCATGAGTTTCGTAATGAAATTCACCTTCCAATCAGATATGGGGTAGAAATTGCACATCAGACCAGAGGCTACTCGCACTCCTCATCAGTAGTGTACACCATCACACTAGTAAGGTAGCTCAAGACTCCCCGACAGCCCATGGCCGGTTTCTTTCTTCCTGCAGAGCATTCAGTTAAGGCAGACCATCATAAAGAAGGGGTTTGGCTGGATTCGGTTGAGCCCTCAGTCAAAGCCAAATTCGTGTGCAAACGAGAGTATACGTCGAAACAGCAAACCGACTTCTAATGGCATTGTTCCAAAGGCAATAAAGTTCACTCGAAAAAATAAGTCTCTGATGCAAACAGCTGCGCGTATTTCAGTGACCAAAGCGAAACCAGAGCGAAAAATTGTGCGTATCTGACCGAAAACTAGAACAGACTGTTGGAGATACAACAGATGGGATTTTTGCCCATTTGTGACGTACCATTTTGCATTTCCCTTTGAAGGACGTTTCGTAAATTATTCGTATGTAAAATAATGGGCCTATTTTAAATGTAGGTGGTAGCCACAATTTAGACACAAGACGTAACCTCCTGTAATGCAATAACGTCTTGTTTCCACTGATGTAGTTCATTGAGGCACTTCCGACTAGATAGGAAAGCCAGCAAACAGTCCTCTAGACGCACCCTGCTCTGCGCGTTGGCCACATTGCACACTTCACCAAAGGATCTCCCTGAAATGGAAAAAAAGTGGCACAGTGCCACGGTCCGAATATCAACAACTCCACCACGAAGTTAAAACTCGTACTTTCCATCTCGCTCACCACCAGCAAGACAGCTGGACATTGCATGTTCTCCTCAGATTTAGCTTCGGACGATAAATTTTCCATTATTAAATATCCTGTGCCTCATTGGCCGCCTTATTTAGGATAAAATTTATACAAATTATGATTTCCCACAACGCCATAGATGACTTTCCTCGTTTCAGTCACAATGACCTGATCCCACTAAAATCGCTATCAACACTATAGACAGAGTGGTCTTAACGCCACTAGTGATGCTCCGCTGCCCTACAACCATGATTTGCTTGGAAGCTTCATTATGAAGAGCGAGTAATAGTAGACGGCGAGGGGATATAGTGCTAGCTAACTACAATCATTGCAAGATGCCTACAATTCCAGACACACATTCAGACAATTTGGATAGGAACTTACAACAAGAATGACACTGACATCTATTAATAGAAATATCTTGCAGCCTCTCGAACCAGGCGCATTGGGGATCACGAGCCGGGTGGAACCGCCTGCACACAAACGCTCCGTGGTCTGTTTCATACCCCTCCTCTAGGTCAAGGGTTGGCCACCTCTCTTCCGCCACTATTAATCTGCCGCAAAAACAGCACTCGTTTCGGAAAACGATGCCTCGGCACACGCAAGGCATGTCCACACCAACGCAGCTGCTGGTGCTGGACGAATTCTTTGTTGGACTAAAAGGTCGCATTCTGATTGCCTTGTTACGTATCTGTGGTCCTGAGAAACCGATTATCGAACACCTGAAGACATCTCAGTTTTGCCGTTTCAAAAGATCAAGTCTCACAGCCATACAACAAAACAGGTCGCACTGCAGCCAGATACACACAACCCTTGACATTCAGGGATACGCCACTTTGATGTCATAGGCGTTTGAAAGTAGCGACGAAACCAGAACCATGCAATCAGGACCGTTATAACTTCCAAGGTACGTGAAACGCTCCACAAAGACGAATACCTCCCCCTGGATTATGAGTGGCGTGTTCAGTGACTTCATGCCCACGAGCACGACCCCCAGTTGATGCTCTCAAGTCAGTGTTTCACGAGCAGCCATGAAGTGAGAAAGCACAGGTAACGCCAGCAGACTCGATACAGCTGGGGTGAAGCTGACTCCTCTGTGGTTACTGCACTCACTACGAGCCCCTTTTTGGGAAATGAGCACTATAAACAACTCTCCCAAGTTAACTGGGATAGTCTCCTCCCAAATGTAGGCAAATGGATCAGACTGGCACTCACTGGAGATTTTACTCTCAACTTTGAACAACGTGGGTTGAAGTTCGTCCTAACTAGAAGCTCGGTGGAGTTGTTATGCTAATAACTTGTCGGGAAAAATCTCATTACAAAACCGTGGGTTAGACTGTCATATTCAAAACGGTTTCGTTTATTTAAAAGAGTTTCTAGCAGACAGCTTCTTTTGGAAATTTAAGATTGGTACGAGTACATTTCTGTTCCGAATGAAGTTGCCGCCATGTAACGCGTCATCTTATGGTTGCCGATGAGGTTGGTTCTAATCTGCTCGTCCGTCTGCTAACCGGACTGCAAACATTTCATTTGGATGCGAGAAGGCACACCAATACACTGTTTGATAGCTAACTTCTCCAAATCTGCCTGCGCTTATTTGTTTTACAAATAGTTCACGGCCGCAAGATGATCGATGGTTTTGATATTTGCTATCGATAAATGAGACTGGTCTCTTCAGGTTTTGTGTTGCCCGTGGTCTGACTAGTCTGCAAAAAACGGATCATCCAGTATATCCAGTTAATTATTTTTTGTTTGTTCCAATTGCTTTACTTGTGTTTCTTGCGTGTTATTCTCCAGTCAGTTCTTCTGTTATTTGAACGGCTGATTAAACAACTATTTTAAGTGGCACACCGTCTTTAGGTTCCTACATGCCGGACACAATTTTCATGCATTGGTCCGTTATGAATTCGGAATCACTGATTCGTTTTTAACTTTGGTGTCCCTGAAAGTTAACTAGCTGAGGCGCCGAATGGCATTCACTCTGGTTCTAACATTCACTGCAAAAATAAACATGGGTTAGGCAGTAAACGCCTTAGATCACCAAACTCCTATCCACCACAGGTGGCTGCAGCACGCCTCCCAATGCTCTTAGTCCAATAAAGAAAATCCGCTTGCATTCTTTCAAGGCGTTTGACAAGGAATGATGGACTTCTACGAGGTTCAGTGATCTTGTTGCAGGCCCCAGCTAAATGGCTGAAAATTGGCTTAGGAAGTTGACGCCTTATAGTGATACATGAGAGAATCCCATCCTACTCACTCCGCATAGTCGACGGCGCACCGTGATGTAAAATAATGGGATCAAAAGCTTTAAATATGTACACACAAACTACGTGAAAAACCCATTCTCTCTTGAAGATACATGCGGACGACATGAACCTTCGACAAACTATTGCTTTTCCATCGGGTCGGCATTACAGAATTGTTACGGCAAACGGGATAGCGTACAACAAACAGCTACAAACCTGGTACAACAAACGACTGCGAAGAGGATCTTAGTATAGATTGTTTCCAGCAATCTGTTAGACCACGTTGAGTTACGCGCAAAACCCCGAAAACCAAAGCGTTCAAATGGAGGTTTATGTACAAATGGGGCACTGTAAATAAGATAATAAAATAATGAAACTTTACAAACCTCAAATCGTGAGATTACGCCGGCTTCTATACACTGGTTTAGGAATTGCTAGTTCCTAAAGGATCCCAAAGTCCACACCGACTCAAGGGAACGTGTCGACAGGATAACGAAACCACGTGTTGACTTAAACAGCACGTGCAATGACAAGGTCAAAGGACGGTTTACCTTCAGGTCAAAAACAAGAAATTTGGTAGAGGCGCAAAGGCGGAGTAACAAAAACGGGGAATACCGTTGTACAAAATAAGGACAGAAGAAAAGAATCAACACTAGGGCGCATATTTCCAATTACTTCAGCCTGGAAACAAAACCGGACGAAAACCGTCCGGGAGATTGAGCTTACCTAGAGAAATCCAAGATGTTATAACCCGAAGGGATGATTCGCATTTGAGGTTGATATTTGGATCATCCATTCACTTTCCCAAAACACTTCGCAACAATGGGATCGCTTGAATGAATTTCGTGAAAAATACCAATTCTATACTTCATGACGCACGAACAACAACTACAACTGGCAAAAGTTTGCACCTTTGGATGAATGGCTGCTTACCCACAAAACTGGTGATCATTGGGTTCTCAGCTACGAGCCTACTAGCACGCAGCATGCCACACTAGGTGGTGGAGCGCATAATGAGGCATTGCATTCTAAGTCAACTCATCATTTACAACTTGGGGTCCAGGGCGCGACATGAATTCCTCTTAAAAATTTTTCGCGCGGAAAAAAGATTAATGGGGGGCCCTCGTAAGCCATTAAAAAACGCCTTATATCAGATACCATGTTCTTTGCCTTTTTTGAAGCATTCTAGGAGAATTTAATGCTCCACAGAATCAAAGCCTATGGGAATCATGTTGTAGGTTTTACGCTGGTCGGGGCTTTTAAGTTGAGTAGAATATTTTGGGTGAAAGTTTTCCCAAACTTCATCTGCACCAGCCCTCAATGGACCTTCTCAAGCACCACTTCTATGACGTCACCTTTTTTCTTACTTACACCGGCGACTTTTCTGACATATTTCAAAGTGCGTGCTCACCTTTCCGGACTGCCTGTTCTCCTAAAGCTTCAGAACTAGAGCTCTCCAAGTGAAACTGGAGGCAGCGGAACAATGAATTGGTACCTCCCTCCGAACAGCTATATGTGCATGTATCCTTTGAGGGACTCGGTAAGTGCCTTGTCACGCATATTGAAAGCAAACCACAAGACATCGCGAAATTAAAACTAGAAAAGAACTTATTTGTCTGGGTGATTTTGAGCGTGTGTCCCCTACTGCGTCAAGAAGGACCGTCCCAAAAGGCGTTTTTTCATGGGACGATTCGGGGCACTACGCTTCACGTTGGTCACAAGAACCTCCAAACAGTCAGTGGGGCCTACGTCAGGCCACTCGTTTAATTCGCTAAGCCAGCTTCTCAATCAGAGCGTAAGAAAAGCCTGTCACTGAGTATGCTTGACGATCTAGTATCACCCCAGATCCTCCGACTATGAAAATGTTTGGAAATCCCTGAGCTATTTCCCGCAGCGCCTACTTCCCAGGGCCTACAAGGTGACCCAATACTTATGCCACATGAATACTCGGCAAGGAATCGTTAAGAGGCTTTTCGAGATCAGACGTCAACTTTTCTCACTCCCTGTGGTAGCCGCTCCGAATAACCCTCCCGAACCCATTCACGCCCTATTCAGAGACCAGTTCAAAGCAGTTTTGGGTGTTATTCATCTGCGCCCCCGTGCTAGCAAGCTTGCTGCCACCCAGGTGAACCGAAGCCGCTGAACCACAAGAGCAAACCTGATCTACGCATCTTCGATAAACGTCTCGTTTCTGTGAGTCAAGCGGTGAGAACCATATGAATCTGAGTCCAAACTCGATACATGACGGCTCGAGTTCATGAGTCTTCGCCTTCCTTCCTGTTATAACTAATGCGCATCCGGGGAAAGTGTGTGTGTGCCTGGTTCCCTTCTTGCTATTATTGAATATGGAGCCTATCGTGCTTTGATTGGTGATTGACCAATCGGAGTAGGAATTTCTGCTGAGCCACCGGCTGAGAGCCAGTCGCGTCACGTCGTTTGGTGTCGGATGATTCAGTGTAGCTGGGATGAACTCCGCCGACAAGCCAAAGCGCTTGAGAACGAGTTAGATGGGAAATTAGCCGCTTTTGGCACATTATCTTTGAGACCTGATGCTGTGGGTTCATCGGCCCACCAGAGTTCCCAGAGTTCGTCCCATTTTATTGTATCGGGACTTAATACACCAGATGGAAGTTTCAAAATCCCGAACACCCGAGAAGAAAGTTTCCAGTCTCATACCAGGATGGTGAGCGAAATTGAACAATTACTTCAGAGGTATGCCCTGGGCGATGTTTTTTTTACCGCTTGTGACGATTTACTTCTGTCAAAGCAGACGGTTTTGTTCTCCGTTTTTTTGTTTTAACACCAGTGGTTTCACTTAGTTTCATGTCCCCCCAAATTTCGGCTTTGTCCAAGACAGGGTAAGAATACCCCTGGATGGACGACAGTGGGGGAACTTGGGCAACGTTCATCTGGCGTCTGCTTTCATACGGCACGCGGGCTTACGTACCCCAGATGTTGGCCAACTAGCACTTAGGGCATGGAAAGTAGGTGTATTCTTAAGCACTGTCTTGAAAAAGGTCTTTTCGGTCCCCAATACCACCGCATCCCGTTAGTGAAGAGGCCCTGGTTGACAGGGTCACTCTTCAACCTGGCAAAGACCACACAAGAGTGCAACTTTCGTGCTAGAGGAGCCATGTCTGGGGGGAGTTAGCACCCACTTATTGTCTTCCCTTTAGAAAAATGAGTCTGTGTAATAATCTCTGATCTTTTTACGGTACCCGTGCTGAAGGCATCCAAAGGGATGCTGGATGTACGCCTCGGGAATAGCGCACTGGCATGAAAACGTGACCTGACACCAGAAGTCTTATCCGTGTTTCCCGTTACCTTCAAGCGTTGTTTGATGCAGGTCCGAAGGTTTTAAATGCTAACCTCATCTGAACCGGAATTTAAAGTTGAACGTTCTTAGCTTTCGCGAATTTGAAGCTGTGAAATATTTGATAAGTACTTTCACGCACGCTTTCACTGAGAGTGGACGGCAATGACGTATATTTTTCGTCGCTTTTGTACCATCGTTCCGGACAGCGTTCTTTAGGAGCTTAGTCCATACCGCTTAGAGGCAGCGACTAGTCTCCTGAGCTTGCAAGTTTCCGCTCTTATTAGTACACATGCCGATAAAACCCAGCCTATTTTTGACTGCAACTTCAGCACCGATTCTTAACCTCCCCACAAGTAGAGAAACAAGACTCCAACACGCACCATTAAGGAACCTGTTCAACACGGTAGTGTTCAGTTTCCTTACGCCTTGTCAACTAGGTCAACGAAGTTCTTTTGCTCACATCCTTCCCTGCTCAAATCGTCAGAGGTAGCAGACCAGTGTCGACACTGGTGCTTCACTGTTGTTTCTCCAGTGTCCTTAAAAACCGATGTATGTTGTCTCCGAAGCAAGGACACAAAGTCATGTCATGGCAGTGTGTCTGAACATGGACCAGGCCAGCTCACTTTTCTCATGGCTTATTCTCTGGCCGTCAGATGACCCAGATGTTGTGTTCGAGGAGAGATGGAGTGCAGAGACAATCAGGATGAGAATGGAAAAGACTGAAGGCCCAGAAGCTAGGCTTTATTCATCCAAAACTTTGACATTGAGAGCTGAAACGGAAAAAGGTGATTTGGCAATAAACGATGAAACGTTTGAAAAACAGAGCAACTATACAACATTCACCCCCGCAGAGATGGAAGTTCGCAGGAATTCACTTTCTATTGAATAATGTCAGGCCTCTCTGTTGCGCAAGACATACGGTCGTGTCCGCTGTTGTTGTACAACCAACGGGTGTTCAGAAGGATTCGACATTTCAGTTTCCGAAGCAGAGTCCGATGGTTCAGGCTTAATAAATGAATCAGTATTGGGCTGCAACTGCTGCTGTTCGGATGCTGGAGCACATCCGAAATCTGCGGAAGGTGCCAAATGACGTAGGGAGACTGTTTCTTCCGTGCCGTTAGAGTGTCTGACGTATGCGTACTCAGGGTTACACTCCAGGAGCTCAACTTCTTCGACTACGGGTTCATACTTCGAAGATCGTGTATTTCGTCGCATCAGAACTGGTCCTGGGGAAAGCAACCACTGCGGCAACGATGTACCGACTGCGGATTTTCGATTGTGATGAAACATTCGCTCGTGTGGAGTGGCATTGGTAGCGGTGCACAACAAAGAGCGAATCGAATGGAGGGCGTCTTGTAAAACTGCTTCCCAATGACTGATTTGAAGGCCTTTTGATCGTAATGAAAGCATAACAGCTTTCCACAAAGTTCCATTTAATCGTTCTACCTGACCGTTCCCCCTTGGGTTATATGGGGTGGTCCGACTAGTGGCAACGCCTTTTTCATGAAGAAATCGCTTGATCTCATCCGAAATGAATGATGAACCGCGATCCGAATGCACGAAACTGGGCAGACCAAATGTAGCGAAGAGCTGCACAAGGCATGATATCACCGTAGACGAACTTATATCTGGACAAGCATAAGCGAACGGAAAACGGGAATATTCGTCTACGATCGTCAGTAGATATTTGTTTCGAGTCGACGAAGGCAGTGGTCCCTTGAAGTCAATGCTTAAACGTTCGAAGGTTTGTGTGGCTTTAATGAGTGTACCACCAGATGGCTTGAAGAAACGTGGTTTTAATTCCGCACACACACGACACTGCTTAATGACGAGTCGGATGTCCTCTAGAGAGAATGGGAGGTTCTTGGCACGAACGAAATGCATCATGCGTGTTGCTCCAGGATGACACAGAGTTTCGTGTAAGCGTTTTAGATCTAGCTGAGATGAAGTGTTTGCACAGACGCTCCGAGAGAGCGTGTCAGCAGCTTTGTTTTCTGTGCCTGGTCTGTAGGTTACATCAAAAGAAAAAGGCGATAACTCCATCCGCCATCGTTGGATTTTGTCATTTTTTATTTTTCCTTTTTGTTGTGTTGAATACATGAACGCAACGGACCGCTGATCCGTTACAATCTTGAAATGGGTTCCGAGTAGGTAATGCCTCCATTTGCGCACTGCTTCGACAATTGCGCACGCTTCTTTCTCAATAGCAGAATGATGTTTTTCGCTGACCGACAATGTACGTGAGAAGAATGCGACTGGTCTGCCATCTTGATTGAGTGTAGCGGAAATCGCAACATCAGATGCATCCGTTTCGAGTACCAAAGGTATTCTCGGATCAATAGTGACCACGGCTGCATCCACTAACTCTTTTTTGAGACCTTCGAATGCTTTCATAACAGATTCAGGGACAGGAAAGGTTGTATTGTGAGTGATTGGGTAGATTTTATCAGAGAAACGGCTTATCCAACGAGAATAGTAAGCGAACAAGCCAACCACTCGTTGCTGAGACTTCATGTCCTTCGGAACGGGCAATTCTTGCAAGACCCTGAAGCGTTCAGGGTCCGGTTTGATGATGCCTTCAGAAATTTCATAACCAAGGAGTCTGAGTTTAGTGGTGGAAATTGTGCTTTTATCATGATTTAACTGAAGGCCGTACTTTTGTGCCACGGTGAGAAAACACTGGAGGTTTCGGTCGTGTTCTGCTTGGTCCTTCCCACAAATGGTGACATTATCCACATACGCATATGTCCCGGTAAGTTTTTCGGCGCGTACTATGTCATCCATTACCCTCTGAAAACATGCTACTCCATTCGTTACCCCGAAGGGTATTCGACGGAACTGATAAAGATTGTTGCAGGCCTCAAAAGCTGTATAGATTCTGTCACTTTCCTTAATGGGTATTTGATAATAAGCACTTTCAAGATCAAGCGTGCTGAAAATACGATATTGGGCTATTTTACTACTCATATCTTCAAGTCTGGGGAGCGGATAAGCGTCGAGTTGCGTAAATCGGTTTATGGTTTGACTATAGTCAACCACCATTCGCTTCTTCTGTCGTTCATTCGTCGTGACGAGCACTTGCGCTCTCCATGGGGACTTCGAGGGTTCAATGATTTTTTGGTCAAGTAAACGCTTTACTTCAGAGGCAATGAAGGCCTGGTCGTCTGCAGAATGTCGTCTGGACTTTATGGCGATGGGCTTACACCTTGGATCGATATGCTCAAACAAAGTGAGAGGTTCGATTTTGGCAGCAATTAGACCACAGAGCGAGAAAGAAGGTTTATCACCGTTGAATGAGATTTCTAGGGATTTGTGAAGTTTAAGAAAATCATGTCCTAGCAGAATATCCGCACAGAGGTCACGTAATACTGAAAACTTGAAAGAGGGGTATTTGTATTGTTTGTGTTGCAACGTTAAAAAACAATGTCCAAGAGTAAAGCTTTTGTGCTGGGTGGATGCCAAAGTGATTTCAGATGACGATGGTAGTACAGACCACTTGTTACGACGGACTACATTTTCGGAAATGAAACTTTCTGAGCTACCAGTATCAACAAGAGCGCGAAGTGGGACGCCATTGGCTTTCACATCGGTGACTGCTTCTTTGAGACACTCGGGAGCCGCAGCAGTAACGCAAGATAGTGCAATTGAAACAGATGAGGTGTTCCTCGAACCAGTAGAAGATCTGCATACCTTTTGAAAATGCCCTTTCTTTCCACAGTTTTTGCAGGTCGCATCTTTAGCGGGGCATTTGTAACGCGGGTGACGAGCATAGCCACAGAAGAAACATGGAGTCCCCATACTAACAGCAGTCGTCTGTTCGTGCGATGATACCTGAGAACGTGGGGACTTTGGCGGGTCGTTCGATACGGTAGCACAGGGGAGTTGGTTATTCGGCAAAAACGACAGCGACTGTTTTTGCGCTAGTTCGAGGGATTTCGCATGGTCGTATGCGGTTTTAAAATCCAGCGACTTATGTTCCAGCAGTCTCTGGCGTATAGTATTCGAATAAAGTCCACTAATAAATGCGTCTCGTAATGCTTCATCGCTATGTTGTTCTGCACTGACGGCCGTAAAGCGACAATCTGGCAACAAACTGCGAAGCTTTTGTACAAACTGATCAAGATTCTCAGCTCCGTCCTGCTTACAAGTGTTCAAAAGATGCCGAGCAAAAATTTCATTTTTCGGTTGTACGTAAATTTCTCGCAAGGTTTCGATGGCTGATTCATAGTCTTTACAGTCTTTGATAAATCGGTAAACACTCGGGGCAACGTAATTGAACAAGGTTTTTAGTTTATCTGGTGAATGAGAATCAACTGACTCTAGGAAGTTCGTGAAAGTACAAAACCAATGCTCCCAGGTATCTGCCGAGTCTTGAGTATTGGGATCGGTATCGAATCGTTCGGGACGTAAGAATCGATCCATTGTTCGATGAAAATTTTTGGATGAATAAATTGTTGTGTTCGACGAGAGATGGAGTGCAGAGACAATCAGAATGAGAATGGAAAAGACTGAAGGCCCAGAAGCTAGGCTTTATTCATCCAAAACTTTGACACTGAGAGCTGAAACGGAAAAAGGTGATTTGGCAATAAACGATGAAACGTTTGAAAAACAGAGCAACTATACAACACCAGAATAGGCTCACCGGGTGCGTCTGCATAGAGTGAGAGAGATGAAGGCGCTCTGTTTGGCCGGATTTCTGTGATCAGCCGACTGTATGCAGTAACACTGGCCAAAACTCTCAGAATCCGCAGCCAAGGAGCCAAAACCCTAAACTTTTTCGTTATCCGTAAATGCACCCCAGCAAACTGCAGCCATGACACTGCCTTTTGTGGAGAACTTTGTGGAGCTTCTGCGGGTGATCAAGTTCACAATGGTGTTATTCTGGCTGTCAAATTTAATGCCTGTTTGGGAGGAGTCGACACAAACGACAGCCGTCTCGGGAGAAGTACCGATAACAGCGGTCTTTTTCTACATGTGAGTTCTGATAGTCACCTATTTGTCGCAAACACAAATTTTCAACACACGTGGCCAAAGCGTTACATGACGCCGTCTGGACCGTAATCGGTCGAACACAGAGTGACTACACGGTAGGTAGCTATAGGTGGTGATCTTGTGTTCAAAACTTAAAAAAATAAAAAAGATAATCTTTCAGCTGTAACAGCCTTTCGGTACCTAGCTGCTATGCCACCCGGAGGAAGCACGAGGGCTGGGATACTGCCAGATTGCCCAAGCCTAGACAGGAAAATTCGAGATGCAGAGGTCGGGTTCGAACCACGGATCTTCAGGTCAGTATATTGGCGCTCTAAGCACTGAACCGTCAGGACTTTTTCCTCATGGATCACGCGTATGGAGTCGGGTCATGCCCCGGTTCTAGCTTGTGTTGCCCTTCCGCTTGCTAAGAAGACCATTTGCTACCACTTTCTTCACTTGTCTACCGGTCATCAGTCAACTCAAATAACGATGGCTGTCTAGACAACTTTAAACAAACGCGACCTGAAGTTGCCACGTTGTCTTCGTCGGGCTTCAGTGCTACAATGACTCCGCGGGCTATACTGGCTGGGACTCAGTTCCATAAGGTGCAGCCATAACAGGAAGGCGCAGCTTGACGAAGAACAGCTAGTCCGCGTACTGAGAGAAAGTGTATTATGAGGCGGAATGGGGGTAGTCTTACTGCTTTTTGCGATAGAAATGTGAAGGTAGTAAGGTGTTTCCTTCAAGCGACCAACATGTCCATATTTATGAAAGCGGCGAGGCTACTTTCCCCATGAAAGGACGAGGTAGAAAAGGTGACCTTAAAAACTGCACACTCTGATCGTCCAACGTGACCGCCGGAGCATTGCTGAATACCGCCGAAAGACTTAAAACTAGGAGCTAGTGTTTCTCAGAAGGTTCATGCTGTGCGCAGCAGCACTCCTGCCTTACTGACTGTGCCCTCGGACCAGGCTGTAGTCCTGATGCTAGGCAGGTCAGACTATTGTAACCTTAGCTCCTAGGACGGTTTAACTGCTCTTTCGCGGTTAGACTTTTGGGTTCAAGTCTAGGAAAAGGGTCCGTTATCGAAAACCTGCATCCCACCAATGCCTCGTCAAAGACGCAAAGTGGGTTACCTTAAACAAACTCGTTTGTTCTGCCTGGACAACCGGGAGGTATTATTCACCCTTCTAGCTCTTCGTTCACCGGCCTTCACTCGCACAACCTCCCCACTCACCAAATAATGCACAGCGGTCAACCCATTTGCCAATCTCCTAACCATTGTTCCCTGTCTTAACTAACACCTAGCAAAACGAACCAAATTAATCCTTTAATAAGCTCCACGTTGCAGCCTTTCATGTCCGTACATTGTCAAACTGGGCAGCAGGCATCTTTCACGGAAATCATGCCCTCCCTATCTGTCGATGTATTGCGAAACGCGTTCAATACCCCACTTCGGTTTTGCACCTCAAGCCGTTTAGCACGAGCTCAGATTTTCCACATTTCTTTCTTCGGGTATCTCGTGATCTTGACGCAGTTTCTCATGGTATCTACAGTCTGGGAGTCGCACTCAGCCACAAGACCGGCCGCGCTTTACTGAACTCGATCTTTACCCATGTCTAGTTCAATTAAGACAATGCAGGTCGATGTGGTAGACGATGCTTATTTGTCTTATCAATATATGCCCCAACAGACTGTGGTCCTGAATCTAGGGATGGGCTTTACCGAGATCTGACGCTTCGGAAGAAGAACAATTATAGTCATCCTGCAGGGTGGTATGGACGCGGAAGTTGGACCACCAAGCCCAGAAGAAGCACGGTTAGGTGGCAAATTTTAGTCGATGTTCAGTGTACAGATGCTGGGTAGCGACTTTTTCGATTGTTTGCCGAAGATCGTCTGTTCCTGAGTAGTACCAGCTTTCAGCACAAGAGCTTGCATCGAGTCGCTTGGGGGCCACTAACCGCAAGCCAGTCTCGAATTCAGTTGGATCATGTGGCTGCTAGATACAGTCAAGGATTACCGTTCCTACTGAGGTATGTAACTTGACTCGGATCACTCCCTTGTACGATCTCGGTTAGCACCTCGTTTTCCGTTAACAACACGTTTGTCGAAACAGAGCAGTTCCGTTCGTCAACTTCGACGAGGTCAGCAGATGTTATGGCTGCAATAGAAACCATACCGGCAACTGGTGACTATGAGAGAGCACACATTTCCCTCGAGCGTCGGATAATTAAGAACCTGAAGAATGACAACACTACTGGATTGTGAGTGTCCAGGAGATATAGGTTTTTGCTGTTGGCAACAGCCGCTCCCTATTTCAGCTGACTTAATCAACTAGTCGGAAGAAGTCAGGTATCAGCGAAGCAGATGCAAATTCGCACAATGGTCGTCTTGGATGATGGGCTGAACAATCTATGAATTCTTTGAATTGGCCTCCTTCAACACAACCTCTAGAAAAACCCAACGGGCGGGAATGGAATATCGACATCAACCCAGTCATCATCATCACCAGTCATTTACTGAGCGCGACAAGGCACCAGGTCGGATGGTTTGCGCCCACCACTCTTCAAAGAAGGTAAAGTCCTGATGAACAGTCTGAGGACCCCACTTCGGGAGATTCGCGACGAAAACATAATACCAGTGGAATGGTGTGCCTCGACCGTGATCTCAATCTTCAAAACAGACACAAGAACGTCATGCGAAAGCCATCATGGCATCAGCCGGGTAGCTTTCTCATCTAAGATACTCCCTAGGATTATTTTGCACAGGTCAATCGATTATCGAATGAGACAAACCCGTTAAAATCAATCTAGTTTCCATGTGGCATGGTACGCGTAGCGTTCATGAGCTCTAGGCGTATTCTTCAGCCGGACAGCCGATTTCTGGGGGAGATAAGTTCGCAAAAAACAAAGCTGGATTCAGCCTTGACCATATTGCTTTGCAACAGGTTCTTGAACAGTCACTTTTACAGGTCCGATACCTGATTTGCTAACTCGTTTTCGCTCTGTCGACCGGCAGAAACTCTGCTAGTGTCTAATGATCAAAGGTGTCCGTTCAAGAAGTACCATACGCCAACTCCTATGGTCGTCCAAAAAGACTACTAGAGTCTGCCTTTTTTAATGACCTACGAAATTCTCACTAAAAATCATTTCCTATGTCGTATTTGTTTCCCACACAAACTAAATGCTCTGTACGTGTGGTTCAGACTTGCCTGTCAGCTCAGTAAACACCAGGGCCGGACGTGGTTCGTCTTGCGCGCCGGTGACATCACATTTCGACTTACTCACCACTTGTAAGCTCACATTTCATGATCATTTTCCGAAGCGACAAACATACCGCCGAGCCGTGAATATCTAATTGGTCGGACCAATTTTGAATCACACTGAGTTACCCTGTTCACCGATCCGATTTTGTGGGTACTGTTTTCACACTGTCCAACTTTCAATGCTGCCGGCTATAGTCACCACTCGCAACTAACCGAAATTCCTTTCCTCTGTTAGCTATCCATCAGAACTGTGTTTTGTAATTGATTTGCACTACCGTCAGCGGGATCCTGCTTATCCACTCCACCTTCTGAAAAATTATGTAGCTTCGAACATTTCCACATGTTCACGTAAATCATTAGTTGATGTAAGCATTTGACGCCACAAAATTATGAGGATTTACTTCAGGGCTCCTTGTCTAAAACCACTTAACTTACCAAATGACTCTATCGCACCACTGGTGCCACTCTTCGCACGATGGTCTGAGACACATGTTGTACACTAAGTAAATGAATGAGTGAAATGTTCATTCTCACGCTGGAGTTCGGGGTTTTTCAACCTTTGTTATTTTACCTCCGTTTTTTGTCAACGCTGTGTAGATTCTCTTAATGAGCGAAATTAGAACGGCTAACAGAACAGACATTGGTCACAAGTGGCGGACAGACAGAGAAGTGGTGGAACGCAGATGACCAATGAGCACTCCGCGGGCGACCTTGCTTTCTCTTACGATAGTTATAAAACAGGCGCAAAAATGAAGAATCAGATCTTTCCTTAAAACTTTATCTCAAACTGCTATCTTTTGCTGGTCGGGCATCAGTGCTGCAGTGCGAGACAGTCCGACAAAGTGCAGCGGATTCTAGGAGTTGTGTTACTCGGTGGTGCGGGTGCGAAGCCGTGTTGTTCATGAGACCAGTAGATTGTTTCCATTCATATGGGAGAACAGATGCTGCTATCTCTCTAGGAAGGAGTGGTAAGGAAAGGAGACACCAAAAGTTACATTCCGGCTGCCCAACGGTTGAGCATGGCCCCCAGGCGCGTTTTCCAGTACAGTCAGCTAACTGTTGGGTCGCACTGTTGGCCCTATGAGGCCCTAAGGGGCGAGGTGGCACCGTGGTTAGAGCGCGAATTTACTGACCGGAAGGTCCGTGGTTCAAACCCGACTTCTGCCTCTCGACTTCCCGTCTAGGCTCGGGCAACCTGGCAGTATCCCACCCCTCGTGATTCTTTCGGGTGGCATGGCAGCTAGGCACCGAAAGGGTGTCACAGCTGAATGATTGCTGATTATTTATTATGCGGCCGTAATTATATCTGTGCGTATCAACATCAGGAGTTGCGTTTGTATGTCATCGAGCTGAGCGATCCCCTTACAGCTGGTCAAACTATTGAGTCAAGGATATCTGGGCAGGTTCCCGGAGGACACCTTAACTTCCGCGCATTGCGTTTCGGAATTTCGGGACAGGCTTGAAAAAGAGGACCCGAAGGAAATCCAACATCCATCATCTTGTTGGCCAGACTTTTGAGTTAGAGGTTCGGGGTAGGCTACTTCAACCAGACCCTTTTCAACATGGGCATATAAGAAGTTTAATTCGCTTAATTTCGCTCACTTTAGCTTTTCCCACGTTATTCAAATTGGTTGTCCTGAGTCATGTAGCTGTTAGTCACCTAGCCGTCGCTCCGTCTATGAACCTCTGTCCAATAAGAAAAACCCTAACAAATCCAAAGGATCTTTCCCACATTTCTGCTTTCAGCATCCACACTCTGTTTTGCTTTGAGTCACGGATATACCTTGTTCACACAGCTTCCGTTTTCATTGGATGTATTGCGTCTACGAAACGTGCATACAGGATCGATCATACACCGTTCGGTAATACACTTCAAACCCCTCAAGACAGTCACAAGGTTGTCATTCTTGGCTCTTGAGTGTCTGGTGATCCTGGCTTGTAGTACCTACTGCATGGGAGTTGCACTCGATCAACTCATTACTGAACAGGATTCCAGCAAATAATCGTCCTCTTGCGATTTGGTTGACGTTGTTTATTTATTGTGTCAGCGTGCGCCTCAAGACTGAAAGGAGGCTGAGGAAGACGATTCCTACCGTGGTCTGTCACGGTTGCACAGATAGGTAAACAAGCACGGACATTATGATTGTGACGGGTGATATGTATTCCAGACTGGCCGACTAAGCCCTGGGCAAGTCAATGTTCGTGGTCACACTTCGATTGATGGTCGCCGTGCAGGTGCGGGATGGCTCAAGTGGTTAGAGCGCGAATTTACTGACCGAAAGGTCCGTGGTTCGAACCCGATCACTGCCTCTCGACTTCCCCTGTCTAGGCTTGGGCAACCTGGCAGTATCCCAGCCCTCGTGCTTCCCTCGGGTGGCATGGCAGCTAGGCACCGAAAGGGTGTCACAGCTGAATGATTGCTGATTATTTATTATGCGGCCGTAATTATATCTGTGCGTATCAACATCAGGAGTTGCGTTTGTATGTCATCGAGCTGAGCGATCCCCTTACAGCTGGTCAAACTATTGAGTCAAGGATATCTGGGCAGGTTCCCGGAACAGTTCTGTGCTGGGTTCCATTTGTTTCTGGTCCATACAAACTTGCACATTGCCAACTGCAAACTGGCCTGGACCCAGTTTGGTCGTATGATGGTCAGCTACCGGTGGAGTGCTCCAACTCAAGATTGTCCTTCTTTCTGGTCTGAGTAACTTGAATCTGACCGTTGCATTGTGCGGACATACTGATTAATTTGCCTTCCCTCAAAAGGATATCGGTTTGCGGAAAGCAGTTCACTTCATTATTTCTAAACAGCCTCAGATCCGAACAATATCAAGCTCAGTTGGTGAAAGACTTCCAGAAACCGATCAGCACAGTACAATAGTCATGATTTGGAGAACAGTGGAAAAGGGCGAAAAAAACTATGTGCACAACCTTTACAACCATCTGTCAGGAGTGGTACGCACACTGGACCTAAAGGGTGTCCCAGAACTTGCTACAATCGTATCTTCTCCCATTTAGTCCCATCTGCTGGGAAAAAACTCCTCGCACTCCCTATTCCGAAGCTCGGCTCCATTTCTAGTCCGAGCAGCTATCATCCTATCTTTGTCAGCGTTATTTTGAGTAGTTTTCGTCCAAAGATCTATGAACACAAAGTTCTCTGAACACACACAACTGAGCGGTGATCCTTTAGTTGCACCATTGCAAGCCGTCGTGTCTTCCACCTTCTCGTATGTTATCCATATTCTGGGTCCTTCAAAATGCGGAATAACAACATTACCGATCCATTCCCTAGTGGATCTTGCCGCCGGTAACGATAATTTCTGTAACTGTCGCTTAATCATACTGGTTGTATATCGCTCTGCGTTTTTTACTTCATTTTGGTTGCCTTCTGTCAGCTTCTGTGCACAGAGTCCCTAGTCAGCTAAAAATTGACGAAGTAAATAAGTTGGGTCGAAAAATATTTCAGAATAGTTTCAATATCAGTTAGCTTCTGATGGACGGTGGTTTTTAGCTGCTCACCAGTTTTGTATCATACGAGCTCGAGGTTGACTACCTACATAGGATATGTAGTGTGGAGATGCAAGTTATTGGGGTGATTGTAAAATCTCCCAACCTTGTCCCATTTAATCACGACGGAATTGTCGCCTGCAAAACGTAGAAATATTTTCTACGGGAATGCGGCCAAAACTTTATATTCGAAGTCTTCTGCAAAGATGCTTACCGAAACCCGGGATACTCGAAAACCCATGGCCAAGCCTTGTTCTCAAGGAGTCAAAAACAGAGTGAGGTTCAGGCATATTTTACCTTTCGCTGCATCATCTGCGGTATGCTGTGTGCATTCCGACAGTGAGGTGTCTCCCAGTGGTAACTGCTATTCAATCTATGTAAGTCCGTTTTGTTCTCGTGCTCAATCAGGATGTAGGCTCTATCCGTAACAGATGGGTGATCTATTCTGTCCCGAATCGGTCTCATGGAAAATCCGCCTTGTAGATTTTTTGGCAGATCGTAAATCAGTCGTTATATTGTATTTTTAGGGTAAAATGACTATCACACCCTACCCTAAATGGTTTATCTCAGGTCGCAAATACTCGTTAGTTTCAACTTACTCTTATCCATTATAGACTTGATGTTCCCATTGTCAATCTGATGGTAAGGTCCGTCACCTAGATGGTGTTTTACTTTCCGTAAACGATCACTGTTATTCATGGTAACAATGGCCCTATGCACCCGCACTAGCCAAAAAGACTGTTTAACCGACATTGAACACTGAATTAACGTGCTAGTCAAAATAAATCTTGCTGATTCGTTCTCCGTCGGCCTTGAAAATCGGCCAGCTTAGTAGCCTAGTCACGCGGCCTGACGAAGTTTTGCACCGAAACCGAAAATTCCACAGTTCGTCTACCAAACCTCCCTGAAATAATGGCTTCTCGGTTGATGCCAAACTTTTCTCAATCTGGTTTCTGGTCGGTGTTCACAGGCTCACTACCATCAACGATCAGATGTCAATGTTTGTTCGTGATGTGGACAACAATTCAACCGGAGCTGCTCTGGGAGATGGTTCAATGAGGCCGCCATCCACAATTCCAACTGGCCAAGCGCCTGGCGTCACCTCTTTAACCGCTGGACAGTTGACACAGCTACACACAGTCAAGCGTCATCGGGAAATTCTACGTGACTACGCTCAGGAATTTCGACAAACTAGAGCTAAAATCATCGCCGCTCGTGAGCGAGAGGATCTGTTGAGTTCGGTGAGTTAATAGTCGATTTGTGTACCATTTTAGGAGACCCACTGATCAATGGGCTTTTACTGCCATCCTGTAATTCCGACTGATTACCAAGCACTCGCTTATTGTGAATATGGAACAGCTACCTAACTTCTGCTGTGAAATCAACTAGTGGAACCTGTTTTACGTTCTTGATCACGTATGCATAGAAGGGCTAATCTACCCGGTCGAAGGTCCGTTTAAGCTGTTGACGTGGTGTATAGATGCGTCCAAGTATTTTCCTACCCGGTCTAAATCCTGCCTGATGTTCTCGAGCTTGTATTTCAGTTGCTGAAATTTGGCTTCTCAGTACCATTGGGATGATTTATCAGGTTACAACTGTGGTTGAAGCAGTCTCTTCGGGTACTTTTTAGAAATTGTGCGGCAGCAAAGCATCGGTGTTGAACGCTGATGATGCTGGTTCTAGATATTAAGCTCCGGTGATTGATCAGCCTCAGTTGTCTGAGTTTAACTTGCTTCTGGAATAAGTTGCGTCCTGAAAGCTGAGGAGATTGAGGAAACGAGATACTTTGGTAGTGTGTGTAAACTATTCCGGCTAATAAGTGCAAATGGCCTAAAAAGGCGAAACAATAATAGACGTCTTGCTTATTCATAAAAAAGAAGAGCTTGCGAATCGTTGAATTAAACACGTTCAACAACACTTCAACTGGCCACCTGCAGTTGCTCAGCCGGATTCCTGGCCCACAAAGGAACCATTGGTAGTGAACTTGGAACCCCCGACGGGTACGGAAATAAGAGTGCCCTTTATCCCTCAGGCGTCACTGAGCTGCTGGTCCTGACGGCCTCCCAGCCATCTTGTTCAAAGATGGAGTTGAAATCCTCAATAGGTGCTTGTCTGGCTTGTTCACCTTCATCTTGGCGAAGTGATCGTCCCAATCAACAAGGGGTCGGTACATAGTAGCACCGTTTTCACAAAAGGTGCAGCGGGTGTGGTGAGCAGGAAAATCAGCTTGACTCCCGTTGCAATTGGACTTTGCATCGCTTATTCTGTGTCATCTTAAGAGAGCACGTGAAGACTTGACCCGAAATTCCAACCAAATCTTCACACTCCACCAAGTGTTGTAGCAATGGCATGCCTATTTGTGCCTTACAATCTTGGTATTCTTTGAATTCAAGGGTGCGTTTGATTCCGTTGACCGGTTGGTTCTTTTCAACACGCCTCCACAGCAGGGTGTGGCCCAGAATTGTGTGGATATCGCGCTCTGGTGGGTTCGTCAGAGTGTATTGGGAGCTCTCAAGAAGCTTTGCTACGAGCAGGCTGTCCGACGAGGGTATCTACCCTCTCCTCTATTGCATAATTCCATCATGTGTGAATTAACTAGGCTTCATAGTACCTTACAGTGGCTTCTTAACCTTAAGCTTAGCGCTTGAATGTTGTCAATTTTGATCGAAATCGATCGTTAAATGAAACTGTAATCTCGGACCGTTGAATGTATCTGCACGAAATTCCGTGATCTCCCATCTTGGTTTATTCCAAAACCATGGACAAATTCATAGGTACGCGTACTCCACTCATTCTCGTTGACACGTGTTTTCGGAACGTACGCCCTGTTTCGACCAACTCCGATCAAGTTAGACCTGATACAACATTGTAGATTAGTTAACCATGGAACAATCCATTTAAACATGATTCCGTCATGCCTTCAGCGATTTAATGTTCGTCCTGCTGAGGACCTTCAAACTGTGCAAGGATCTGGTGGATTCAGTTCAAGTGTGCAAAATGACTGCTTGCAGTAAAAAGTAGTAATTCTCCGAAGTTAAATGTTGTGTTGACGTGTTATTTTCTCCTTATTCGGTATGAGTGCGAACCTTTCCCCCCAGCATAGACACAGCTGTCTTAGAGACAGTGTGCCACCTCCCTATTGACTAGTTTTACTGTGCATCAGACCTGCTTTGAAAAATCCATTTTAGTTGGGTGTATGTAATATTCTCAGATGAAAAGCCGCTATTGGGAAGTGGGGCTATCCGCCAGACTGTGACTGCCAGAAACGCCGTTGTGGTTTTTTTTCAGGAGAATGACTTTTCGCGAGCTGCGCTCATTCACACGCTAATTTGGTTTGGCTCAAAAACTCGGGGACTGCGCCTACCTGATAATCCCCAGGATGGACGAAGCCGGCCGTTGGCTGTCGAAGGCTTCCGCCATGAATGACTTTCTTAAGAGAGAGGGTTCTTCCTAAGAGAGTTTCTGTTCATTGATTCGAAGTTGCCGTAAAAGAACTCTGGAGGAACTAAGTCTTGCGAATACCTCGACTTGGCTTCCACTTTCTATCTTGAAAATTTCCGTAGACTTGTTCCGAACATAGTGGGTGAGAGAGAGCTTCCCATTGGAAATATCAAGATACCTCCTTCGTACAGCTGTTTATTCACGGGATGAACGATTAAAAAGAGGGTTTCCGGTGCTTTCTGCATTCGGAATTCCGCTAGTCTTGATCAGAATATGCTAACACTTTGCCTTTGGCCAACACGAAGGCGTCCGCTGTTCAGTCCTTCGGAATTCGACTCTTTTATGACTGATAATATGCTCCAACAAGAGGACAATTCGAGTTTCCCCTCTGATAAGGATTGACTAGGATAATCACTTCTGGAAAGGCGTGGTACTGCGGAAACGATGATTCAGTTCAACTTCAATGCCTATGCATTCGAGTGAAGAAACCCATAAAGAAGCAGGGAAGGCTGTTCATGTAACGAGATAGGGTGACAAACATCTTGTTCGCTGACAGATTTGTATATGTAACATAGATCATTCCCACTGTGGCATTTGCTCTGCGGGCTACACGACGATTCCTGACGTATTCTTCAGGATGGTGTTTATTTCCCAGAGGTTATTTTTCCAAAAGGATCTGCTTCATCCAGGGTCCAGCGATGTTTTAGTAAAAGAAATGTACACCTATTGGGTGGGTCGTGGACCTCAGCGTTTAATTTTCCCTCTTTTCAGGTTTATCGGGACATATCCAATCGAGACTCGATCGAATCTACTGATAGTTCAGGCAACCAGCGTGGTACATCGCTTCACAGCCACTCGTCTAGTGCCACGCGCTTGCTTTTGGACGAACAGGAGAAATACCATCGGTCCAACAGGATGATGGACGATCACCTGGCCGCCGCTTCCACAATCCGTGTTGCACTACGGGCCCAACGCATGGCACTACGTAACGCGTCAAGCGGATTGCACAGCCTGGCCACTCGCTTTCCCCGAATCAAACAGTTGATTGGGAAAATAGATTGGCGCCATCGGAAAGACTCTATTGTTTTAGGCCTCGTAATTGCCTTCTGTGTCGCATTCTTGATCATTTATAAACTGTCATAACTTCTTTCTTTGTTCCCAAGTCCAAACGCTTCGACGACGTGCGCAGTCTGTGATCGATCCATTTGCTCGCTGCAGTGGCTGTGCGCAGCCACACCACAGTCGTAAAACATGCCTCTTTTGTGTCCCGCATGTGCTGCAGAGGTGTTTTTCGACTGTTATCTCGGCGTGAACTTTCGAAGGGAGTGTTTTCTCCGAGTGCGTGTTCCCCCGGCAGCGAACATCTGTCCTCACACACATATACACTGTCTTTCAGTCACTTTGTTTACTGTTTTTTTGATTGGACGAATTGGACGTGGCAGCTTCACTATCCGTCACTTACCAATCTACTTCCTGTTGTTTCTAACTACAGATTTTTCGGGATACTCATTGGGTCTAGACCGCTTGCCCCACTGCTCTATTCTGCAAGCAGAAAATCCGGTATCCACCCATTATTTGTTCTCTGTGCCCCGTCCCAGCTGCACATTTGGTAATCATTTTTCGTTACTTCATTATTAAACGAGGTGACAATGCCGCTTTTGTGTTCGTCATCAATGATGATAATCGCGGGATATTTTTAGCGGCCGATTACTTCGTTTTATCGCGAGTGCTATGTCCGGTGTGAGGATCGGTCAGCGGGCTCCCGCGAGTTCTCATGGGAACCCGATACGAACGGTGTCCCAAGTATAAACTTCGCATCATGTGTCGTGCGAATTCTGCCACTCAGTCAACAGTCAATCACTATCATGATGCAAACGTTCTGTGGATCTTACGGGGGTTTTATGAACTTCTCGTAAGGTTGAAGCAAATATCAATGGCCTTCCGTGAGTGTCTTGCGGGAAACGTACTAACCTTTGTAGTGGACGAGGAGGTTCTCAATGGAACCCCACTCGGACAAATTTCTAACCTATTAAACTTCCTACCTAATTTACAGGATCTTACACTGCGGGTAGCCGACCAATTACAAGCATCCCATTTAGCTAAATAAATGCTACTCTCGATACTCATGACCTGTGCAATTGAATACCGCTGACCCGTTTGATCGACTGCGGTTGCATCTTCAGTGCAAATGTGCGGGAGGTCAACCGATGTTTGTCGAGTGGCTGCGATTATGGCTTAGCAGTGAATGGTCCGCAGCTTACTCATGAGTAGTTGAATTACTTAATGAAATTACCGCGCCAACGTCCTATGCGACCGCACAAAACGCATAGCCGGTTTATCACCCTGAATAAATCAGTCAGTTACTCCTTTTCTAAGATCGACTTGAAGGTTAAACGTATCCAAACCGCCTATCAAACTGGTTCATCTTAGTTGAGCGGTTCATGAGAAATTGAACAACAGCTGCTACGTGCGAACGCTGTCGCCCCTTCCCATGATTTTGTTTTCGGAGTGTTTCTAAGTGGATAACAAAATTGATCCGCTCCACATTTGCTTTTATCACCGGAGGTATACTATCCTCAACGACCAAGTTATCTGTATTGAAAACTACTTTGGCTGTTCGGGGATTACAATAAGGCGTATCCACTTGAAACCTGCCAACAGCGCAACAATTGGTGACAGGACTCTATCAGGAAGGTCAGATTCCCGAAAGTATCCCCAGAACGCCAGGAACCCATTGAGACACTAAAACTCCACCAAAATCTCAATAAGAAAGCCGGCAAGCGTCCAGGCCAGTCAATCATTCAATCAATTCAGCAAAAGCTGCTGAGTGTTCAGACGCCACAAAAGCACGACTGAATGTGATCAGCGTCCAGGCATTTCATAGAGGCGCGATTGATGTTGATGGATATTCACTAAACGCCTACCAGACAGCCTGGATCAATGTCAGAGAGTGCCCTTTAAATAGCGCGGGGCCGTTGTAACTTTTGTACTCGCACGTACTCACTTGTTGCAATAAAGCTGTTGTGTTCCTTTTCGATGAGTTATTTTCTGGCACCAGGCACTGGAGTGGGAACAGCAGTTAGATATAACAAACTCATTTCAAGAAATCGATGCTGTAGGATGCCTACATATGAGCATAAGTGTCTCAAAGTATGAAGAAACGTATTTACTCGTCGATATCCTGAACTGAAACGCCACAGGTTCACCTCCTCAATTAGGCTTAGGACGCCGTCCCACGCACCGGAAATGCGACTTTTTTGACGATCGTGGCGTGTGTAGTGTTGCTGGAGAAAAACATAGGTATGGTTTGCATCTAGTTATGGTGGAGATGTGCTTTGGATCTTAGACAGCTTTCAGTGCCTCAGAATACCCCCTAACAGGCCTATGTGTCTAACGACGGGGCAAGTTGCATAAAAATAGTTGAGTGGAAAGTGGCGAGCAAACTACACAGCAAATCGTGTTTACAACGGTCGTCTGTTAGATAAAAGCACCATTCAAAAGTCGCTCGCTTGCTTTCCTGTTACTCGTCCTACAAGGCGCCAATATTCAGCTGAGTTCGTGATGGCTCAATGGTAGAGGCACAAACTTACTAACAGGAAGATTCGTGGTCCGAACCCAACCTCGGTGTCTCGACTGCTCCTCTCTAAGCTTGGACAATCTGGCAATAGCTCAGTCCTCATGCTTCCTTCGAGTGACATGGGGTATAGGCAGTTGCAGCTGAACGATTACCGTAATATTATTATTAAAACAAAAGGACGCATCCGTAATGTGTATTCGTTTGTGTTGTACGTGTGGACGAATGTTACGGAATTGCTGACCAAGAAGTACGTCCCTCAAGAGTAATTTTGACGGGCCCAGAATATACATGCGCCTTGGGAAAAGCATGGAGCACAACGGAAATGTGTAGACCGAATTATTGGTTTACGTAGCGGGGTATGATGGAACATTATGTGCATCCTACATAGGAAAAGTTACCTCTCATTTTTCTGAATAGTTTGACATAAAACGGCCAGTTTTCGTGACCAGCGTTAAGCTGCTGCTTAAAACACAGCCTGAACCAAATAGATGGACGTGAACAAATTAGTTGAAATGTTTTTTTCTTTTCTCGTAACTGCACATTCCGAGGACTGACGAGCGATGACTAATTGATCGACTTGTGGCAAGTGGAAATATGGAAGTTCGGTCCGTAGTATGAGCCGAGTCAACTCATAAGAGACAAGAGTGGGTACAAAAATCTGTGATGTGCAGTGCCATCTTATCATGTGCAGAATGGCCAGTGAATACCAAATTACATTTTCAGAATTACGGTACGCTGCACAAAACCGTTGGCTGAACATGATGTTTCACGCACGTACGGGGCCTACGGTCTGATTTGGTTGCAAGACTTGATGCGCACCTCCAAAAGAGAGGAATTATCCCCTACGCATCACTTATGTAACCTCCGAGTCTCACACTAGGTTGAAGTAATCGTCACATCGAGTCTTACAACCATGAAGGACTTGACGACTAGCAGTCTGTCTTTCGGACTAGATCAGGCGTAGTTTTGAATGTACCACCACCTGACTTAGCATCCGGTCGAGTAGTGCCGCCGTTGAGTGGAGTTTAATTACACAAGGGTTTATTAGGCGCAGTCAAGGCTACTTCTTGGGTGGGTTTTTCTGGATCAGGCGGCTTCCTCCTGAAAACCATTGTCTATCGAAGCATCGGTTGGGCATTTTGTATTCACGACAAGCTGCAGATTTTCAGCGTTTTCCCTGTAGATACATCTTTGTATTCCACTACTAGGTTTCCCCGAAGTCGAGGAAGAGTAACGATCGTTCATTCTCTGGTTCACAGCCGAATGGGCATCTGGCATATCACAGGCCTTCGCGAGCGGATAAAACCTCACGCGACAAAACAGACTACACCGATCACTGAAGAGTATTCAACACAATGATATGTAATGTCCATTAAAAAGAGCCATTTTTGACTACACTTATCACACTACTCACAAGGTTGCTGAAAACCTTTCGATAACCCACGACGGGTTTCGTCCTTCTTGGGGCTCATCAGATAGGCCCGAGTTTCCATCAACCTTATGTTTCACTGTTTGACTTTGCCGTCTTTTGCCCAGACCGGCGGATCTTCATGATGGGCTCACGGTAAATTCACAAGAGCCAGTGTGTGTGTGTGTGGATACACCCTATTCTGTTATGTGCGTTGGTTGAATAGGAAAAAAACTATTGCATGTACCAACACCAACCCAGTCTCGAGAATTGGAAATTGAGGATCTAAGATTTATTAATCAAGAACTATAAGACATGAACAGGTGCGATGACAAAGCGGATGAAACTGGGCTAATTACACTAGACAGTCTGGTGACAATTCGTCATAGTGACATGAAGGGCAGTGCTAGACAGGGTATAAAAAACACATGGGAACCAAGGTGTTTCTGTCTCCACCCAAAAAATAAATACAAAATGAAAATACTTTGTATCAAAGATAAAGGACTGTTGTTTGCACTGAACGAAAAAAATAAGGCTAGCATCAGTGTTGAAGGTCACACGAGATTCTGACCAATGGGAGGCGAGAGCAAATATAGATAAGGAGCCACATATTTCCAGCATCAAACATAAGGAAAATCAACCAGAAAGAGTATCTGAATAGAATCACGTCAAGTAAGGAATCTGGTTGTTCATCATGCTTCAGTGTAAGGCTGCTGCATGAGGTCTAGCATGTCATTCAAAGATTGGAACGTGTGCTTCAGCAGCGCAGTGGGTGAGTCCGAATCGGTTGAGGGTCGGAATGACGAGGCAATCACCTGAATATAGCTTGGATGTATGTTGTAGCATACTCCGTAACCATCGGGAACGACGGGTCCGAAAGCTACGGTTGCATCATCATCGGCTTTTACCTAAGCAAAAGAAGCAAGGAAACATGGTGAACAGGACTAAAGAAGGGTTTACAGTATGTGTCCTACCCTACCCCAAACATAAACTACGTAGTAATAAGGACCGGTATTTGACATATTTACGATTGTGCGCGAGTTGACAGCTGTTTTCCCAGCATTCTCGTAACCCCTAACCGTGGTGTGCATCAGCTTGCAGACTACAGCGGATTCGGGATACACTAAACAAACGATATAGTCAAATTTCCGGTTTACCGGCAAACACGCTATCGGAAATAAGCTTCCTTGCAAGGGAAGAATGATCTCGACTTTTGATCGTCTAACACAATTAGTGAGGCTTTCCAGATAGAATGGTAATCAACATCATTGACAGCATAATATCGGAGTTCAACACTGATGCATCGCTGCCGTACAGCCATGATTTATTTGAAAGCCTTATTGTGCAGAAAAGAATAAGGGTATACAGGGAGGAGACCTACCTTACTACTACCTTATTACCTTACGTTACTACTGTCTTACGACAATCGTTCCAAGGCGTCTGCACCTCCAGACACTCATTCAGGCAATCTGGATAGAAACTGATAACGAGAATGTCACTGACATCGATCAGCAACAACATCTTGCAGCGTCTCCAACCAGACGCAGTGGGGATTACGCGGTCCCCATTCTGGAAGGCGAGTAGCACCGACAGAACCCAAACGTTGAGTAATCTCCTTCATACAACTCTGCCGGGTCAAGCACTGGCCACCTCTCTGCGTCCGCCACTCTGAACTGGGCATGGAAAATAGCACTCTCTTCGGCAAACGACGGTTCGGCATACATAATACATGGCTTAACCAACGCAGCTTCTGGTGCTGGACACATTCTTCAATGGAAGTACCCGTTGCGCAACCCAAAACTCGCTTTCTAACTGCCTCATTACGGATTCGCCGACACTAACCCACACGAGCTATGGCTCTGAGACAACGATTGTCGAACAACTGAAGGCGTCTCGGTTCCGCTGCTCGAACAGGCCAAGTCTCACAGCCAAACCACTCACTGATGATGTCCCTGCGATTGGTGACGAAGCAAATTACCAATCTCAGCGAACAAATCAACATGCACGTTAACTATGACCAAGAAACACACCCGAGCAAACAATTCCTTCATATATGGTCAAAATGAATAGCACTTCTGAGGGATCTCATACAGGAAGAACAATACACTCAGCGTATTTGATGTTTGTGAGCGGACGTTCGTAGAGCATTTCAACTCCTGAGTTTTTAGAGACAGGTTAAGAATATCGAGCTAGCATGGGGATAACTAAGTTTAAAACACGAAACACGATAGAAAGCAGTGCTGCCTGACACAATGGGATGAGCAACGGCTTATCGTGACCCCTTAGGCATCTACAGGACTTTGGATGCGACGCTATGAGTAGAGAACATAATTCACTCGTGCGACGTCCATGGTTGACAGATTCTGTCGCAACTTCTGATGACCAACGGAATCGAAAGCATCCCATAGGTCCAGAAAAACGACTAGTGTTGGTCATTACTAGCCTCGGCGGTGCTTTATTATTTGCTGTAATGTGAAGACGCTGACATCACATCCTCGACCATAGGGAAACTCAGTTTGACCCTCACGGATCTAAATAGTCCAAAAATCGATCATTTTGTTTAATATCATGTCAGAGAGCATTTCAGACGCTAAACTGATACCAAGCTCACAAGCTCCTCAAAGTCTCATTGGGGGCACGGTATTGAAACGGAAGTAATTCATTCGGTTGCTATCCTACCTTGAGACCACACAGTGCGATATAGGTTTGCACGAATTGGCTATCAGTCTTTTCGCCACTTTCTTTGTCCAGAGCAGGCTAAGCAGCTCAGATTTGGTGTCCTTTTAGTATGAGATCAACAACCGATATTGCACGAAATAGTCGCATTCCCATGAAGTCGCGTAGGAAAGTCATTTTTGCCTTACGAGTAAAATACCAATCAATTACGGGGCATCATTCACAGTGCCGTCCCGAGTGGGATGATTGGGCGGACCATAGATCCGGGGTCAACATCCGTGCGGAGTGGGAAGTGGACCTTGTAAAAATGGAAAAGGTTCCTTAAGCTAACGCTCAAGAAGGACTCGTGTACATGCAATTCCAACCAAAGAAAGTTATGGGGCTACCAAAATCCCCTTATTCAGTTGGAGTTCTGGGATGCTGCAATTCACCAGATTGCAAATATCCCTCACATCGTTAGCCGCTACAGTGTGATCTGCTGACATCTATCTCCCCCGGGGAAGCTCGGAAGAAGCCAAGCAACCGAGAAGAACGAGTGACTACTTGTGTGCGACTAAGCAAGCAAGCCGCGTAGCCAAAAACATGGTGTCATGACCTTCACACAGTATCGAAGTGACCACACCTGAGCACTGTAATACTAAAGTGAGCAACGGGGATGACCCAGCGAGCTTACGAAATTATTCCAGAATGAAGAATTCTGTCCAGACTACTCAATTTCGAGCTCAGTACAACAGCATTATATTAGTGTATTGAGCTTGAAAATAAACAGTCTGCAGGGAATTCTCCGATCTGGAACAGCGTTCGCCTACACGACGAATGGGCACATTCCAAATATACAGCGTTACGCGAAACAACTGCAGTGCGCACTGAGGGACAAATGTTGTCTAGGCATTCCAATTAGGAAGTAACGGAATATCCTCTACGAGTACACGCACCATGAACTTTAGGGCTTCGGAAGACGTTCAAAAACAACCAAATTGGTTCCATCTAGGTTTCGTCGACTCGAAAGACAAGGTACGTCAAAGGCATTCACCCAAAGACATCGTGCTTACACAGAACTTGCATAAAATGCAGCCTTTTCTCACCTTCGGATACTAAAAATTACTGGAAAGAAATGTTCAGAAGTGAATAAGTTACCAAAAGTGCTCTCTCGTTAGGGTCTTTCGAAACGGAGACAACCCTATAAGCGTTGAAACGTGATTAGACAAGATGTCGGGGGGGGTTGTAGGATTATAACCTTTAGGGGAGTAGGGATCGTGACCATAGCTCAACAACTCACCTGACTGGTTGACAGGCGGTAGTGGTTGATTTTGGAGTACGTGGGATCCGTGAACAAGCTTCGGAGCTCCTGGAAATTTCCGTCATCTGATTCCGGAAGGTTTTCAGTCAATATACGGAGTCCGAGCAGATGTCGATCGAATCCCTGACCAGCCAGGGTTTCTTTAGTGTAGTCCTGATGACGGCGTAACGCTGCACGAAGCAATCTGACTCGGTCCTCTACAGGACAGTTCTATTCGGATTCCAAAAAAAAATTGGAAGGTTGTGGTACAGTGAAGATAGAGCAGACCAGAATTAATGAAGAATAGAATGTGACTTCGAACGACAAAACAGAGGGACGACTTTGGTTCATTTTCAAGTTGATCGCATGCCCAATAAGCGAACGAACTTTGTCGGAGGTCAGTTGTGGGTCACCTACATTGACTGCTCCGAATTTATCCACAGCGCAAGTAATAATCCAATAAAGACAGTCTGACATTGTGGTGAAATCGAGACGTGTCTTATGAACAAATTCCAAGAATGGACGATCAGGCCGGTAAAATCATCACCAATGCAGAACACATAGTCCAAGATAAACCCAGCAGGACTCAGGCAGGGGAAATAGATTTTCCCATTGACGACATGAACAAAATGTTAAAACAGCTCTATGAAAACTCACAGAGACCAACTCCTAAAGGTTTCTAATCTACAATACAGTATAGCTCGACTTGTGAGGCCCAGGTCATGTAAGTTGACGATGGCCGCAAACTCAAAATGCTTCCCGCCAATATTGAAAATGTTAGGCCGAAAAATCAGAGTGACTGTGATAAAAAAAGAAACCTGTCACAACATTTGATGTCCTTCCAAGTTGATCCAACTACACAGACTGCAATTACTCGAAAGCATAATCGCGAAGTAGGTCCCAAGTTCGCAGCTGCACTGCCCCAATCCCACACATTTAAGAATGAACACAGAGGTTATACATTTTCGTTCTCTCAAAAACTCCGGGATTACAACACTCAGCGAAGTCGAAGCTACTCTGATGAGATCATTACCATCTAAGGCACCTGTAGAGCAGTTTAACGACAGTGGATGTTAACATTCTACCATCCAGTGTTTGAAATCACACAGAAATACCACTTCCTAATGATTTGCGAGTAACGCATGAATTATACAGGTCTAGCATCACTTTTAAAATCAGTGTACTCATGAACAACGGTCAGAATAGTCGGGAATTAGAACCGACCGATCAACGTTGATGGCACTTGACTGGGATCAGAGGTTATGGAATGACCTTGGAGAGACAAGTGTGAGTCGCTGAGTAAATAGGACTATATTATTACTAGTTACTAAAGCCAACGACTGTTCAGGTAGGCATCTCTGGGCAACATGGCAGGGCGCCATTAGAAGGCGGGGGTTGAACCTAGCCGGTTTCATTGACGCAGGCAGTAGAGCACGGTTACGGAATAGAAACCCACCGGATCCAGCATTCCTTGTGTGAATTGCGCGCTTTCTTGACTGCAGGATCGGATAGTCTCGGTGCGACCTAAATGAAATCGCCGAAGTGAGCCGGTCTCATAGGTTGGTGGCGGAGGCAAGTTGGGGTGCAGTTGAGCATATGCAAGTTGAAGGGCAATCTATAAACGCAAAAATGAGTAAAGAGTGAATGAAACCTCGGTTACTGGAAACTGCCACGCAATCCGAGTACTAGACCAGTGTGAAAGAGAATATGCATAAGGTTGGATTGGGATGTACAAAATTCATAATTAGTTATCCCAAGGGAATAAAACTGTTAGTACTGTTAATCAGATAAATAACAGATTGAACAAAATGTAGGACAACCATAGTAGGTTGAATTGCCCAACAGATCACTACACTGGAGTCCCTCAGGGGTCACTCGGCATTTGCCGAAGAGACCACATTTCAATGTTGAACCTTCTACCGTTTAATGCTCTACTTTGCTTATTTGTAACAATCGAGGATGGACCAACAGCGCGCCGAAATCATTGAGTACAGTTAATCGATCGCAACGAAATACAAACACCATCTTTGTCCGATATATGCCACCCCAACCCTGGAGTTGTGACAATATCTCCAAATAACCACCGCTATACATGGACTGATACAGACCGGAACTGTCTTTATTGGCCTGTGAGGTGAGCATGCCAACTGATTTGCCATGCTAAGGTCGATGGTTCGAACCCAACCCCGGAGATCTCGACTGCTCTTGGGCAGCCAGTCTGACAGTATCTCGGCCCTTGTGTTTTCAGTGTCACCGAAAAGGTGTTATAGGTGGATTATTATTATTATTATTATTTATCTTGCAGACGATTGGAAACGACATGGTCAGTACGCTGTTAGGTGAGCGCTTTCTCGTCTCTTGTTTGCAATGTTTAGTCAACCGTAGTTAACAAGAGCGAATGTCTTCAACCTAACTGGCTAGTTTGGTTCCGGTCGTTTGTTCTTTGGTGATTTGTTCCAAAATGCTGTGATTTCTGCAGTCTCCAGTTAACTCTCAACTGACGACCTGGATATTTCGATTCGCAAATGTGTACACTGCAACCAGCTGAAATTCCGAAAATCGGCTGACCTGAAGCGGCTTCATGTGTGATTGACAGATTGATGACAGCCAGACACATATTCCACAAGTTCCAGTGTTATAAGGAACCATTGATCGTCTTCGGATATAACGATTTATCTCTGAACAGTTCATCAAGTGAAGAACGCGCAAAAAAACAGCAACCGGGGAGGCACATAACACTTCAAGCGATTGCCACAACCGTCAAAAGAGTAATTAGGTTTCAGGTGGGGCCGAAGATTCTACAGGACCATCTGCTTGTTTTGACGTTGGAAAATATTTTTTTTTCGAACAAAGGATCGAAGTGGTAGAGAGGTTTAGTACGGAGTAATCACACGCATTCAGGGGAGCCTATGTCCCCGAGTAATGTCTGAAATCATCTGGATAGAGGTTGGTGGTAAGAATACTGCTGAGATCTCTCCAACCAATTAGCAGAGTCCTTGCACGGAAACCAAAGTAACCAACAAAAGGCGATGCTCATTCGAAAGCAGTGGGCAGCACAGCACACGAATTTTCCAAATCAAAAAGCTTCAAAAGTCTTTCGATCTGATATTAAAATTGGCTCATGTGAATCATTCTTGGGTACAGTGAACACTGGGGTACTATCTCAACAAGTGACTTACTTGAAAGAATGCATCCGGGCTCGCTCGTACATTTTTGATGACAGAAGAACCGAATTTCCGAAATTCGCCGTATTGCAACTCCAGCGAGTCGATCAACCTGAAGTGGTCAGCAAATTTCATATTGGAAACATAGGCAAACTACTCCTGAGAAATGCTCCAAAGTATTGTCCACGGACAGAAAAATGGCCTCATTTAGCCACACTGGTTTGCCTCCGTAGGAGACTTACCTACACAAAAGCGGGTCAACAGCTCGAATGTAAGAGCACCATTAGAATAGTCACAGGCACTAAGTCTACCAGAACCACTGAAGTCTAAGCGTCCCAATCGTTGTAGAAGGCATCCGTCAATGCGATTTGTCTCATTACCTGGCCTAAATTAAGTCACATCCATCCAGTATAGTGTTGTACAGAAACAGTTCCTCAAAGAAGTCGATCCGTTAGCAGTCGATGCATGTGAACAAATTAGTGGAATGTCTTAGGGTGTCCATCGAATTATTTGTCCTAAAAAAGCTCGACGTTGCAGGTTCACCGCCATCCCTAGAGTCGAAAACACGGATGATTTTCCACAGAAGGAATTCAACGTAAGGGCTTCGGACCCACTTAGCAATGCGACTTACACCTAACCGACAATCCAATTTAATGTTCACACCAGGCGAATTCTGGAGTTCTCTATTAAGCGGGCTACCGGGGCTGAAGCAAGTGCCCATGTAAATGAATACTTCAACAACATCGCTAGGTTTGTCTGGGAGGTGAGCGCTTGAATTTGGTCTCCATCAGTTTTACAAGAGTACAATTGGCATGCGTGAAGAATACAAGAAAACAGGCAAATTCGGTCGGATCAGAGCGATGCAGGAACAGACCGTCTGTGCTTTGCGAATGAGAACACAAGTGTACACATTAGGTATATTATATGACGTGTGTACTGTATATGTATAATGAAAATGGAGTTATTACAGTGAGGCAGCACGGCGAGAAACGAAAAGTGGACCCACTCCAAGCCCCCCTCTAACAATTGGACGTCCCCGACCATCGACAGTGAAATGGTGCAGTACGCTCACCACACTGTCCGCAGTCAGTCTGTCTTCATTGTAGAGTCCGCTTTCCGGAAACGGCACAACCTAATTCTAAAACACCAGACCTTGTCATTCCCCATATGTTCGTCACATGAGAACACTCAAATCACAGCTGTCAATGATCATAACATTGGTTTCCCACAACACAGTGTGTAAACCCTTGTTAAGTCACAGTTTCAATAGAGAGGATATTATGCTTAATGCGCTTTCGTGAATGATCACAATTTTCCAGCCCAACACAACACCAGTAATGGAACAAAGACTGCATGCCTCCCCCTAATGTCTACAAGTCAACATCTAGCCATATCCCAATAGCTGCAGCCATGAGTAAACAGCATAGATGTCCCTCCCCAAACACGCCAGCGTGCTGGTCATTTGTTTTGGTTTTTGTCTGCTATTCCAACTAGAGCATACAATTGCGAGAATACCTGCACCATTGCCTTTCATGTGCTGTAATCTGGTTCGTTAGGGACATCTGACCGGGTAGACGACTAATCAGTGAACACCATCGCGTAGCACTTGTTGCTTCCGTTCAGCTGCAGCATCCTTTCGGCGCCCAACCGCCATGCCACCAGAAGGAAGCACGAGGGCTTGGATACTGCCGGGTTGCCCAGGGGAAGTTGAGAGGTCGGGTTCGCGTTCTATCCACTGAGCCATCTTGCCACGTGTTGCTTTCAGCAGATGCAGTATCAGCGGTAGGAAACAGACAATTGGCAACGAAGCACGAAAAGAGCACGAGATAGTTCAGTGATTAGGGTGCAAACCCAATGAACGGAAGGCCTTTGGTACGAACTCAAACTCTGCACCTCGCTTGCTCCTCTCTGGGCTTGGGCAACCTGGCAGTACATCAGCCTTCGCGTTTCTCTAAGATAGCGTGGCAGCTATGCACCGAAAAGGATGTTACAGTCAAACTATTACTATTTATCAAGCGTGAAAGCCCTTACCAATCAACTCAGCCGCATTGGTAAGTGCCGTCTTATCGGATGGGAACTGTGGGATGAGACAAACAAATGGTTAGTGACTCCGACAGATACGGCTTTGTCACACAGCCAACGGAGCACTTGCGTCAAAGCTATCGCCTACACTGCGTAACAGTCGCCTCCTGCCATACTGGAGACAGATCCTTTTGTCATCAATTCACAAACTGAGCCATTGCCTCAAACGTATGGCTTTCATTCCCTTATTCTCCTTCTCCTCGGTGAACGAACCTGACCTGAATTGAATTGAGCTGAGCTGAGCTGAAGTGAACTGATAGTATGAGTCATAATACCCAAACCCCAAGATTCAACAGGATTTTAAGGCTGAATGGAAGTGGTGCAAAACCAAAAACATAGTACTACCGAACGTTATTTACAACAGGAAGGACAATAAAATGCTGAACCAATGAACAAAAAACAAGAACGCACCCTTTCAGCTTGTCTTTTGTTGAATCAAACTCAGGTAAAACGGTCTTGGGAAGAAGCCAGAGCAATTCTTTAGGATGCGCGAATGCGGGCAACCGAGTAGAGCTTGCGGATATAGGGCTTTTTAGGGTCTCGTAGACGTGAGAAACTATTGGGACCATTACTCCAGCATCGGCCGCGGTGTGTTCAAAGTTGAGTCCGACACAACCATCGCGAGTGACGATGAACTGAATTGATTTGTCAAACCACCGGTTGCCAGAATTAATCAGATTACCATGCAGCAGATTGTGCGCACTCACTGTCTCTCTGTCATCCAACAAATCGGACTGGTCACTCTGGACACGTTCCGAGGTGGCATTCTGTGAAGGTAACCCAGCCGACTCATCAAGACATAGGACGAACAAACAGGACTCAATCTTGGTCAGGGTGTTGGCATTCCCCAAGTCTATACAAAGGTTCAAGAAATATATCCAAACATTTAGTATAAGCGCAAACTATCCAGAGGGAAGGGGGGTTATAAATTAATCATTAACAATTACTACTACACGATTTATATATATATATATATATATGGGATTCAATTGCCTACATTCAAGACAATCATGCAGAACAGGGAGAAGCTTGTCATTTTCAGAGGTACGGTAAACAGTCAATGAATTTATTGTTTGGCTAAAAGAAGCGTACTCTGGGTGAAGAGATTTCGACTACTCGGAAAACAGGTAGGTTCCGTAGAGTAAACGTCGTACCTGGAGAAATAATCTGAGATAACCGAACATCACTTCGACTAGACTATCTTAAAACGGACCGCTAAAAGGCCCGAGAGAACGCAGTGATTGCACAGCATACCAACCGATCCGTTCAAGAGTGTTACCTCGTTCCGAGGGAAACGAGGTTGTAGAGAATTGGTGGCTTACTGTCGTACGATTCTCATTATGTTCCAGTGCATGCTATCTCAAACGACAATTGAGTGGTTCAATAAGCCAAGGATCGATAAGAGAACTGTAGGCAACAGCCGTGGCCTATTTCAGCTGAATCGATTAATAGATCAGAACATAAGTGTCAGCGAAACGATATGCGAAAAAGACGGAACGACAATCCCCTCACAAAATCGTTGTCCTGAGCGATGGGCTGAACCTTTCAAAGAACAGTTGGTTCAATTAGCCAGTCAGAAGAAGTGTCAGTTTAAAAATATTCATTATTTGCAAAATACAGCGACTCAACTTCTGGAAGAACCCAACGAGCTGGAGTGGAATGTCTACACAAGCCACTGTCAATACCAGTTTACTTCTCGAATGGGGAAGGCCAGGACAGCTTCTGCCAACTTTGTGACACCTGTGGCGCCGACGTGACGTCAGCCTGTCTGTCAGGAGGAGAATATACACTGCGATGGTCCGATCCACACTGCTTTATGGAGTACAAACGTGGTCACTACGTGCACAGGAAGTACAAAAGTTGTCAGTGGTTGGTCATCCCTGTCACATAAGCGTTGGACAAATGTGGTGGGAACAATGAATGGACAATGCTGGGGTATGCCGGGTAGTTTTAAGGAAAAAGAACTATCGCACGATGGATGAATTGTTCAGGTTTCATAGATTACATTGCTTATGATGCTAGAGAACCATCTGCCCCGCACAGCCCATTTCACCCAGCCCTGTGCTGAGTGAAAGTGACTGAGGAATACTCACGAACGGTACGAAAATACCAACCAACAACCTCAGTCTCATAGACAACCAACCACCACTTTGTGTAAAAAAGGAGGCTTCCTTATGGATAAACTTACTTTGTCTGATGACTGAGTGCAAACAGTTCCAATCGCCCCGCGGAAGAGTAGTGAACAGACCCACCGGATAACCTGGTGGTTGATTCTGACCAGCGGACACAATGTGCTCGAGCTGACGATACAGTAGGGCGGGGCCGATCGTTTCTCGAGTGACGGCGTCGGAAAATTCCATCTCGTATATCTAGGGACGGGATGAGATGATGGTTAGGTGCGACAGTGGAGAGATTCGGAGGATGCTACATTAAACATATAAAGCACACCGAATAACAAATGCGTGTTGGATAGCCGTACGGATGACTCGTCCCTAAACATCAATAACGACTAAATACACCGATTTTACTTACTTATTGTAGCTTCAGGATTCTATCGAAAAGTCCCAAAATCCCAAAGAAAGTGAAATTGGATCACGCGATCTTAACTGTGTCCAGGTCTCTCATGAAGGCATCAGTGAAGAACAATCAGATAAGGAACGAGTGGGTGAGTGAGTGAGTGAGTGAGTGAGTGAGTGAGTGAGTGAGTGAGTGAGTGAGTGAGTGAGTGAGTGAGTGAGTGAGTGAGTGAGTGAGTGAGTGAGTGAGTGAGTGAGTGAGTGAGTGAGTGAGTGAGTGAGTGAGTGAGTGAGTGAGTGAGTGAGTGAGTGAGTGAGTGAGTGAGTGAGTGAGTGAGTGAGTGAGTGAGTGAGTGAGTGAGTGAGTGAGTGAGTGAGTGAGTGAGTGAGTGAGTGAGTGAGTGAGTGAGTGAGTGAGTGAGTGAGTGAGTGAGTGAGTGAGTGAGTGAGTGAGTGAGTGAGTGAGTGAGTTGACGTCCACTGCCGGATTCGTCCTCTTTATACAACGTACACGTGAGGGCTTTGTGCAAGAACGTGCTCAGAATTTTACCACAGCAAATATGCTGTGAATTACCAAAAAGGCTGCATTCAAAACCTATTCAAGAGGGTGGAGACCCTCCGACAACAGCAGAAACATCAAAGTCCTCACGTACATCAGGAACATAGCTGAATTAACAGTGAGGCTAGCACAACCGAAAGGAATCTTGGTAGCTCACAAATCAACCCCTACCTTGAGAAAACATATCTCGAAAGCGAAGTACAAGACCGACTATAACGAATCAACTGCAAGGATTGCAAAAGACACGACCTCTTATTCCCATATATGAAGATCAATGAGGTCAGTTTTAATCTACAAAACATGAACATCATAGCCATTGGAAGTGCGAAATACAGGAGGGAATTACCCGAAGCCCGGAGGTCTGCAAAAGATTCAGTCAACCGACATACTGAAATCGATCCTGTTTACGCAGCGCTACGAGCGAGGGACCATTAACTTGAGTCAACAGCAATGAGTCAGCCTTGGTCATCAGACCGGGGGGACACACTGTGGAAGCGAATGAACAAAGGTCACCGCTGAGGGACTGGAGATGTCAAGTGCCAACCCTACACGGACATCCACCATTCAGGAGACAGGTCAAGCAACAAGCCAATAAGAATGCTCACTCAAACGACCAATGATCGGTCGAGATTGAGTTGGGTGAGTAGACTCTATATCAATTCCTGTACTCGCAATAAACACGCAACCCCAACCTCAACGAACTTTCAGTTATAAGGCACTGGTGACGTCACTTCGACCGGTGGTAGAAAGTTTGTGAACAAACGAACTGTTACCTGAGCTACCAATACTCTTCAACTGAAAACAGGAAGTTGTTTTGAAGTATTCAACATGATCAACTGATGATTGTCAAACTATGAGCATGAGCAAATTTAGCATGAAATATCGACGATCCACGTGAGCCTAAATAACCTGACAGGTGACAGCAACGTGTTTCTGGATGAATCTAAAAGAGAAAAGACCAAATCAGATACACATTGCAGCCAAATAGTTAGGTGTACCACTATTACCCCACACAGCACCGCCCACGCTAGTTCGTATAGACACACTGCCTCATATCAGAATAACATAGAAAACGGACGTTTGCTTACGTAAAAGGTGAATGCGGTTTACTATTTTTTCTCTCTAGATGAATATTTTCATACGTAAACGAGCTTCCAAATGTGGAACACAGGTGTGGCTAGTTTCCGAAAGGCACTACGTTACTCTCGATGCTTTTGTTGGGCGCGAAATTGTGCTTACTTCGACCAAGTGAAGTCTCCCAAGATGTTCGCCACGAGAGTTCGAATGTTGGGATTAAGATATCTTGCATACACAATATTGGGTTGACCATACATATCGTTAGACCTTCTACTATCAGTAGAGACTGACGTCTACCATTCATGGGTTCTGCGAAACAGTCGCGGTTGATAGCGGGGTTCGGATACACTCCAGGGTTAAAGGGGTTCCGATCCGCTTGTCAACGAAGTTACCAGCCAACAGCCAGACTGGCATGGCCGTCCCTAATAGATTGGTCCATCCTAGTGGGTTTGTGTCTTTCAAACAGTTCCAACACATTTCCCGGCGTCAGACTAGTCGTGGGTTCAAAGTCAACACTAAATGACTCCCTCCTCCGGACCGTTTCCGTTGTTGCTTACTGGTACGATTTATCAGTAGTTTGAATTACTTGCACAAGAAAGGTCAATGATGCCAGCTAGCAATTTTTGGTCAGATTCACTAGTATGTGGACTTCAGAGACGCAATGGTGGCCGTATCCGGTAATAAACGGGAGTCAATAGTCCTGTGGTCGATCGGTAAAAAGGGCCAAAAACTGTGCACCAAGGGGTTTCGGCGCAATCAGAAACGCTGTTGAAGAAGCGACACTCAACCGGTGGGACAAACTTCACTTTTGTGCACAAGGAATCTGTACCAACTCGTCATCGGCTTGTTCGCTGAGCTGGAAGATTAAATTGTAACGAACAAACCAACCAGTAGACATTTGCTTCATTCTCAGACCAAATTCGCACCGGAATCGTAGGACCGATAGATAGGTTTCCCCCTCTTTAGTTTTGAAATATATCACGATTATATGGATGCAACATACTACTTATAAGATTGCTGAAAACTCATCGATCAATTTACCATGAAAATGAGAGTATCTCGCGAATCCCATGACTGTATTATCAATGGGTGGTGGGAGAAAAATGGATTTGATGTTGTCAAAAGCAACATGTGTAGCATGCGCATCACCAGAGACACGCATATGCAGCAGTTTGGGATGTCGAATACACTTTAAAGAAACTAATTCCGTTCTTTCTCGATGAACAAAAGTGGAAATTAACTTTCGGTGACGCTGGGTCAAAGTGACAAAACGACACGCTGGTCCAGGAAAGCTTCGGACCTCGAAAGTAGGCACATTTCGCCCACACGAGTATAGCCGTATAAATTGATCGCAGTCGCTCTTTTCATGCGCTCTAACAAACAGTTGACGATAGACGGTACAATGGGGTTTGAATCGCGTCAGGTTGTGAAATCCATGTCTTTGGCACGAACGCTGAGAAACTAGTTATGATTCACCGCATTTGGATTTCTTTAGTTAACCTCACGAGTTGTGACCGCCGCGATATTTTTCTGAGGTTCGCTTTCTCATCGGCGCGGTATCTTAATGTTCGTAGCGTCTGCGGATTGGGAACGACGCAGACAGAGGAAATATGACTGTTTTGACACCTCTACCTCGGGTGAATGAATATGTATGGGACGATGAAGTTTCATGGTGGGAGGTTCATTCCCGGTGGAGAAGCTCAGCTAAATGTCTGCCTGACGGCCAGAATCTTCCCTCAAATACATGCCAGCAAGTGTACCGGCAATTTGTGGACTGATGTAAAAGCTGTCGCAGCATTCACGTGATGTCCTGTGTCCAGAACATCGGGTACACCCAAGCTGTTAACGGCACAACTGAGTCTCGTCTGGAAACCAGTTGTGGTCCAGTCACGTGAATGCAAAAACTCCACGGGCTTTGCGAGCACGAACAGGCACTAGCATTAATCTAACCGATACAATCACGTGAACGTTTTAGCCTATCTTAGTGATTTGACCAATGATGAGTTGGCCTTTCAATAGTGAATTTCGCAGCTTAGACCACGTGATATCGCATTAATACCATTCTGCCGTATGCACACACTTGGACCTGAGGAATGTATATCGAAAAAAATCCGTCACCAGACAATGGAAGTTGTTCAAATGGCCTAAATTCGAAACACTGTGTCCCCTTTACTAATCTGACAAAAGAAATATGCTAAAATATGTTGACACTGCTACCACTACTCATAAGGTTGCTGAAAACTCTTTCATAACCCACGAGCGGTTTCGCCCTTCTTAAGGCAGGTACAGTCTCCAATTTCCCGGCAAGTTGAAACCAAATTCGCAAACGGATTGCGTTTTAACTGGAAATTCGACTAAATCCCGACTGCCCCCTAGTTTATCATAAACCTCAACTGAATAAGCTGCACAAAGACCGCCTCATGTTTCACTTGATACGTTGTTCCAGATATCGCACTTTATTTTCTTGAAGGAAAACTTTTCATAGGACTGCTGCAAACTCGTCGACCGTCTACGATTGGTTTCGCTGTTCCGGAGGATAATGACATAAGCGCCGTCGGCCAACCTCATGTTCTACTTGAAAGCGAATTGGATGCAAAATCGTGAATTTAGAGGAAAGCCACGCTAACGAACGGCGATCCAGGATGCTTCAATGAGGTTCACAGCACAGTCCAAAATCAACCAAAACCGGTTCATTCAGGCAACAAGAAAGTGACCACGTGAATATCAGCATGATAGGCAAGTTCACTTCATCTTTAAAGCATGCTTATATTGCAGTCTAATCCCGTCGGATACCGACCACCGGAGAATTTGTCTAAACTATCTGCCACGTAAATTGTCAGTGAGCTCCCCTGCAGCTGTGGCAGCACAGACAAATACCTGGCGGAAGGCGCCATAGAATAACTAGAAGAGGACAGGCCAAATAATGGACGTAGTGGCCAATCAGTTCGTTGAGGTTAAATTGCTCTCTGACTGATAAAGCAAGAAGCGAGAGAGATATGTACTGAGAACAATAGCTCTAAAGCTTGGTGCTTTCTTCAGTTTTACCACTGAACCCTTTTTACGCTCTGAAAAGATACACTGCGAAGTGAGTAACCCAGATGATGTCATAACAAACGTTGCTTTGGAATCGATCCGGTGTATTGAAGAGATCAACCAATCACCGTCCGTTCTACTACTCTACTACTTCTACTCTGTATACTGTGTAAGCCAGATATTCTGTGTCCGCTGCTGAAGAGGGTGAAAGCAATGTCAGTAATCCGGAGCTCACGTCTTCTACCAGTTCTGATCAGCTGATCTGTCAATACTCAGCAGTGTTCCGAACCGACGAGTTACTTTAATTATAATCCAAGTAGTGAATAGATTGATTCATAAAGCTATTTTTTCGCAGTGAGCCGTGACTGGTTAAGTTGCGAGTGACGCTCATTCCCCTTCACTCAGTAAATACTTTCCTTACATCAAGGGATAATAGTGGATTAGTTAAGATTATCTAGTTGCAAAAGGACTGGGATACTGCCTAAACAGAAGTCGAGACGCAAAGGTCGGGTTCGAACTACGGAACTTTCGGTAAGCGAATTCGCGCTCTAACTACTGAGCCATCTCGCCCTTGCGGACACCAATATACGGGTTTCAGACACAGGAAGACCGTCTATTTCAGGTCCCTAGAAGGGGTCGAGTCCTTTCCTGCGACCATAAGCGAATGACTTAGTACGACTACTGGCCACCAGACAACAGCGACCTGGAAAAGGGAGATCATTCTAGAACACGATTATTGTTCACACAGTGGTACTTATTCAAACAGTGACGTCAAAACCCGACGGACTATAGGCGCGCCACAAACCTCAACCTGAAAATCTGAGCTTCAAAGGCTAATGGTGGATACAAAGTAAAAATGCATTACCATTTAGTAAAAAGGATTCGCTCTATAAGTTTTTGCCACAAAAAATTACTTATTATAGCTTCTATTGGGGACATAAGTTAGTAGCCAACGGGAAATTCTTATATTGTTCACAATTGACAGCAATACACCAGTAATAAATACTGGTGCTTAGCTGCCATACATACACGAGAGAATAAAGCCTTAGTAAAAAATGTGTAAGATTAAGGCTTATTTCCATAAAGGAAATGATCAGCAGCCAGCAGTAAAATTAACAAATCTGAGAATCATGTCGTCATCGACATAATTGTCATAGCACCCTTTGTGAGACAGAAATGAGCCCAACGCAAATTGAAGGGCAAACTAGAAAAAACGACAGCATATACGTCACTAGAATCGTTTGCTTGCGAAACCCTGTATAGTTTCCAATCACGTGCAGACAGGATCACGTGGGCCCCAGCCAGGAAGCCGCAAAGATCCCACAGCACTCGGTTTAACTGAAGCCGCTTTTGTTTCACATTCCACGTTATCCACGCGAGCCTTTCGCTAACAGTTGTTTGAACAGAAAAAAGCACTTTCTTGGGTGGACGGTGGTTGGAAAAGCTATATATATATATGTTATATGTATATATATATATATATATATATATGGTACCCCAACCTCCTGCGGCTCTAACGATCCAGATTCGATACAAAGTAGCCGCTTATGCACAATACCGTTGCATACTCGTTTCAGCCAGCTAATTGTTGCTGTGCCTAGAGACACCGGGGAGAAGACCATTAACTCTACGGATAAAAGTGTTCATAAATATGTTCCCTATTGTTTTTTTATTGTACTGTGAGGGAAACTGGGATGCATACAAAGTATTCGTTTGTCATATTGTTAGATTAACCACACAAACCTCCGGTATGTCAACTGCCCAGTGCACCAGACGTTATCAGCCTCTAATGTCAGTTTTTCCTTCTAGCACGCACCACAATCGACTGGAAACGACACAGTTCAACAGGACGCACGAACAACAACTACCTGTGACGTGCGATCGACTGGAACGTTTTTGTTCCAATGTACGTCATCATGTCACGTAGTCCAACTATGAAAAAGATGTACTATCAATTAGTACTGTTGTCGTCAGGGAAGTCAAGTAAGCCTAACCTCGTAGTTGATTGTGCGATAAATCGCTCGATAATCCGGTTCGATCCTTTCAGGTTACAGCAGCAACGGCAGCTTAAATGTGCGCTTTTCGGAGAGCTACGAATTGTGGTAAGAAGGGTGTGTATAAAAAGCAATTCATATTAGAAATCCGGTCCGCTGGTGCCCTAATAAGCAATGCGGAAAACAATGACCCACCCACTTGGGAGAGTCCGCCGAATTTGAAAGATTGTACTACAACATGCCTTCCAGGCAGCGAAAGACGGGACGCAAAGAGGAATCAAAACCCTTCCAGAGCGCACTCGATTCAAATCCGTTACTGCGACAAATTTTGATCACAACAGCATGCAAGTTAACTGGGAGGTAACAATATCCCATCCTGCACTCGTACAAGCGGAACAACTAGGACATAGCTGAGGAAAGTAGGTTTACTCTTTTGGTGGGTGAACAGTGAAATGATCCATGTAAATGGACTTGGGAAGCGAAGAGTCCATCGGTCATACACCATGCCTCTGCTGCACGGACCTCCAAAGTCCATTCAGTCCTGCCAACAAAAAGCCCGTTTGAAGTTCGTATACGGATGGCATGGGTGGTTTGAGTCCGCCTTGTTGCTCAGTATGGATAGGGGGGCATAAGAAGTTAATTCATTCTCTGATTCCTGTAAGATACACACCCGCGGGAGGAGGTGTAAAGACTTAGTTGTCAGTACGCCGATTAGCAGAATGTACGAGCCAACTGCGACTCCATACGGTCACTTCGGGTTTTGCACTCAGCGCGTGTATTCCACGGAATAAGATTTACCCCCAACAACACAGGTTTACTGCATGTGTGGCCTGAGAACATTTCTTCCTCCCAACTGCCACGTCGGCCGTACAACGTCACTGGAGTTGTCCACGTGACTCAGTCGACGCAATTTTGATCCACGGTGAAACCAATGCGGCGTTAGTCGATGGCGAGAAGCACACAACAGTCGTGTATGGTCGTAGTGTATTACGTCTATACATGTATCGCGATATCTCGAATATCGTACCAACTGAAACATGAGGCGGCCTGGTGCAGCACATTCAGTTGCTTGAAAACATCATAAAGGAGAGGTTCAGCTGGGTTCTAGGTGAGTCTCCTGAAAAACCAAATTTGTTTGCAAATGATTGTATTTCGCTAAGTTCGCGCACTTTGTATTCAAGTAGAACATAAGGTTGACGGAAACCCGTGGACTGCGCCTACCTGGTGACCCCCAAGAAGGGCGAAACCGGTCGTGGGCTGTCGAAGAATTTTCAGCAACCTTATGAGTTGTGTATTACCTCCATAAAAATACTGTCCCCTCTGGGGAGATGATTGTAATTAATGCCTTGGAGCCACCCTGAGAACGGACCAATTTGGTCATAGGATGTGCTAAAGTCTCCCTGACAGATTTCCGCGATGCAACAAAACAAGCAAATCGTTGACTTCCATTTTTCCATACATGACTGAGGAAAAATTAAGAAGACTCACTCGATTCCGATAGATGACACAAATGTGATTCACGCTTCTGGTAGTGAAGGGACTACCCAGACGAGCTCGCAGTCGATCGTGTGGGCTGCCCGGAATTCGACAGTTGCCCAGTACGGCGTAATACTGCTCCATACACATGGCACAACCATCAGGAAAGTATTCCGTGTCCAACGAGTTTCCTTCGAGCTGTGCCTGCGTAATGAAAAAATATTTGATTTCTCCACTGAACATACAACCTACAAATGCGATTTCCAATTGTATGCTTCCAATTTCTCCAAAGTGAATGTGTTGTATGTTTTCTACCGTTCTAGCAAACTACATTCAAGTGCTATGTTACTTATTTCTTCAGTGGGTGCAGTCGAAGGATCAGAACAGACTGGTCGTAAATCAAAACGCAATAGTGGACTGTACAAAACCAGGGAAAAGCTTGGAGGGGAACCAACTTCGGTAAACTGAAGATTACGTATTGTACTTTTACAACACAGTACACGCTGCAAAGAGGGAATGATGGCCGATCGATTGAATGTCACTTTGAAACGAAGTGCATGGAATGCGTATACGGTCATTCGATAGTCGCGATGAATTCACGGGATGAATGTGTGATCTCCCGAACACAACAGTACAAAGACGAAAAAATATTTGATTTCTCCACTGAACATACAACCTACAAATGCGATTTCCAATTGTATGCTTCCAATTTCTCCAAAGTGAATGTGTTGTATGTTTTCTACCGTTCTAGCAAACTACATTCAAGTGCTATGTTACTTATTTCTTCAGTGGGTGCAGTCGAAGTAACTGGTTTATCAGCAAAACTGTTTCTTTGGTTTTAAGGATATGTTTCATGTTCGAAATTAGAGCGGCCGATAAAAAATTATGAGATTCTGGCTCTGTCATGAATGATGTGTCTATATGATGTTTGACCACTTGTTAAGTTGTCACTGTTCATCAGTTGCGTCCAAGGTGGTGGACGAATGAGGTTTCCAAGTACCTGAGAAGATTTATGAAACCATACAAACCAAAATGACATTCTGAAAGGAGAATGAACTAGAGTACCCTATACTTGAGGGCGAAGCTAGTGAAGAATATTAGCCTGCTATCCAATCATATCCAGTAATGGTTCAGCCTTAGCACCCTTTCGATGCCTAGCTGCCATGCTTCCAGCACGAGGACTGACCTACTGTCAGGTAGCTCAAGCCAAGACAGGAGCAGTCAAGATGTAGAGGTTGGGTTCGAACCACGGACCATCAGGTTAGTAATTTCGCACTTTAAGCACTGTGCCACCTAGAGTTAAAACTTCAAGTTGAATTGCTGGCGCGTGCTTTCAGTAAATAGAACGGAAATAGGACCCTTTGAAATGGAGATGAAATGCATACTGATTCTTTCAGCTGAATCATACGAAGTTTTTACGCTGATTCACTGTAAGTATCCCGCTCCCGCTAGTATGGTCGAATTAATCCAGCATTATCGCAGTTATGACACACACTAGTAGTGAAAAGTTTCGCCGCCGTAAAGTCATCAAGTGTACTTACTGACTTTTGAAACACTATCCGCCGCAAAGCCAGCCTTATCATAGATAGCTTTTCGACGGAGGCAGGCAGACAAATAGAAGCTCAAGCATTGCGTGCAGCTTCAGACATCTCGCTCTAGTGACACTAAACATTCGAAAGCTAGTCAGTAGACTGGCGCTAGAGAAAGTGCCTTTTTATATACTCGTTTGATTTTGGGGTTTCACGGGTTGCTCAACGTCCAAATGAGGTCTGTGCACTCCGCGTAGACCTGGAAATTGCAACGAAAAGCAGCAACGGACAGGTGCATAGTCGGAGCGCAAACAACTATTCCAGAAGCGGCAAGCGGTGATCGATGCTCGCCGTCGGTAACGGGTAGCAATGTGGTTTATTTGGGTCCGGACTGATTCTTTGGTTGGTACCATGAAATCAAATTACTTTTGATGAAAAGGAATCCTGTGATTAGCACGTTTGCAGTCGCACTCCTCCGTTATCAGCGCGTCTCGTGTGTATTCCCACATGACCACCCAAACGTGCCTCAACAGCCCGTTCATGTCACCAGCGACCATAATGATGTTCAGGTTTTTTACTTTTGATTAAATAATGCCTAGAGTGTTATAGAAACTGTCTTTGGCAGCGTCAGAGCCAGCCCGTTGGGCCATGAGCAGATACAATAAACATGGAGCGACGAAATCAGCTTTCCTAGGTTAATTCCCTGATGATGATAAGCGAACTGTAAAGAGTCGAAACTTAGCGCGTATCTAGTCGAGATGTTGCCGCTCGAGGGTTAAACATGGTAGATTTCACGGCATATACAGTCCCAGATGACTATGTGTTATTGAGGTGCGGAATCGGGAGTCAGGGGAGAGTGGGGGAGCAGTGAGCTCACATACAATAATTGTGACCTCGGTTCTTGTTTCGGATAGACATGAAACATCAATAGGAAAGGGAACGCAGTGTGATAACACCTTGTTATCCTGCTTGTGGTCAAGAAGGCCGGGTTTCGATGCCAGGATGTTGTGCACAACTTATCCGACAATAAAGACGGACGAGCAATGATGATAGCAATGCGGACGACACGTCGCTCCTAGCACTTGGAACGAATGGACGGTTGCATGGGTTAGGGGAGGAGAATGAACACGGGAAAGTGCTAGAAAAGACAAAGGAGTTAGTAAGCTTTAATTTGCCTGCCAGGTTTATAACTGGGATGCCTCAGTTCAGTTCTCGGTCAGATTTTCCAAAGCTAGCGCTGTGCGCTAAAAAACCACGAAAGTTACTAAACGCTTCAAAACATGACGAAAAGTCATGTACAATATGAAGTATTTAGAGTGTATGTAACGACAACATTCAGGAAATTCGGATGCCTTCTGGATACGCCATTGGCAAACGCATTCAGCGGACAAAGGGGCACGATTGGCTGTTGGGTCCATATTTTCGACCAATCATAGCTCGCCTCGAGGCTCCACCGGCAAGCGACCCCAGCCTGTGACTAACCACGTGCGAGTTAGGATTATTAGCCGTTGCAGCGCCTTACTGAAAACCGGCGAAGTATGAGCCTTGTTATTCCCCAGGACATATGCCGCTACAGTCGCGAAGCACAATCCTCTAAGCTTTGCAAAACCAGCGCGCTGTCGCGCCACGGAGCTGTTGGATGGCTGTTGCGATGGCCCAGTTATCTTTTCTGTGGCCCGACAGTGTCGTGCAATGTTTGAAGTTTTCGTCGAAGTGTTCCCTGTTGGGGATACTCCATCTGCCGAAGTTGGTGTAGGCACCGCGAAATCTTTTATGTCGGTTCCCCCTTTGGACCTCTGAAATGCCCACTCCAAGGTGTCAATGAAGCGTTCCGCCTGGCTGTTCGAATGTGGATAGAACGGCGGTGGGTAGACATGGGTTACCCCATACTCCCGACAAAACTCTGCGATACGCTGATTATGTGAACTGATTACCGTTGTCGGATACTACAGTCTCTGCAGTTCCAAAATGACTGAACAATCGTCTGAATTACAGGATTTTAGTGGCAGTTGTGGGATTGTTCACTGGAAGGATTTCCCACCACCTGCTATAAGGGTCGACTACGACCAAAAAGTGCTAGCCAGCAAACGGGCCTTTATAGTCGACGTGAAAACAAGACCGTGGTTCGGCTGCCTAAGGCCACGACCGTAGATAGGTTTTCACAGGTAACAGCTGCTTCACCACACTACAAACAAAATCTGGAGACGTGCTCAATCTGGAATTCTCTCGGAGGCTAGTAAGTGTAACTCCGAGCAACTGCCTCCATTCTGTTTGTTTCCGGATGTCCTTTATGGCACTGCTTCAGTGCGACTGGTTGTAGCTCTTTTAGAATGACAACGCAGTCTGAAAACAAAAGGCATCCATAGGCTAATGATGGTGCATCACTCCCGTTGAAGTAAGTTTTCATGTAATCTTGTGGGTAGGTAAGCGACCATTGGCTGCAAAGGTAGTTGATGAACTACAACGGAGTCTTGGTTGGCGGCCTAACGGACTACATCAACCACCACTGGGAGGGTACGAACAGTCTCCGACATTAGGCGGTTCGCCCCCAACTCCAAGGTACTTATTGCGACTACGGTGTCTTCTGCTTCTGGCTTGCTGGAATCAATGAGACGCCACAAGCGTTGGTGGACTGGTTCTTGGTCTTGAAGTCATACCCCAGAAGCAGGGTGGCCATAGCTAGAGGCGGTTGGTGAAATACATCAAAATATCCTTCTTCGAGCCAAAAGTAGAAAGGAGCACCTTGTGATCGGACAGTGAGGATAACCGGCGACCATTTTATGGAACTTCTTGACGGCAAAGATTCCTTTTCTGTCTGACCTTAACTGCATTCGGCCGGTATAAGGGACCTGGCCTTCCGGCTCTTGTCGGGGAATACATGCGAGATCACTGTGCCAACGCCATAATACGAAACATCTGACGCCACTAAGGATTCTCAGCATCGAGTCAAAGGGGCGTTGGTATCCGTCTGACCATATCCATTTGTGATCCTTGGTGAATAAGTGGTTTACTATGCTTCGAAGGTAGCG